>CM062819.1:585993417-586593417 GCA_031772625.1 Pinus tabuliformis | reverse complement strand
TTAAGATTATATTATTTTTCATTACATAAAACTTAGGTTATTTAGTATGTACATTGAACTCCACATTTGAATTAAATTATTTATTTTTCTTTTATAAAATTGATATAAAATTCTATTATATATATTTTTATTATTAAGATATTGTTGTTTTAAATGTTACATATAAGTAAATATAAGTAAACATAGAATGAATTACACACATGTAGTATCAATATTAGCTAGTGAGGAAATACATATCTCCTTCTTAGAAAAATGTAATATATTCCTCATAGAAATATATTTAGCTCAAGTGGTCCAGTTCCAATTACTAAAACACCTTGCTAATGGGAGGTCACAAGGTCAATTCTCCTCAATTGCCTTAGGGTTAGGCTTTGCTAATAAGCTAGCGGGATGTGATACTCCAGACAGATCTCTCGGATATGGGATGCGATCTCTCCAAGTAGATCTAACCGGCTCTGGGTAGATCTCCCGGATATGCTATGTGATCCCTCTAGGTAGATCTCCCGGATATGGGATATGATCCCTCCAAGTAGATCTACCTGGCTTTGGGTAGATCTCCCAGATATGCAATGTGATCTCTCCAAGTAGATCTACCTGGCTCTAGGTAGATCTCCCAGATATGCAATGTGATCCCTCTAGGTAGATCTCCCACATATGGGATGTGATCCCTCCAAGTAGATCTACCTGGCTCTAGGTAGATCTCCTGGATATGCGATGTGATCCCTTCAGGTAGATCTCCCGAATATGGGATATGATCCCTCCAAGTATATCTACCAGGCTTTGGGTAGATCTCCCAGATATGCAATGTGATCCCTCCAAGTAGATTTACCTGGCTCTCGGTAGATCTCCTAGACATGCATTGTGATCCCTCTAGGTAGATCTCCCACATATGGGATGTGATCCCTCCAGGTAGATCTACCTGGCTGTAGGTAGATCTCCTGGATATGCGATGTGATCCCTCCAGGTAGATGTCCCGAATACGGGATGTGATCCCTTCAAGTAAACCTACGTGACTTTGGGCAGATCTCCCAGGTACGTGATGTGATCTCTCCAGGTAAATGTAGATCTTCTTGGCTCTGGGTAGATCTCCCAAATATTTCCTCTTAACTAATACTAATCCGATGAGATGTGATCCCTCTAGGTAGATCTCTCGGATATGGGACACGATCCCTCCAAGTAGATCTACCTGGATCTTGGTAGATCTCCCTAGGATGCGATGTGATCCCTCCAAGTATATATCCTGGATATGGGATGTGGTACCTCCAAGTAGATCTACCTAGCTCTAGGTAGATCTCTCGGATATGTGATGTGATCCCTCTGGGTAGATCTCCTAGATATGAGATGTGATCCTTCCAGGTAGACCTACCTGACTCTCCGTAGATCTCCGAGATATGCGATGTGATCCCTGCAGGTAGATCTCCCGGATATGGGATGTGATCCCTCGAGGTAGATCTAATCGGCTCTTGGTAGATCTGCCAGATATGTGATGTGATCCCTCCAAGTAGAGGTAGATCTGCTTGGCTCTAGATATATCTCCGAAATATTGCCTCTGAACTAATAATCAATCCCTACAAGTATAGATCTATAAATCTATCCAAATATTTACTCCGCACAATATATATATATATATATAAATATATGGGTGTATAGATGAATACAAAAATTTTCAAAATTTTCTATTTTGATGTAAAACTATGCAGTTTGTTTTACTTCGCTATATATATATATATATATATATATATATATATATATATATATATATATATATATATATATATATATATATATATATGGGTGTATGAATGAATACAAAAGTTTTCAAAATGTTCTATTTTGCTGTAAAACTATGCGGCTTGTTTTAGTATTTAATTCTATTTGCAACATTTATCATTAAAAACAATTTATTTTCTATTTTAATATAAAATTATTATTTTCTATTTTAATATAAAATTATCTAGTTTATTTTAGTATATAATTTTATTCGCAAAATTTATCATTTTTGAGTAAGATTTTCAATAGTATAATCTCTTATTTCATTTTTTTTTAATAAAAGGAAGAAAATACTATATTGGAGAATTCTAAAATATATGCTCCCAATTGTTTAGGTACAAAATTTTAAGTAATATTTGTTTTTTTCAATTAAATTTTAATATGGATTTGATAATTATGGTCAAAACGAATAATCAAAAAGTGATTGATATCAATATGATGAATTTTTTTATAACTATTGTGAAAACAAATAATCAAAAAGTAGTTGATATCAATATGATGAATTTTTTTAAAATACAATAATACAACACTAAAATATACAATCCAACTAGTAGAATATATGCATCAAACGAATAGAGTTGATATACCGTATTTTGAAACAATACCAATACCAATAATTAAGTTAATGTGTGATACACAATGAGCACCATAATAGCATATAACAAAAAATATAACAAAAACATTATAAATGTGCGTTAAATGTGATATCATATCTCTGTAGAGCAGGATTAGAAATGGTCTTTTGAGTGATGATGTGTAATGATAAGGTGTGAAAATGGTCTTTAAATGATGCATACAACAACCAATATAAGAATAACATAACTTTGTGATTGGACTTTAATGTTAAACACTCCATGATTGGAATTTAACGTTGTGGATAAGAAGCAGGGAAAATTCATGTTTGTAATAATAAGATATTAATTTAAACTAGCGGACAATATAATAAGAAGAAATGGTACATACACAAATATAATAACAAGAGAGGCTGCAAAGCAGCAAGTCCCTGCTGCTAAATGAAGAGAAAAGAGAAGCAATTAAAACAGAAGCAGCCGAATCTGGTGGGAATGAAAGGTACGCCATGCATTAGTGTCTACATGATCCACCTGCATAGTCTTTTGAACTTGCATTAGTAGGCAACAAGAATGCACATACTACTTGCTTGGATAGCCAAGAGAATAACAATGCATGTCGAGTCTTCATGATGATATTTCGTTAATATTTAAAGTAGCAGATTCATCATATTAAAGGATTTTGAAGAAATATAGTTCCGTGAAGAGAATACTTGTTCAAAGTATGGCTTTGACACCTGTCACATAGGGCAACCACTACTTGCGCATGTGCGTTTAAATTCGTTTCAACGGTTCCATAATACAATATAATATTTATCATAACGATTCCATGTAGCGAATTAAAATTATCTTACGATTTCATTTTCCAGTGCAGAGATGCGTTGCTTGTGAACAAGATCAAATGTTGTGTACCAAAAGTTCTCCGAGAAATACAGACATGCAAGGCTATGATAAAATTTGGATTGTCACGCAATGTATGTACTAATATTGAAGCATCAGAAGATATAATTAAAGGAAGCGTTATACGTATTAATACTAAAAAAGAAGTTAAAAAATATCGGCCTAGCTTTTGCTTCAAAGATCCAAAATAATTTGTAGGTTAATATCAACCGCTTTGTTCCATCTTATACCATAGTTTCCATCGAAGAATTTTTTTCGTTATAGAGTTTGACAGCGATGAATGGATGTTTGTTTCAATCCAAAAGAAAATAAAAAAACCACATAAAAAACATAAATAAAGAAAGTATCATATTGTTCTTAACTATAGTATAAAAAGGACTTAGCACTGTTTTCATTGAACTGCATTTTTAATGATTTTTGCTTTCGGTTGCAGAATCCCAGAAATCTTGACACAAATAAATTAGACTCCCGTTGGCCGAAGAAACCACGTGGTCAGTGAAAGAACATGAAACATGGCATGCCCATAGAAAACGAAACCTGTAAACATGCGTAAGGAAAATGAAACATGTCACATGAAAATAAAACTTGTCTTCATGTCTATGAAGAAGACCAGCACGTGGTAAGAGAAAATTAAAATCCTAAAAACACCAGCTCATGAAAATCGCAACAACAACGCTTGTTTAAGCTTGCCTGCCCTGCGTTTTTGCGTCTGGATATTCAGGATTTTCCCTTCATCGTACTGGTGCTACTCCATCTGCTACTCGTGCATCTCGGGCTCCATATCGAAGGTATCCTACTCCTGCATCTAATTCTTGTCCTGGTAGAGGTAGTAGCTTCATGCCCTGGATACTCCCCTTTATGGATTGGTAGTCTTACCCTGTATACTATTTTTTATTAGTCCTATGAATGTCTGAAGCCCGCCCGACTCTCTTATGGACAATAATCAAGTCATGCAGGGGTTCAACAATATAAGTGGCTTATTCAGTGCCATTTGCATCTGTAAGCCTGCAATTATAATTTATGATGCCATTGTGTTTGAATGATTAATACAGGATTCATGATATGACGTGTTACAGTTCGTGTCCATCCCTTCGTCATCTATGCATGCATTGCAGCCTAGATTACAGGATGAGGCCTCTGAAGAACAATTTTCAGAGCCATCTTCCTCATAAGAATCCTTTGTTGGAGGACAATATCCTCTCTGTAATTTAAAGGAGCTTAAAGGGGATACATTCTTACCATTGTTTCTTGTTTTCCTCCTTCCTGGTAACATGCTGATAGGACTCCTGTTCTTTCACGGACTCCTGCTTCTATGAAATACACATCTCAGAGCCCGAGTTTTTGTACTCTTTGTGCCACCATAGTGAAACCTGAAAGCTGTTTCTGCCTCCAGGTCGCTGGTTGAACTTGCACAGCTTTCGTTTCTATCAGAATGTAAAGATTTGCATCTCTGTTTGTCATATAGTACTGCCTTTCTCCAGGTTTGGTTGATGAATTTTTCTTTCCTTGACTGCTTCAGCATTTGTGTGCTCATGTGTTGTGGGATCCTCTTAGTCTCCATGTCATCTTAGTTGATCTATAGTCGCACAAGAAATAAACATGCATAGATTATTTTTCTGCTTTGAGACTAAATTATCTGCTGATATGTATAGATAGACTAAATTCTCTCGGTAATATTCTGACATGATATTGATCTGATGTACTTGCTGCTAGTACCATTACAGCCTCGGAAAAATTTAACTAGGCAGTAGGTAGGATTACCAGCAGCAATATCGCATTCATGGCTATTTGACCACTTTTCAAGAAAATAAATTTTGAATGCGACTTCATATTTCGCCGAAAAATATTCATGGTTTATAGAAAAAAGTTCAAATATACTAGGCTAGGCATATTTGATTCGTTTTAAATGCATGAGGCAAAACACGGATTTACATACAAAAAATTATATAATGTGAAACTGCTATTTCAAATGTTTTATATTCTATCAATGAAAAATTACAGTCAGTTTTCCCTGTGAAATCCTCCCTTACAGATTTTCGGTGGCCTGAAACTGATATAGTAGACGTAGACATGTAATAGCTTTAGAGTCTGTAGATCGTATAAAGAAATAATTGTATCCATTTTTGGGGATTTCTTTTTACAGAATACACTATTTCCTTAAAATTAAATCAAAATAGCTTGCAGGGATTTACCGTCTCCCATGCAGATATACTAGTAACCATTTCAGTTTTATCTCACCTTGTTCATTGTATTTCACCGCAGAAACACAGACGACTCTGTCCACAGCCCATATCAGAAGCACATAATAAGAATGAAGAAGAGGAAAAGGCAGCAGTAAGGACGAGGTGACCGGCAGAAGCACATAATAAGAATGAAGAAGAGGTAATTCAGTATCCATAGCTGTTGCAGAGAGTTGCTGTTGCATAGCTGTTGTGATCTGCAACACAAAAGCAATAGCTGTTGTGATCTGCAACACAGAAGCAATCAGGGCAGAAGGTCAAATTGCAGAAAAGTCGACTACAAAGCGTTGCAATTTTTAGCAGAGATAGTGCCTTTTATTCCTATTTCCATTGCAGTATTCGTGGCACCACCATGCAACGTGTAGTTGTAGGGTTGTGTCACCGTCTTGAAAGGTGTAGGTGGCAGTTACAAGGCGGTGGTACAGAAAACTTTGGTTAAATTTCTTGTTGCGTATACGTACGCCTCAGATCTCGTCCTTTAATGCTAGCATTAATCTCCACTTCTCCACTTCGCAAATAATGAAAACAACGCAGTCGAAAATAGCATATGCTTTTGGCCTCTTCTCCTCGGGAAGAGGCCAAATAAGATGATGAAAGAAACGACCATATAGTTAACATACTGAACTGGTTGCATAAGCCGCAGACTCAGTGTATAAACCGCGTGAATTAATGCTAAATATCGTCAATCTGATTACTATAGTCCCTGGCCATTGCCAGATGGCAGGGACTAATAATACTAAGATACTAGTTTAAACTCTATGACTAGAATTTAATGTTGTGAAAAGGTAATAATAAGACATTAATTTAAACTATGTGATTGGAATTTAATGCCGTGGAAAATTCCGCTATATCGAAGACTATCTATGAAAGATCAGATATAATTCAATAATATCGAAGACTATCTATGAAAGATCAGATATAATTCAATAATATCGAAGACTGTCTATGAAAGATCAGATATAATTCAATAATATCGAAGACTAAATTTATGTCACTAAAAATATAAACAATTTAAGAAAGGCGTATAAGAAATGGTCTTTCTGTAGGGTGTAAAAAATTCAATAATATCGAACGCTAAATATAAGTGGCTAAGAATATAAACCATTTTAGAAAGGTGCACAAGAAATGGTAAACAATTTTTCTTTTAGTGTATTTTTAATACTAAACGATTTCAGAAAGGCGGTAATTTTTTTTTTTTTGGAAATTTTATATTGTATCACGTCATTTTCCTTGACCTTATTCTTGGAATAAGGATGCCCCGAGAGTATCTGGGATTTACACAATGTGTAATGAAAATTTCATTAACCTTCTTTTAAATGAATGAGAACAAACAGGTGATAAGATATTGATTTAAATTATGTGATAAATTTAACTGTGCAATAAGATATTGATTTAAATCATGCCATTAATTTAATGTGGATTTAAATTATGTAATGAATCTAATACTCCAAATGATGTAGACGTCGAGACAATTATAAATGATAAGATCGAACTATGTCGTGAATTTAAAGAGGTGCGCCCTAATTAAATATGGATTAACAAGGGAGGCTATCCTGACCAAATTGAAATTTCCTGGGACGGGGCAAAGATATGTCAAAGGCTCGATTATTGGGGAATCCCGTTTCGATGCTCCTCCTGCCACCGAACGGGTCATCTCATCAAAGATTGCAGGCACCGTCGCCACAGGCATATCTCTCATCCTTCTGAAAAGGTGAAGCAAAGGGGCACTGCCTCACAGTCTGATAATGCCAGCCTCTCGGGGAATCAATTCTCATTCAATTCCACAGAGATTCGAAGTCCACAAGGAAATCCTCAGAATAGGCCTGAATCGCCTAACTTTACGGTCTTCAAGAGTCCTCCATCACCGGCCGGGCTTAAATATGCAGTCTCTCCCTCCCTTCCGCACATGAATTCGGCTGTTTTTTCTAGCCCCCCTGTCCCTGAACAAATAGAGGAGGCCACGGTTCCTTCCCCCCCGGCGATGAATGCTGCTGACTTTATAGTGGGATCGCATCCCATCCTCATATCATCCTCCTCGCCCTCTCCAATGAAATCTCCCACAGCCATGCAAAAAGGGAAAGAACCTCAGCTGTCCCCGACCCCGTTCAATTCTCCATCAGATTCCCCGTCAACACATATGATAGTGATATTGATCTTCTTCTTAATCGACACCCTTCGATTCTAGAGCCGCTCACCATCCACAAGCCGTCCTTCCCGGTCATCAGTCCCAATTCAGCTAAAAACATCACTATAAGGAAGAAGCATAAGGGTGGGAGCCGTCATTTCAGAGGCAGGACGACTGCTTCCGATCTGGGAATCACAAATTTTCCCCTGATAGATGTTCCAATTCTGGAATCACCTGTGTCACAGCCCCTTAGAGCAAGCATGGCTGGTCAGCCCTCAAAATGACCTTTCTAATTTCTTACAATATCAGGGGCCTGGGAGCCGCCCCAAAATTCCTGGCTCTGAAGAAGACTCTTGTCTCAGCTCGACCACATATCATTTTTATCCAGGAGACCATGCACTCCAGCTCGATGTCTTTGGCTTTTTTTAGAAAAATGTTTCCTACATGGCACATGGTCGCTACTAACGCAGAAGGCCTGTCTGGTGGACTGGTGGCACTGTGGGACCCGCACAAGGTCAAAGCAAAGGCCTTCAAGTGCTCTGCTGGAATTCTTATTTCGGCCTCCATCAGAGGAAGATCCCAGATCCTCAACATTCTCAACATTTACGCGCCTTACAGGAACAGACTCCCCTTTTGGGACTCTCTTTTCAGCTCGGAAATTCTAGACATTAACTCTTTGTTGATTGCAGGTGATCTAAATCTGACTCTTAGTCCAGAAGAATGCTGGGGTCAATGCAGAACTGTGGATAGAATGGCCGACAGAATGAGAGGGGAGCTCTTGAGAAGGGATCTCGTCGATATCATTCCTGAAACAATGACTCCGACATGGGACAATGGTAGGCTGGGATCTGCCTACATTGCAAAAAGATTTGATCGTTTTCTTTTAAACTGCAGCATTATTGAAAAGTGGGGGATGTCGATTGCAAAAACGGGAGGGGATTTCACCTCGGATCACAAGCCCATTCTCCTAGACTGGATGCATGCCGAGCGTCGGATGGGCTATTCCTTCAAGTTCAACAGCATTTATCTACAGGATGAATCTTTCAATGAGCTCATTAAAACTTGCTGGAAAGACATTCACCAATCCGAGGAGGTACTTTTTTATACATTTCGTGAAAAAATCCAAATGCTGAGGGAGAATGCAAAGACTTGGCAGATAAAAAAGATGCGAAAAGACAAACAGGATCTTCAGGACATAAATCAAGAAATCAGTTTGCTTTCTTCCAAAATCCATCTCAGCGGCTTGTCGATTGACAAAAAAATTCTCATCAGATCTCTGGAAAGAAAGAAGCAAGACCTGCTTAAAAAAGAAGAAGCAACTTGGAGGTTAAAAAGCCGAGCAATCTGGCTCAAGGAGGGGGACCGAAACACAAGATTTTTTCACAACTTCGCCAACGCTCGTAGAGCAAAAAATGCTATCTGGAAAATTGAGAATGGTAATGGCGACCTCCTCTTCTCCCAACAGGACATATGCGCAGAAGCTACAAGATTCTTCAAGGAACAATACAAGAGGCAACATAGTGATCTCAATGACATGCTGTGGGCCGTGGACCCTTCTCCGGTTATGTTTGACGATGCTGCTAATGATGACTTCTACAGGCCTATCACGGAGGAGGAGCTAACTGAGACTATCAAGAGCTTCAAAAAAGACAAAAGCCCAGGGCCAGATGGCTGGCCGGTAGAATTTTTCATTCATTTCTATGATCTTTTCAAAAAAGACTTGCTGGGCATGGTGGACGCCTCTCGCCTCTCTGGAAGCATAAATAGTGCTTTATCGGCCACCTTCATTGCATTAATCCCCAAAAAAGACAAGTCAACTTCGTTTGGGGATTACAGGCCGATCGCTTTGTGCAATTCGCTTTACAAGATCATATCCAAAATTATCGCAGTAAGAATGAAGAAAGCACTCAGCTCTTTCATCTCTAAGGAACAACACGCATTCCTAAAGGATAGGCTCATCCTGGATGCTGTTGCTCTGACTCAGGAATGCCTCTTCTCAATTTGCTCCAAGAACATTGATGCAGCTGCTCTCAAGATCGATCTCAAAAAGGCTTTTGACTGTGTGGATTGGAGTTTCCTCAGAATCCTTCTTGCAAAAATTGGGTTAAGACCACAGGCTATTTGCTGGATTATGGCGTGCGTCGAAAGTGCTCATTTTTCAGTCATCATAAACGGAATTCCAACATCCTTCTTTCAAGCCGAGAGAGGGCTCCGCCAGGGTTGCCCTCTCTCCCCTCTCCTGTTCATTTTGGTGATGAATTCTCTTAGTACCCAGATTAATCTTGCTGTTGCTGATGGAAGATGCAAACCAGTCAAGATCTGCAGGAATATCTCTCTTTCCCACAACCTTTTCGTGGACGATATTTTAATCTTTGCTATGCTCTGCAAATCCTCTTGGGTTTGTCTTTATGTGCTCTTTCAGAAGTTCCAATCCGCCACGGGTCTCAAGATCAATAATGGGAAATCAGTGCTATATCACAATGATACAAATCCTGTAACAGCTGAATGGGTTGCAGAACGTTTTGGTATTAATCTCGCTCTAATTAAGGATGGTTTCACTTATTTGGGTTTCCGCCTTAAAGCAAAGGGATATCGCTCTCTCGACTGGTCTTGGCTGATAGACCGCTTCTACAACAAAATCTCAAGATGGGAAATGCGTCTTCTGTCCCTCGCCGGTAGATTCATTTTGGTACAGGCGGTGCTCTCCCAACTTGCGGTGTATTGGGGCCACCTTTTCCTTCTCCCGACATCCATCACGAAGAAGATGAAATCCATTGCAGCTAACTACATGTGGGGTGGTCGATCGTATCAGACTAAATATCACTTGGTGAAGATGGATTCAATCACAAGACCGAAAAAGACAGGTGGATGGGGCCTTCTCAATATGAAATATTTTGGGAAAGCGCTTATCTGTAAATCTCTTCACAGGGGCATATATGGGAATAGTCCGTGGAGCACCCTCATCAACCAAAAGTATCTAAAAAGCAGGAGCATGGCATACTGGTACAGAAGGTCTTCTCTCGGCATCAAAAAGGGTTCCCCTATTTGGCTTAGTTTCAGAAAGATCCAATCCTTTTTTTTGAAGAATTTAAAATGGTCAATCTTTTCTGGCTCGAGTATTCTCATTGGCATCGACCCCACCCTATACAACTTAGAATCCATGGTCCCTTCAGCTTTACTCTCTTTTTTCCACTCTAGGGGCCTTTTTACCTGGAATAAACTCATAGAATCATGGTCCTCCCAGGAACCTATCTGGAAAACCGACCTTCAGTTAGCCATCCCCCCCCCTCTCCGCCCTCTATGGCTTTCTTTCACCAACAGATTCACTCACCGTGGGATCCTTCAACTGGGAACAAAAGATGAGCTGATCTGGTCCCTTCATAATTCAATACATCCCATCTCTGTCCGCAATCTCTACTCAGTCCTATCTTCTGAATTACCGCCTTCCCCCCCTATCTTTCCCGTCAAATTCTGGAAAGCCCCCTGCCCTCTCAAATCAATCCTCTTCTCATGGCTTCTTTTCTCCAATAAGAACCTAACCTGGGATGTTCTACAGAAGAAAGGCTGGCATGGTCCTGGCAGATGTCAGCTTTGCTTATCAGAGGCTGAATCGAACAACCATATGTTCTTTCAATGTGTCGTTTCCTCCGCAATCTGGTACGAGCTCTCTCAGATTTATAGTTTTCCACTCCGCTTTTTTCCTTCTGTACAGGAAGCTTTTTTCTGGTGGAGCTCTCAATGTCCCAACAGGCTTGCACTTTTCATTCTCACTTGCTGGCATATCTGGAAGTGGAGGAACGGGCGCATTTTCCAGGGTTGCTGTCTGCCTCTTGCCTCCATTTTGACTTCTATCTCGGGGTCCATGCCTCCCATGGTCTAACTGGCCCCGCATGCTTTTTCAAATTTGTCTTATATGTCCAATATGTCTATATGTCTTTCTCACTTTCTGATCCATTTTCCCGTATATGAACCAGCTATTTTGAACATGTGTTCTATATGCTCCACTCTTAGCTGCTTTTGCTACAATCTGAACAATATCTACAGGAATTGTTGGGGAATCTTGCCTCAGTCGCATTCGTTTTGCTCTCTCTAGCAGAGACCTTTTCTCTCCATGTATTTTTTATCATTATATGCTCTTAATATAATCTATTTTGCTTTTTCGCTCTGAAAAAAATAAATATGAATTATTTTAGTTTTCAGATGAATAAAAAGGGAATGGTTCAATTTTGACGACGGACTGCGATGGCAGGAAAATAAATAAAATATAAGCCTCAAATGCCAAAGAGATGTTATGGGACAATGATTTGGCGAAGTTCACAACCATTACATTATTTTATATTTAAATATTAAAATATATATATATATATATATATATATATATATATATATATATATATTATTGATATTAAAAGATGTTATCGAACAATGATTTCGCAAAGTTCACAACCCTTATATTATTTTATTTTTAAATATTAAACTAAACTAATATATTGATATTGTTGACACCTAATCCTTGTGATTGGGTGAATTTATGTAAATAGATAAATAGGAAATATAAACAGTCATCGCGAGACGAACTGAACAGTCTTTTCCTCATGTATATAATGAAGACCTACGTGATGGAATAGAACATACGAATCATTTTTGCCTTATGGAGTTACTGCCTAGCTTGACATGGTATCAGAGCCAGCTCCTTTTTTTAGCTTTTATGCCCTTTGTAACTCCCTATTCTGCTCCTCTGCTCCTCTGCTCTCCATTCAAAAATGCTGCCTATTCATAAATGTTGGTAGCCTGCTCCACGCTGTCACCTGAACGTTGCTGCCTGACACTACCTGCACCCTCTGTCTGCCATATTCCATATATACAGTCTTGCCCCCTCCACAGTCGCTGCCAGGTCTAAACGCTGCATTACCTGCGCTCTCTGGACTGTCAACATAACATTTTCTGCCATAACGTGGGACGTCGACTGTCCGACTATTCCAGTGCTCAAAGGAAACGAGTCGGTCTGACCGGCTTCAAATGTCGGTGCGGAAATACTTTCTGCGGCTTTCAGAAAGCTGAGTACAAGGCGGCAAAACAAGAGGATAGCCGGTGAAGACATCCTCATTCCCGCGTTGGTGAAAAGGTCATGAGAATGACTCCAGCCGACACTAATTTGGTCGTCATGGGGTTATGTTACGCTACAATGTTTTCTTTTTAAAGGCTTTCTTTTGGCTAAACAGATACAGGTGACTTTGTTTGTGGTGCAAGTCTTTCAAACCTTTTAAAGTTCGTTTGTTTATGGAATGAAGACTTCAGGTCCTTTGCCCACAATCAATTCGAACTATTTGCAGTTTTTCTTATATTCGTCGCGCAAATTTCCCTGCGATCGCCGTAGCTTGTCTCTGGCTTTTGTTTGATCTCCGTTTTGCCGTACTCTGCACAGTTCTTGGCCCAGAATTGGGGATTTTTTTCCGACCAAAGCATTATATTTTGGGGGCCCTGTTCTCTTATATTAACGCTGAATTGAATTTGATCTGTTCAGGGTTCTTTGTGTCTCTGGAGGTTTTATGAAAAATGGCCAGTTCTACAAGCCTGGATTTTGTGGGTATTGGCGGCGAAAGCCCTGTTGCCGGGATTGCCTTTGAAGTAGACGTGACTGGTGTTTCATTTTATTATAGCAGAGTATTTGTTTAGAAACTACTGGTGGTAGACTTTTTGTTTGGGGATCATAAACTTCTAATATTATGTTGCACTGGCCCACTGGCTTTGAAAATTAAGGCGTATGGTTTGTTCTAGTTGAATCATTTTGTAAAGATCTTGGAGCACCTCCTTCTGTAGTATTGTGCTTCTTGAAGTTCTAATAAATATTACAACTATTTTTCTATCAAATATATATATATATATATATATATATATATACCACTAGAAGTACAATTTTACGGCAGAAGTATTTTTCTATCAACAGAAGTATTTTTTACAGTATGCATTCAATCATATCCATGGTGGGAATAGTTCTCACTAGCAAGGAGAACTATCCTGAATGGTCTCGGATCATAAAACACACCCTCATTTTCAATGACTTGTGGAAAAAAGTGTGTGTCGGAGACAGAGACAATGAACCAGTACAGCCTACCTCAGACAAAGAGCTCGTCATTTGGAAAAACAAGAATAGCAAAGCTTATGCATTAATCGCAGCATCTGTAAATGAAGAGGTGAGTGACCATATTTCGTCATATTCAACTGCCTTTGAAGCCTTGCAAAAGCTAAAAGAACTCTATGACTCACATTCTACACTTGAAGTTGTTCAACTCATGATTAAACTCTTCACTCTTGAACTGCAAAATATTGATCCTCTTGCTCTTGCATCTGAAGTAAAGTCTATAATTCATGATATCAAATCCACTAAGGTTGAATTGGATATTCCTCTTATCACTTTTCTCAAGGCACTTTGTCGTACTTACTCCAATTATCTTAAGTCATTACAAGCAAATGGAAATCTCAAAGATATAACCTTTGACTCTCTTGTGAAAAGGTTTGCTGAAAGAGAGAAAGATTTTGGAAAGAAGACAGCCCCTGAATCTTCTGAAGAGGTTGTGTGCCTTGCTCATAAAGTCTATAATTCATGATATCAAATCCACTAAGGTTGAATTGGATATTCCTCTTATTGCTTTTCTCAAGGCACTTTGTCCTACTTACTCCAATTATCTTAAGTCATTACAAGCAAATGGAAATCTCAAAGATATAACCTTTGACTCTCTTGTGAAAAGGTTTGCTGAAAGAGAGAAAGCTTTTGGAAAGAAGACAGCCCTTGAATCTTCTGAAGAGGTTGTGTGCCTTGCTCATTCAGTAAGTTTAATTAATTAATTTAAACAATTAAATCATATTAATCTAATTAATTTAATTTAATTTAATTTAATTTAATTAATTATATTAATTAAATTAATGGTTTAATTAATTAAATTAAATTAATTAAATTTAATTAATTTAATTTAATTTAATTTAATTAATTATATTAATTTAATTATATTAATTGAATTAATTTAATTTAATTAATTTAATTTAATTTAATTTAATTAATTATATTAATTAAATTAATTAAATTAATGATTTAATTCTTAAATAAAAAGAAATGAATTTGAAGTTAATCTTATGTATAATAATTTTAATTATATTCTAATATAAAAATCTTTTAATCAAATAAATTAATAAATTAATTTAATTTAATTTGATTTAATCTATTAAATAAAAAAATTTAATAAAAATTTTAATGAAAATGAAAATTTAATGAAATTGAAAATTAAATATAAATTTAATGAAAATAAAAATAAATAATAATTTTAAATAAAATAATAATTTTAATCAAATAAAAAATTCAATTTTAAATAATTTTAATCAAATATAAATATAAATTCAATTGGTATGAAAAATTTTTAAATAAATTAAAATTAAATTTTTTTTAAAAGAAATAATAATTTCAATCAAACTAAAATTCATTTGGATTAAAAATTTTAAATTAAAATTAAAAGAAAAATTTTAATGAAATTTAATAAAGTCTTATTAATTGATAAAAAACAAATTTATTTTATTAATTAAAATCAAAAATTTACTAACTAACCAATTTATAAAAATAAAAATAATAATAAAATTAATAAATAAACTAATTTAATTATTAAATGAATTGATCAATTAAGATTTATATAAATAAAATTAAAATAAAATTATATCATGTGTCGGCCATTATATAAAATTAGGGTTCTTAGTTTATTTATATCCAGGTCGCTTGCTCTCTTCTCTCAATAATAATTTCTCATTCATATTCTTTCTGTTTTGTCCTGATGATGGACCCCCTTTGGGGTTTGAAACGTTGGCAGAATGAACAAGAAACTGTGGATAATCCGGGTCATGAAGCTACAAGAAACCTCCACAGAAGCCTAAAATCTAACAAAAGCATCCTGCTCAAGATTCTACAAGAGGAAGAGGTGGTCGAAGAGGAAGAGAAAGATATTTCAGAGGCAGGGGGGGCAGACATTCTCAAGGAGAAAAGGCAGATTTTCACTGCATTCGCTGCAAAAGAAATGGATCACATGATGCCTCTACATGCAAGCTACCATGGGACAAAATTGAGCAGAAAAGAAATCAACAGCAAGGTAAAACGGATGATACAGACAAAGGTAAAGCACCTGAATCCGCTCACTATGTTGTGGCACAATGTAACATTGGAGTAAATGAAGATTTATTTAATGCTTCACTTGCTTCTTGGAAAAATGATTGGTTGCTTGATTTAGGATCAACCAGCCACATGACTCATAGAAAAGATTTTTTTGAAGATTTCACTGACAATGTTGATGGAGCAGTATACTTTGCAGATCAATCAAAAATCAAGCCATCTGGGCTTGGCACAATTAGGCTTAAACTATCTGGTCTTCCAGACTTTCTTCTGCATCATGTTCTATATCTCCCACAGCTCAAGAGAGACTTGCTGTCCTTAGTCCACATCCTCCAGCAAGGTCACTCCATTCATATGTTTGATAGTAAGCTTCAGGTAAGAAAAGCATCTGACCACTCACTTGTCATGAGGGGAATAGAAGAAGAAAGGCTTCTCAAACTGCAACGAACCTCTGCTCATGCACAACATTTCTCATACAATTCCCATCATGAAGAAGGTACACTTCCATCAAGTTTATTATGGCATGCTAGATTTGGACATTTGAACTATGACAGTCTCCGCTTGTTGAAGAAAAATGGTGTTGTTGGTTTGCCTACAATTCCTAGGAAACTTAAGCAATGTGATGCTTGCATTCTAGGAAAGCATAGCAAACAGTGTTTTCATGATTCACATTCAAGAGCACATAGAAAACTTGAACTCATTGATTCAGATTTATGT
The DNA here is from genome assembly GCA_031772625.1 of Pinus tabuliformis. Lineage (NCBI taxonomy): Eukaryota > Viridiplantae > Streptophyta > Pinopsida > Pinales > Pinaceae > Pinus > Pinus tabuliformis. The sequence goes on along the minus strand of CM062819.1, from coordinate 586,576,947 downwards.
GGTCCAATGCATGTTCCTTCTGCAAATGGAAATAAATATATCATGACATTTATTGATGACTACACCAGAATGTGTTGGATTTATTTATTGAAGAACAAATCTGATGCTTTTCAAACATTCAAGAATTTTCATAAATGGATTGAAAATGATGCACAATCTCATATTGAGTCTATTCGCACTGATAATGGAAAAGAATACAGATCAAATGAATTTGAAAACTATCTTCGCCAACATGGGATCAAACATCAAACAACTGTGCCTTATAATCGCCAACAGAATGGTATAGCTGAAAGAATGAATAGGACAATCTTAAATATGGTACGATCCATGCTCTTCTTCAAAAGTGTAAAGATAATGTTTTGGGCTGATGCTGTTCTATGCGCTGCATATATAAAGAATAGATGTCCATCTAATGCTATAAGAAACAAGACTCCATATGAAATGTGGTATGGACATGTTCCTTCGGTAAAGCATCTCAGGGTCTTTGGTTCCACCTATTATGCCTTGATACCAAAGGTACATAGAAACAAACTTGGTGCTAGAAGTCGTATGTGTATCTTTCTGGGATATTCAAACACCTCCAAAGCATACCATCTCTATGATGAAGTAAATAAAAAGTTTTTTCTATCTAGAGATGTAATTTTTCTTGAATCATCCAAAACTGACAATGTTGTTGAGCGGCAACTTGATCGATTGGATAGATTCACAAAAGCAAAATCATTTCAAAAATTTGATAATCAGATTCCACATCTTGAAGGGGGGATTCCTATACTAGATCAACATGTGGAATCTTCTTCTGAAGAACACTCTCCCCCACATGAAACTCCAACAACAGATGATGCTTTAAGTGATATAATTGATAGAATTGGGAGCCTCAATCTTGACTCAGCCCCAACTCAATCAACGGAGTAGCCTAGACCATCTGGGAAAGGTCCCCCAAAGTGGCTGACAAAGACACTTGAAAGTGTTCATCCTGATGAAGTTGGAAAGACAGGAACCAGAAATTCAAACCAGCAAAATGGAGGTGATGTAGATGACTCTAATTCACCTGTTGATATGGATGTCTCTTATGATTGTGAATTGAACTTGTCTACAGACTTTGAACCAACTTCCTTCAAATAAGTTGCTTCTCATGATGAATGGAAAGAAGCGATGCAAAAGGAGTATGATGCCCTGATAAAGAATGGCACTTGGAAGCTGGTTGATCCTCCATTAGGAACCAAACCAATTGGCTGCAAGTGGGTCTACAAGAACAAGTATAAAAATGATGGCTCACTTGACAAGCACAAAGCTAGACTTGTGGCAAAAGGTTTTGCGTAGAAGGAAGGAGTCGATTACGAGAAGAATTTTTCCCCCACAAAAAAATGGGCTACCATCTGGACACTCTTTGCACTAGCAGCTTAGAACAGTTGGAAAGTCCATCAAATAGATGTAAAAACTGCTTTCTTGAATGGAGATCTAAAAGAGAATGTTTTTATGTCCTAGCCTGAAGGATTTGTTGTGAAAGGACATGAACATAAAGTATGCAAACTTGTGAAGTCCTTGTATGGCTTCAAACAAGCACCGTGAGCTTGGTATGAAAAACTAACTGAGCATCTTCTGAAAGTCAATTTCAAACATTTTGATCTTGATGATGCAACTTTATTTGTCAAGAAAGTTGGCAAAACAGTTGTATATCTTGTGGTATATGTAGATGATCTTTTCATGATAGGGAACAATGAAAGCTACATTGCATCCATAAAGAAGGAATTGGGGAAAAGTTTTGAAATGACTGATTTGGGCTATGTTCATTACTATCTTGGCATTGAAGTAACCCAACATCCAAAGTCCATATTTCTTTCTCAAAAGAAATACATTGGAGATCTGTTGAATAGGTTTGGCATGACAGAGTGCAATCCTCTTACTACTCCAATGGAACAAAACTTAAAGCTCACATCTATTGAAGGAAAAGAATTTGAGGATGCAACAAAGTATAGACAGCTTGTAGGAAGTCTCAACTACCTAACTACTACCAGACCAGACATTTCGTTTGCTGTTGGAATCCTCTCCGGGTTTATGCAAAAGCCTTGTGAGGGATATTGGTCTACTGCAAAAAGAGTTCTAAGGTACTCGAAGGGAACTCAAGACTTTGGAATTAAGTATACACAGGTGGATGACTTCAGTTTGATTGGATACTCTGATTCATACTTTGATGGAGACAAAGAAACTGGGGTATCAACTTTAGGATATGCTATGAGTATTGGATCAGGAGCTGTCTCCTGGAGATCATGCAAACAATCAGTTCCAATAGATTCCACAACAGAAGCAGAATACGTGGCAGCCGCTGAAGCAACAAAGCAATTGTGTGGCTCAGGAAAATTCTTGAAGATTTACAGGTAAAACAAGTACAATCAACTCCACTCATGATTGACAATACCTCTGCAATAAAGTTGGCCAAGAACCCAAAGTTCCATGATCGAACGAAGCACATCAATACTAAATATCATCTGATTCGACATCATGTTGAGGCCAAAACAATCCATCTCCGTCATTGTTCCACAAATGAGCAAATTGCAGACATCTTCACCAAAGCGCTTGGAAGAGAAAAGCTTGAACGATTCAGAATGATGCTTGGACTCACCAACATCCCTTCAGATTAAGGGGGGGGAATGTTGACACCTAATCCTTGTGATTGGGTGAATTTATGTAAATAGATAAATAGGAAATATGAACAGTGATCGGGAGACGAACTGAATAATCTCTCCCTCATGTATATAATGAAGACCTACCTGATGGAATAGAACATACGAATCATTTTTGCCTTATGGAGTTACTGCCTGGCCTGACAAATATTAAGAAACGAGGTAGGCAAGTCCCGTAAAAAAAAAGCATGATAGATATTAAGAAACAAGGTAGGCAAGTCCCGTAAAAAAAAAAAGCACTCATATTGCACTCATCAATATGGAAAACCCATAATAGAAACCACTCATCAATAAACCAAACCATTTATCGATATGGAAAAACCAGAATAGACTCTTATTGGTGAGATAAACCTTAGACTCTGACTGGTAAGATACTATGCCCAAAAAATACTCTAACCCGCAAGAAAAAACAAAGAGAGAGACTATGCCCCTAGACTCTCACTGGTAAGATACTATGCCCAAAACTTGACTGGCAAGATAATATGCCCAAAAATACTCTGACCCGCAAGAAAAAACGAAGAGAGAGACTATGCCACCAGACTCTGACCGGTAAGATACTATGCCCAAAAAGAAAGAAAGATTTTTAGTATGAAAAAAAAAAGAAATAAAAAAAAAACTAAGATTTTTATTATGAAAAAAAAAAAAAAAAAACTAATAATTTTAGTAAGAAAGAAAAAAGAAATAAAGAAATAAAAAACTAAGATTTTTATTATGATAAAAAATAAATAAATAAATAAAAATTAAAAATTAAAAAAACTAATATCTTTAGTAAGAAAAAAAAAGAAGGAAAGAAAAGAAAAAAAGAAAAAAAAAACTAAGATTTTTATTATGAAAAAAGAAAAAGAAAAAGGAACAAATTTTTAGTATGAAAAAAAAAAAAAATAAATAAATAAAAAGAAAAAACTAATATTTTTAGTATGAAAAAAGAAAAAGAAATAAGAAATAAAAAATCTAAAAATCTTAGTATGAAAAAAGAAATTTTTAGTATGAAAGAAGAAATGAAAAGCGAAAAAAGAAAGAAAAATTTTTAATCTTAATATTAAAAAAAGAAATAAATAAATAAATTAGTATGAAAAAAGATTTAAAAAATGAAAAAAAAAAAAAAAAAATATTAGTATGAAAAAAGGAAAAAGAAATAAAAAATCTAAAAACATAAGATTTTTAGTATCGAAAAAGAAAAAGGAAATAAAAAGATTTTTAGTATGAAAAAATAAAAATGAAATAAAGGAAATAAAAAGAAAAAAGAAAGAATTTTAGTATAAAAAAAGGAAAAAGAAATAAAAAATCTAAAAACATAAGATTTTTAGTATCGAAAAAGAAAAAGGAAATAAAAAGATTTTTAGTATGAAAAAGAAAAATGAAATAAAGGAAATAAAAAGATTTTTAGTATGAAAAAAGAAAAGTGAAATAAAAAATCTAAAAAAAAGGATTTTTGCTATTACAAAAGAAATAAAAAAATCTAAAAAGATAAAAAAACTAAAGATAAAAAATAAAGATAAAAGAACTAAGATTCTTACTTAATAAAGAAAAGCAAAGTGTAACCCAAACTGTAAGAAATCTTTGTAAAAAAGAAAAGTAAAGTAAAAGTAAAGTAAGAAAGAAAAGAAAGAAAAGCAAAAGCAAGGAAACTAAGATTCTTATAAGAAAGAAAAGCAAGAGCAAAGAAACAAAGATTCTTAACAAAAGAAAAGAAATAAAGATTCTTGAAAGAAAAGAGAAAAAGAGAAAAGCAAAGTGAAAAGAGGAAAAAGAGAAAAGCAAAGTGAAAAAAGAAAAGAAAAAATAAATAAAAAATCTAAAGATTAAAAAACTAAGATTTTTACTAACTAAGATTCTTACTTTAGTAAAGAATAACTAAGATTCTTAGTTTAGTAAAGAAAAGCTTTAGTAAAGAAAAGCAAAGTGTAAAAAATCTTTGTAAAAAAAAAAAAAAAGTAAAAGTAAAGTAAGAAAGAAAAGAAAGAAAAGCAAAAGCAAAGAAATTAAGATTCTTATAAGAAAGAAAAGCAAGATTCTTATAAGAAAGAAAAAGAAAAAAAACAAAAAGAAGAAAAACAAGAGCAAAGAAACAAAGATTCTTAACAAAAGCAAAGAAATAAAAGAGAAAAGCAAAGTGAAAAAAGAAAAGAAAAATAAATAAAAAATCTAGCGATAAAAAACTAAGATTCTTACTTCAGTAAAGAATAAGAAAGATTCTTAGTTTAGTAAAGAAAAGAAAAGTGTAAGAAATCTTTGTAAAAAAAAAGGGCAAAGTAAAAGTAAATAACTAAGATTCTTAGTTTAGTAAAGAAAGCAAAGTGTAAGAAATCTTCGTAAAAAAGCAAAGTAAATGTAGAGTAAGAAAGAAAAGAAAAAAGAAAAGCAAAATAAAAAAAGAAAAGAAAAAATATAAAAAATCTAAATATAAAAAAACTAAGATTTTTACTACGTAAAAATCATAAAAAAAAAATCTAAAGATTAAAAAAACTAAGATTTTTACTAACTAAGATTCTTACTCTAGTAAAGAAAACCAAGATTCTTAGTTTAGTAAAGAAAAGCTTTAGTAAAAAAAGCAAAGTGTAAGAAATCTTTGAAAAAAGCGAAGTAAAAGTAAATAACTAAGATTCCTAGTTTAGTAAGGAAAAGCAATGTGTAACAAATATTTGAAAAAAAAGCAAAGTAAAAATAAAGTAAGAAAGAAAAGGAAAGAAAAGAAACTAAGATTCTTCTTAGTAAGAAAGAAAGGAGAAAGCAAAGAAAAGACACTGAGATTATTAGTAAAAAAGAAAAGCAAATTATAAGAAATCTCTGTAAGAAAGATTACAGAAAAGAGAAAAGAGAAGTGTAAGAAATCTCTGTAAGAAAGAAAAACAAAGAAAAGAAAGAAAGCAAAGCAAAGAAAAAAGATTCTGATCGGCAAAGAAAAGAGAAGAGTCCGAAAAGAGGAAACGGCTTTATCTATTAGCAGAACGAATAATTCCAAATCAAACAAAGAAGGTAAGGAATAATTCCAAATCAAGCAAAGAAGCGGAAAGATACTTTTACTAGCAAGATAATATGCCGAAAGATACTCTGACCGGCCAGAAAACTAAAAAAAACCCGGCAACTAAAACTACTCCAACAAGCTTTCACAACCGTCCTCGTTAATTACAGATCGAATATATACAATAACATCACGTATTACAGCAATAAAACATTTTCGTCAGTGTGTCCGTCGGTCTGGATAGCCTCAGTGGCCAGGCTTTTAGTTACGACTCTCTCCTCCTTTATGGGCGATCTCCCTATATACTTCCTCTACCACCTCCTCTTTTCCGGCTTCTCCGCCTGTGAGTCCCACTTCATATTGCTCCGCTTCTCCGCCTGTGAGTCCCACTTCATATTGCTCCACCTGCTCCTTCAATGTCTCTTCATGCTCCACCTTCTCCTTCTCACACTCACGTCCTTTGCTTCGACCTGTTCATCAACATAATGTGATTATATTATATGGCATTCATTTGTGATGAGTGATGAATATAAATGCTTTAAAAGTATTACCTGCACCAAACGTTTTTAGATGGCTATCTGAAAACAGCACCTCTGTGGCAATTTTACGTGTATCGTGGCCGCGCATGGCTTCATATGCTTTTCGATTCTTGCCACGACCTCTCAATTCGTGGCACCTCCGTCGGTTACGCACCTCAATCCCACCAACGTTCAGATTTACCTATATGCTCTCAAATGTAAAATTTTCTATTATTTGACCTTTTTAAATTTCACATTTTTACTTTAATACGGAATTTTTTATCATTTAATTTATTAGATAACTTTCTAAATGACATATCTAGCTTTTTGCCAAAATTGAGAAATGTATATGTATATATTAAAACAGAAAGTTGTATCTGAGCTCACCGCAAGTGTACATCTAAGGAGTTTTTCTTGCCTAGGAATAAAAAGTTAAAAACTGATTAGAACAAAACTAAAATTTCATTACAAGAATGCAGTCCTTGAGTGACTTTGACTCCTTGAAGAAATAATCTACAAAAGTGCAACACAACTTTTCTTCTCATAGCCCAAAACGTTATGTTTCCGTACAATTTAACTCCCTCTTCATCACAAAAGTGCAAATGTGGAAGAAGAAAAATCTCGGAGACCCCTGTAGTGTGGATCCGGAAGCCGACCCCCCTTTCGATATAAAAATCCTTCTTAAATAATTTACAGAACGTTGTCCCTATGTTGATGTTTCAACCCTTTTGAGTCTTTCAGTTTGTTATCAAAATGGATGGAACAAATTGATTAATCATGGGAAGCTAACACTTCATCTGCGTCCTTCAAGGATTAAATTGACAAATTGGGAATTATTCTTCTCTGGTGAAATGAGGAATTACCCTGTGTGCCCTCAGCTTTGCGCAACCTGATTCCTAACTGTCTTCGGCAATTGATAAATTAATTTCCATTTCCACATTGAGAACTTGAAACTTGAAACTCGGCGTTGATTTTATATGCAGAAGAATAATTTTAGTTTTTATAAGTGAGGCAGGTTTGATGGGCGAGGATTATGGTTATGCGTTATGACCTTCGTTCACTGTGTATAGTAAGTGAACGACGTGGTATGGGTGATCAACGTGGCAGAGAAAATATAATAAGATTGCCAACGCGTCACTTGTTACAAGTATTACGCATTCGAAAATGTGTTGACTTTTTATTAATTCTTTTTTACTAAAAATTAAACCTATCATGAATAATGTTTACAATATAAAAATAAATCAATTCATTTTTTTAATTATTCTTTTTGAATTATGATTGGTTAAAGGTGTTTGAGTTCCGCCGTCGTTTTAAATCAGTGTACTGTCACACTACGTGCTTGCAGTCGGAGTCCGTACTACCATATTGCCTGTATGGTGTACCGTCATACAGCCGGATAATGGTGTACCATCTTTCACATGAATATCTTGTTTGAACACCATAAACGCATATCCCTGTTGGCCTGTTGCTTGCTTGTCAATATCCAACCATAAAGAAATATCTAAGACAATAATATGTGACCCACAATAACAACTATCATCATTTAAGTCTGTTTTAAATATTAGCAGAACTTCCAATAGTAGTTATAGTTTGTACATGTCACGTATGTAGTAATAGGTTCATCTGCACTTCTCCTCCTCTGCATCTCACGGAAGCTAATCTCGTACTTCCAACATCTCTAGCATTTGCAATGATCAGTCGTTGGACCTTCAGTCAACCCACACTCACAATCATTTTTCATAAATTTAAAATTAAAATGAATTTATTCCCAATAAATATATATATATATATATATATATTTAAAGATGTCATATTATTTTAAAATTTAAAATTATCCTATTTATTTTTTAAATAAATATCAATATAAGTACATTTTAATCTGAATTGATTAATTTTATAATAGTTAAACTTTTCTAAATACAAACTTATTTTAAAATATCTTAATGTCTTTTTATACTTCATAAATTCAAGATTAAAATAAGTTTCTATATATAAATTTCATAAATTATACATCTTCTCTATTAACAACACATTAATAAAATGTTAAGAATAAGATTTTTTTTAATTGTTTTATATTTTATATTTTGAATTGTTTTATAATTTTTATTTTGAATTATTTTATTTAATATATACGTATTTGAGATTCAATATTGACATTAATTTTTTTTTATTTATAATTGATACTTTAATATTATTTTCTAGTTTTTTTTTTCTCTATGCATATATATGGAGTTGATATTGAAATATATTAGTTAACACAAATATTCAAATATTTCAATTTTTTTTTTCTAAGTTATGCTAATTCTATTAATGTAAGAAAACTATCATACACATAGACCGAAGCCTGTACTTAGCTATGTCAGAAGAAAGGCATCAACCAACAAAAAACTAGAATTGAACTACCTAGAAGGGAAACCAGTTCTTAACCAAAGTTTCTCAAAAATATGATCTTGCTGCCCACGCAGGGGAAACCAATGAATTAACAAGTTTTACATCATTGTATCTGAGGAGACTAGAAAGGAAAACCCAACTGAAATTGTAGTATTCCCCAAAAAAACCATTAAAAAACAGAAATTGAACAACAAGTCCCAATGAACCTGAGACACATGGCGGCTGAGTGGCAGTCTGCTAGGCAGGCACGTGGCACGTTGAATGTCCGCAAGGTGGCAATCCAGGTGGAAAGCGCATGGCATCAAGGTGGAAGCTAGGGACGTGGCTGAGATGGAGGCTGCTCCTCCATAATGAAGCATCTGTATTCATCCATGGCGCCACTTGTTAGTGGCATAGTCTCTGCATCGCCCGTATGCAGCTCCGGTTGCTCTTCCTCGATGATGCAGCAGCATTCATCGATGACCCAATTCATCTGCAAAGCCGTTTCCACTTCCTTCCCTGCGCGTCTGGTTGGCAGCTCTGTGCTTCGTTCCCCTGCACCCTGAAGACTTGACTGTGCTAGTTTTGTTTTGGCTTTGGGTTGGCTGCTCCTCGCAGTGGTGCGTCCTCCCGCTGCAATGCCTGAGAGCCTCATTGCTTCAGTGCGGCCCTCACCCATTGCTCTGTGTTCCTCAGCTGCTGTGATTTGATCGCCGACCTCAAAGTCTTATGCCTCCGTATTTTGCTTCTCCTCATGAAAACTAATGGTAATGGTTGCAGTGATGAGGGGCTGGTTCAGGGTAGAGCGAAAGGTAAATTGAGCATTCTAGGAGTGTGATTGGGGAGCAGGCGGAGTGCTTCTAGGAGAAGGGCCGGAGGTGGAGGGAGGCGTAGCAGAGGCCCCCGAGTGGAAACAACCTTTGCCACTATGTGTATTGGGGTAGTGGCCAATGTTCTGCTCAGCCAGAGAGGAGGTGGTCTCCGAAGTAGGAGAGTGCCTAGAGCGACTCAGGCTTCCTCGGTTCCCACCTCTGTGGCTGCGCATCCTATGGCGCACCATGCTTTCTGCAATTGGAGGTGAGTTTTGGTCCGAATTAGGCGCAATGGGCTGCAACGTTGCAGCGGAGCTAACAGGAAATTCAGCAGAGGGATGAGCTACCAGGGCCGAGGGGATGCGAATTTGCAAATTCAAGCTGTGGGTGAAATGGATGCCCAAACCAAAATCGATGCAGCAATAAAGATTGCAGCGTCTTCCAGTGGTTGTGCGGGAACTGGGCACCGCCACTACGTGAGGGCAAAGGCATTGCAGGGGCTGAGGTTGCAGAGGAGGAACGGCAGGAGCAGCAATGGTATTCTCCCAAGAGCCCATCGTCACTTTAAGCCGAGGTTGAGGTCGGTTATCAGGGTGGTGGCATTGTTCATTTAAGGCACATTTATGGCTGTGTTTAATGCCATATTTGGATCTCTATGCCGCCCTATGGGAGGCCATGTGCTCTCTCCACAAGCCAACCCAGTTGGCAGCCACCTCATCGTCCACCATTTCCACCCGCATCATGGAAAAAGGTAGTGGGCTTGGCCCGGTTTAGACTAACTACTTGCATGACGAGCAACGTCCTTGCTCGGGATCGAACACAAGACCGATCCGTCATGACGAGGCCGACTTTACCACTATGCCACCTCCACGACCTTCAAATATTTTAATTAAGAAAGCTAGGTAGAGTATATATACTAATAGAGAAAAACTAGAAAGTATATAGACATGGTTGATGCTACCACTGAGGGAACTAGACCAATAGCACAAAAATAATGATTTTGTCTAAGATGTGCGAGAAATATTAGCACTTTGAAATATATGACATGAGAACATAAAACTAGAAGTATCATTTCATGAACTTAGAAGTTCTATATAGGGTAGGCAATGCTTTTTAGCATGAGAAAACTAGCAAAAAGGCCATGTAACTAGTGCCAAAATTTAAACTAGGGGAACAATGTCTTCCAAGTGAGTGACTAGACATAAGTAGTAACTCATGCTAGGGTTGAATGCCCATTACATTAATTAGTAGGTAATGAATTTATGGTCAACTTCTTGGATTTGCAAATGAAACTCATATAGTTGAAGTAGAATTGCCTAGTACTCTTGACTACATTCTATCCAGACATTACCCACGATGATATTCATGATAGTATAGATATAGAGTGAGAAAATATGTGGTCGTACATTTAAGGGTCAATATCCCTAATATATGATTCTTTAAAGTGTAATTAGGAGATGAGGAAAGTTAGAACCTATTTACTAAGCTTTATTCTCATTGCCCTCAAGAGGAGATAAGTGATATTGGGAAGGAAAACCATTTACTCTTAAGCAATCTTCTTTCATTTGGATCCCCAATTTTGTCTACTGGTTTGTTTCAATTTTAGGGTTGTAGAGTCCCCATAAGAGAAGTCAATTTGGTCAACATCTAGCCTCACTAAGATAGATAATTGAAAATTATGACTTGTAGAGGGAGTTTGAAGGATAATTTCTTGGATAATCACCATTGAGTCACTTATCAATGTTACCTTTTCATCAACTTCTTTACTTTTGAGAACATTGAAATTTTGTATAACAAAAAACATTTCAAATTCATTACCATTGGCGATTTAAATCTTGAAGCAAGATCCATGTCTTTTCATCGTTTAATACCATCAGAAACCCCTACTCCTTGCACTTACCTCCCTTTTAAATATTATACAAACATTTTTAGCCCTTATCAATCATATAATATACCTACATGTTATAACAATTTTGTAGGTTATCTACCCTCCATGAGGAAACCATGAATAAGTCCTAAGGTTATTCTAGACATGCATGACTCCTTCATTAGTTCATGCGAGAGACTTTTCAAATGCCTATAAATACTAATATGCTTCACCTAACTTTTCACATTTCATAGTTAATGACAACAAAATTAATGTGATTTAACCTTAAAACCTCTTTGAACATTAGAATCTACTAATTAAACTAGCTATTAAAACTTCCAAATTTCCTTGAAGTTACTAAAACCCCAAAAGTCATAACTATGAAATTGCTAAGATAATATGTATGTCAACTATATAAAAAAATAAATAAATAGAAAAGAAAGAGAAAAATAAAATTTATATTTAGTAATAAAAATATGTCTTCTTGCCTTTATTAAAGAGAAAAAAAAATGCAATATATTTTTTCCCGTAATTTATTGTTAACACTAAAATACTTTAATGTAATGTTTTTATGCAAAATAAATCTCAATTACTAAAATAAATATAAATATTGATTACTCTAACATCATTTTTTAATAGTCATTCGTACCGCACCATTTTTTAATAGTCATTTTGGAAAATACAAGAAACTTAGATTTCACAAACCTGTCCTGCCATTTGGTGAAAACGATTTGGTGAAAATATTTATAATATACTTGTGTTATACCAACATTAAAAATTCAATTTAATCCTTTCTCACATATTTAATAAAATAATATTTTATGTATTTTTTTTACAAATAAATGAAATTTTTTAGGTTACATAAAAGATCACATTTTACATAAGTGTGTTTTGCCATCTTTTACTTGTCTAATAAAATCAATAATATATCAATATATCTAATATTGTGAAAATATTTATAATTTACTTGTGTTATATTAACATTAAAAATTCAATTTAATCATTTCTCCTATATTTAATAAAATCATATTTTATGTATTTTTTTTTACAAATAAATGATTGATTATATATATATATATATATATATAATTATAACGGTTATATTAATTATTTAAACTTGGTTGGGCCAAGGCCAAAAACAACCATCATTACAATATTCAGAAATACTTTTAGTTGCAACTATCCTTTCCTTACATAGGTGTAGATTTACTCTAGATTATGGGATCGGGATCCATGTAGATTCTTCATCATTCTTGCTAAAAGCTCCTTGTGGCAGGAGGCATGCCTGGTTTGCTTTTGCGTCTGCTTCCTTATTTGAGCCATGTAGAATATGGAAAAGAAGGTAGGAGGAGAAATCTTGGAGCACGTATCTCAGCCTTTGAAGTGTCTTGTTGAGCGCCAGATTGCTGAAGTGGTCCTCCGAGTTTAATATCTTTATCAAAATTTTTGAGTCCCCAAATACTTGTATTTCCTTATTTCCTTTTTCACATGCTATCTGACAGGCTTTTAGTAGCCCAAGGATTTCTACTTGGTTTTTGGTTCTTTGTCCAAGGCCCCAGTTGAAGCTATCTTCTCGAATTCCCTCCGAGGAGTAGATCACTCCACTTGCTCCTGCTATCCCTGGATTGCCTTTGGAGGCACCATAAAAAAGATTGTTGTTTTACCCTGTTTCCTCCACCAATCTTGAAAATCTGAGTCTATTTCTTGTAATCTCCATACAAGAGTTTTACTGGGGCAAGTGGTGTTCTTTATCCTGTCTCGAAAAATATATGTTCCCATCCATTTCTTTTCTTCAGGGAGAAGTGTGTTATCATTTTTAAGGGGGTGATTGGCCACAGTCTCGAGGAGTAGTGCTTTTGCTTTTGCTGCCACCTTCAATGGGGAATTCAAAATGTTGTTGAAGATCTTATCGTTTCTGGCGAGCCATATTTTCCAGCAGACGTATTTAGGAACTACTTTCCAGATTCTGTTCCATGTTGTCTTTCTTTGGGTCTTGTGAGGATATCGCATTCTCCAGGTGCTGAAAAGGTTAGCTATTTTGACTTGTGATGGGGCAGAGACATTGAGACCTTGGAGGATGCAGTCCCAGACTTCTTGAGCAAAAGTGCAATCCACGAACACATGCTCCATGGTTTCCTGAGCTTTGTAGCAAAGAGAACACCAATGTGGCCCATGAATGCCTCTTTTACTCAGATTGTCACCAGTTAGCACTTTCCCATGCATTAAAACCCAGGTGAAGAAGCTTATTTTGGGAAACCCAAGAGTATCCCAAATATGTTTCTACACCGATGCAATGTGGCTCGAACCTTGTTGTGCTTGAAGAGAGGCAAATCCATGCCTTACCTTGTAAATTCCAGTCTTTCCCCATCCCCATTTATCCGTCGAACGCATGTGAACTGGTGCTAGGCCCATTAACGCTTCTTCCAGGAGAGTCTTTTGACTGTGTAGTTATTCAAGAACTCGTCAAATTTCCCAATTTCTCCATTTTCTGAAGTCATCACAAGTCAAAATATCTGCCAGGGTGAGGATTCCTTGCTGCATGAGGAAGTTCCTGATTTCTTTGATTGCTTCATTTTTGCTCAGAGGCAACTATCCCATTATGCTATCTTGCCACAACATCGTGTTTTTTCCGTTGCCTGGGATGTGATACAAGTGATTTTGAAAGAACTCGAGCCCCTGGTGGTAGAGGTGCCATATCGACGTCCCTTTGATGTTGTTATCTATCTGAATGTTTCTTAGCATTGAGCCTTTTAGATTTTTTTTTATGACCTAACTGACAGGGTGTTTGCTATTTGAGAAGAGGGTCTAGAGTATTTTGCCTCCAAGAGCTAGATTGGCAAGGCCTGGGTCTCTTATTTGCAGGCCTCCTTCATAGATGGGATGTTTAACTATATCCCAATTCACTAAATGGAATTTTCTTTGATTTCCTCTTCCTCCTCTCCACAGAAAATCCCTGATCATTCTGGAGATCTGTTTTGTGATCTTCTTTGGAGCCAGCAGAAAGGAGGCCTGATAGATTGGCAAGGAGGACAAAACAGATTTTATAAAGATGAGTTTTCCAGCATTGGTGAGCCATTGCCCTCCCCAAGCTGTAATCTTGGACTTAATTTTGCTTATTACCTCTTTCCACAATGATAATTTGTTAGAGCCCAGGGTTATTGGTAACCCGAGATATTTGATTTTATCCCAAGAAGCATATCCCAAAAATCCTAAGGAGTAGGCTATTCTCTGAATTGCTTGTTGATCCACATTCCACCCGTATATTGCACTTTTCCTTTTATTTATAAGAGCTCCTGATATGCTGCAGTATTTTTGAAGGATTCCACTGTAAACTTTGGCTATCTTGATGGAGGCTCTGCCTAGAAGAAGAGAATCATCTGCGAATAATGCATGGTTGAGAGGCTCTAGCCCTTTCGTCAACCTGACTCCTGGAGTTGTCCCTGCTTTCTTTTCAGCTGTCAGTTTTCTACTTAACGAGTCTACCATCAGTATGTACAAGAAAGGGGAGAGGGGGCAACCTTGCCTTATTCCCCTCGAGGCTTGAAAATAGTTTGTTGGCCTGCCATTAACTAAAGGTGCTATCCATGGCTTTTCAGTACAAGCTTTAATCAAATTGACAAAGTTAGAGCTGAAACCAAAGGAAAGGAGGACTTTGTACAGGAAAGAAAGATTTACCTAGTCGAATGTGTTTGCCATGTCGAGCTTTATGAGCATACCTTGCTCCTGCCGAAGGTAACTGGAGTGTATGACTTCTTGCACCTGTATTACATTGTCTAGTATGTGTCTCCCTTTGACAAAGCCTCCTTGGGTGGGAGAAATGAGTTTCCCAAGCAATGGCTTGATTCTGTTTGCCAACAATTTTGTCAGTATTTTGTATGATGCATTGCAGAGTGAGATTGGCCTAAACCTGTCAAAAGTGCCCGGATTCACTTCTTTTGGTATTAATGCAAGGAAGGTAGAGTTAGTACTACTTCCCACTTTGGATTTTTTATGAAAAGCTTTAATCATCCTCAGAATATCAGTTTTTATTGTTTCCCAACAAATTCTATAAAAATGAATTGAGAAGCCGTCACATCCTGGTGCCTTGTCTAGTTCCATGGACCAAATTACTTTACATATTTCTTCCTCAGAGAAAGGTTTCGTAAGACTAGTGTTGTCCTCCTTGCTTACCAAAGATGGAATGTGGGAGAGAAATTACGAGATGACTTCTTCACTCCCATTCCCATCCTCTTTATATAGATTCTGGAAATGATCTTTTGCTGCCTTTTAAGTTGTTCTTGGCCTTTGAGCACAGTCCCATATGAGCAAGTGATTTCAGAGATATGATTTCGAGATAGTTGGGCTCTATATTGCCTATGGAAGAAAGAGGTATTTCGGTCTCCAACTTTAAGCCACAGGCTACAAGACTTAAGCCTCCAAGTCTCTTCTTCATGGTGGAAAGTGCAAAATGATTTGGTTTGGGAAGCTTGTTCTTTTTCTAAATCTGAAGCAGATATCTACTTACTTTCCAAATCCATATGTAGATCTAATAAAAACTAAAATGTCTCCTTTCTGTTGCTGGTAGGAGAATTTGAGGGTTCTTTAATCCATTTTTTCAGAGCTCTCTTGGTTATTTTTAGTTTCTGCTCCCACACAAAGCTAGGAGATCTTGTCACGGGTATGGATGATGCCTCCAAAACAATTTCCATGAACCCTTCTTTCCCTAACTAGAGGGGTTGAATCTAAAGGGGATAGGGCCCAAATTTTCTTCCTCTTCCAGTTGTAAGAGAATAGGTTTGTGATCTGAGGCCAGCTTTGGGAGAATTTTCGAGGAGATCAATCTTTTTCCTAGAAACAAAGAGCTCTGTGCTAGGAAGCGATCTAGGCGAGCAAAGATGTGTTATGCCCCAGCTCTATTGTTTGTCCAAGTGAAAAGACCTTTCTTCGGTTTGAAGTCAAGAAGATCCCAATGAAGTATTAGCTCCTCTACTAATGGAAGCATTTGGTCCCTGCCACTATTGCCACCTCTCTTTTCTTTTGGATCAATGATGAGGTTGAGATCTCCAGCCACTATTATATTCTGAGGGGAGTAAATGTCTAAGAAATCAGACAAGGTCTGCCAACATTCTTTCTTCTCTGTAAGGTGGACTGGAACATAAAGGTTGAAGAGAGAGATGGAGAGCTTACTAGAGAGGTGTCGAAGTTCGGTGAATATCCAATGTTGGGTCTCAAAGGAGCTTTCTAGTTGATACTTGTCCTCTAACCACAATGTTGCTAGGCCACTAGAGGAACCTCTTGCACTAATGGCCTTTCCTGCATTTTTCCCCATTTTAATTTGCTGATCTCAAGAAGGGTTTCCCCTTCAATCTTAGTCTCTTGGAGCATGAGGATCTCGGGAGTTTCTATTTTTCAGAATGTCTTTGACTGCTTCAGCTTTCGAAGGGTTTCGTAAACCTCTGCAATTTCCAAGAGACTAGTTTCATTATTGAACGGGATTGGAGCGAGTTGATCCCCACTTAGAGGGCCCTGTTCTAGTGTTTCTCCCGATAGACATTTCAATGGTGTATTGGTTGCCTTGCATTTTTTGCCTCTCCACCTCTTCTTCCCTGGCTTCCTTATGAGATTTCCTTCCAACTCTTTTAGAGGGTCTCTTGAATGTCTCATCTTCCAATGACCCAGAGGTTTTCGGGGGTTTTTTCCTTATCATTTTTGCATATGTAGGTGAGGAGGAGGTTCCTGTTGGGGAGTCAAGTTGGGTTACTTCTATGTTCTTCTTTTCTGCTTCGAGTGAAGGAACTTGGCATTCAATCTCCTCTATCTCTGTTTCTGGAATTTTGATTGAAGTGTTGAGGGTTTCGAATGGGTTTATTGAGGCTGTTGTCTTTGGTTATTCTCCTCTTCCTTCCATTTGAACCATTCCTATTAAGGGAGTTCCAGACTCCATCGGTACCTCTTTCCCTTTATTCCTGTTACTCACCTTGGCCTGGACTGCTTTCTGCACTTGGATCCATTTTTCTCCTTTCGACTTCTCTAGATCTTCCTCCTCCTTTTTTTTTGTAGTATCTTGTGAAATGCCCATATTCATGGCAATTTCTACATTTGAATGGTAGCTTCTCGTAGTCTAACTCTTGGATATAAGACAAGTTTGTGTTATAGATCTGATATGAAAATAAACCCAAGAAATAACAAGATCTGAATATAGATAGAAATGATTCACTTTATTGATCAAACCCTTAAGGTAGGGCAACACCATATATTCACTCCTTAAGGAAGGAGAACACTCCACAAGCCATATGCCTGTTCATACAATAATCCTTCACCTCCCTCAATGTGGAGTCTCTAGCCTCTTTATAGGCCTCATACATACAATACCATGGGTCATTACCATGGTTCCCTCAATACCATCTATCTAATACCATGGGCCCATTACATTATTACTAACTACTTGTGGTCCCTTACATGATATGGGTTAACCACCTTATTTATTACTATGGCCCATCCCATTATTACATTATTCCCTTGGATACCTCCCTTTGTACCCCATGTTATCCCCCCTAGGTATATAACATTCCACCCCCCTTAACATGTTTCGTCCCCGAAACATGAGAAGAACACAAATAATAAGATCTACTCAAAAGAGTAGTCCACTGGTACCATGCACGTGCATCTAGCCATCCAAGAGAAAGGTGAACCCTCGATCTTGCTGGTGCCTCGCTCGCTTGAGATGGAAGTTGACCGTGGTAGCTCTTCTGTGTTGATGTGTAGTAGGTGGATCTTCGCTCCTCTCTATCTGTCATGTGGGGGTTGTTGTCCTTGTGGCTAATTGGTTGCCATTTTGTTGGTTGTTTTCTTGCAGGGTGATGTGGGTGATGATATGTTGAAGTTTTAACCCATGGTGTCTTTTTATTTAATTCACCCTGTTGTGGTGCCTGCTGTGGTGTCTTATCTTCCAATATTACTTCAACCACTGAGCCCTCATCTGATGTATCAGCACCTGTATCCTTTTCTGCTTCAGCCTCTGTTTGTGTTTGATTGTCGATCATCAATGGCTCATCATCTGATATGTTAGTCCCTGGAACATCTTCTGCGTCAACCTTCATGGACTCTACTTGTTTATTGATGGAAATATCCTGTAATGTAATTTTCTTCTTTTTATACCAGAGCTTCAGGAATTTCTTCTGCACATTAATATTGATAGTACCCATGGATTCCATCCAAGGATATCCTAAAACAACATCCATATTATCCATCTCTGAAGTATAAAAATCACCATGCCACACATACTTATCCATAGAAATCTTCAAATCCTTATACACTTGAACATCCTCATCATCCACTTGTGTGTTTTCAATGTGTTTTGCTGGAACTTGCAATTTTTTTACCAAATTAACATTCATAAAATTGTGCTTGCAACTAGGATTTATAGATACAACGATTTTCTCCTTCTGAATCAATCCATGAACCTGCAATAAGGAGACACCCGTAGAAAATAACCCTTTACGTGTCTCATTCTCCTTTTTTCTAGTCCGAGACCATTTGTTTAAAAGGACACTTTCAAATTCTGCATCTGAAAGTTTGGACAACTGCTTGTCGTCAAGTGAGAAATACCATTTGTAAGCCTCATCTCTGAAATTAAGCCACACTGAATCCTTCCAATTTTTTGCCCATACTGACTTAGTTTGTTTTATGTAGGGCTATCATCTTTTCCAGTAAAATTTTCCATGAAGAGGGTTTGAGAAAAATTCACTTACTTGGCGAAAATTTGAAATGGCCACAATTTCATCAATATTGCTCAGAATCCCTATTATGAACTATTTTTGGAAATGGAACAATCATTTTGCATCTACCCATGTGATAGAAATCCTGATCCAGGCACTGGAATTTCAGATCTGCACTACAACTCTCCCGTCGTCACCAAAATTTCTGCAAAAAAGAGCTGATTTTAAATCAGCGATATCTCCCTCATCCGGACTCCGATTCGACTGATTTTTTTTTTGAAATTGGGTAATTTTTCCCAAAAAATTCAGATCTGCAATTAGATTTTGTAGATCTTGCACTAGGACGTCCAAATCTACGCCGCAAACTCGCTGCCCCAAAAAATTGTCTGCAACACCACTGATTTTTAGATCAGCGATATCTCCTTCATCCGAACTCCGATTCGACTGATTTTTTTTTTAAAATCGAGTATTTTTTCACAAAGAATTCAGATCTACAATTAGATTTTGTAGATCTTGCACTAGGACGTCTAGATCTGTGCCGCAAACTCGCTGCCCCGAAAAATTGTCTACAACCCCACTGATTTTTAAATCAGCGATATCTCCTTCATCCGGACTCCGATTCGACCGATTTTTTTTTTGAAATCGGGTATTTTTTCACATAGAATCCAGATCTGCAATTAGATTTTGCAGATCTTGCACCAAAACATACAGATCTAATCTGCAAACTCGCCGCCCCAAAAATTTCCTGCAAAACATAAGAAAAATTCTCCACTTTTTTGCCCAGGAAAGTGCTCTGATACCACTTGTTATAGATCTGATATGAAAATATAAGACAATGAAAATAAACCCAAGAAATAACAAGATCTGAATATAGATAGAAATGATTCACTTTATTGATCAAACCCTTAAGGTAGGGCAACACCATATATTCACTCCTTAAGGAAGGAGAACACTCCACAAGCCATATGCCTGTTCATACAATAATCCTTCACCTCCCTCAATGTGGAGTCTCTAGCCTCTTTATAGGCCTCATACATACAATACCATGGGTCATTACCATGGTTCTCTCAATATCATCTATCTAATACCATGGGCCCATTACATTATTACTAACTACTTGTGGTCCCTTACATGATATGGGTTAACCACCTTATTTATTACTATGGCCCATCCCATTATTACATTATTCCCTTCGATACCTCCCTTTGTACCCCATGTTATCCCCCCGGCCCATTACATTATTACTAACTACTTGTGGTCCCTTACATGATATGGGTTAAGCACCTTATTTATTACTATGGCCCATCCCATTATTACATTATTCCCTTGGATACCTCCCTTTGTACCCAATGTTATCCCCCCTAGGTATATAACAGTTATCCCCCCTAGGTATATAACAGTTTGCTATTGTTAACTTTATGGATTCAGGTAACCCTATTTCCAAATCAACTTCGACGCATATTCTTGCACATGAATATTGATCCCTTCTCTCTGCTCTTTCTATATATTTTCCCAGGGTGTTACCAATCATTTCTAGTGACTTCGAGTTCCAGCAGTGCAGTGGAAGATGAGGGAGGCACACCCACACCGAAACTACTAACAACACATCTTGTGTCACATCAAAATCTGGAGACCATGAGTTTAGATACAGACCCTGAGGACCCATGAAATATGGTCCACTCCTAAAGATGAGATTTTTGTCTTCTATTGAATAAAAAACAAAGACAAAAGAGCCCTTACAAACCAAGAAAATTCCAATGCCTTCCTTTACTACTGGTTGCCAGTTCCTCTGGTACCCATGCCTCCACAGCCTTGGGGGAAGGCCATAGCCCTGTAAATTGACCTATGAGCCCTCTTTCAGCTAAGTTTAAAGCAGATCTGGAAGAATCTTCAATGGGCAGGGTGACTGTGGGGATGCTGTCAAGTTTCTTTACAAACTTGCGCTGAGTATCCCTTGCTGGGCATTTACTACTATCACCAATCAGCTTCCTGAATGCAGGGATCTCTGGTGGAGGAGGCGAAGGAGGAGGGGCCTCAGGGCCCCCTCTCAGGGCCATGGTGATGGAGCAAGTACTCAAATCATACCAGGGGCTGTTGTGCGTGCAAAGAAGAGGTTTTCAAAATGGTCAACCAAGAAATAAATGAAAATTTTTAGCTTACACAAAAAAATCACATTTTACATAGGTGTGTTTTGCCATCTTTTATGTGTCTAATAAAATCAGAATATATATATATATAATATTCTTAATTTCATTTTACTTCTTTCATATTTAATAAAATCATATTTTATGTATTTTTTTACAAATAAATGAAAATTTTTAACTTATACAAAATATTCACATTTTACATAAGTTTGTTTTGCTGTCTTTTACGTGTATGATAAAATCAGAATCTATATATATATATATGTATACATATACATATACATATACATATACATATATGTCTAATATTCTTAATTTTGTTTTACATCTTTCAGAATATATATCAATATGTCTAATATTTTTAACTTTATTTTACATTAGTGAGTTTAGTGCAGTTATCTTTTTTCTTTTATGATTTGATTACTAAATTTATGAAGGCATACATACTCTATTTTCTCTCGTTTTGAAACTGTGACATTTTAAGACAAAACACATGCTCTTAACCATTAAGCTCATATATATAGACATTGTATATTCCTATATTTAATGCGTTGCGATAAAAAATATTATTATTTTTATAACATTTTATTTATAAAAAAATATTATATTGATTTAAGTAATCACAAAAAAATATTTCTTCTAAATTATTATTGTAATAAACAAGTGTAACATACAACATTGCTAGGTAGTACTTAATTTTTATGCAAAAAGTAATTGATAATTTTAAATTATATATATATATATATATATATATATATATATATATATATATATATATATATATATATATATATATATATATATGTATGTATGTATATGTAACCTATTTTAATATAATTTTAAATTAATATAATATTAAAAATGTTATGCCCACGGGGCTTTGGATAGACGGTGAATGGGTGCACTGTTAAGGCACTCCTTGCGATAGGTCACCGGTTCAAATCCCCGTGGGTGCGTAGGTTCGTCTTAACAAAGAAAAAAAAAAAAAAAAAAATATTAAAAATGTTATAAAATAAAATTAAAATAAAGTATTTATAAAATATTTTGATTTTAAAATGAGTTATGAGTTTTGGACAAGTGGTATCTATCCATGGTTAAGAATATTGTTATATTGCAAGTATTAAGTTTTAATTTAAAATATGCTATAAAATAAAATTAAAATAAAATATTTGGATTTTGAAATGAGTTATGATTTTTTCCACAATATTGGCTAAAGCCTAAATTATTATCACATTCGGGGAATATAATTTCTTTATTTTTCAATATAATTTTTATATCTCACAATTCAATTTAAAACCACATAAAAATAGTCATCAACCAATTTACATTTTAAAAAATTTAAATTATTTTTAAGTTTTCAATACTTTAATAAACTTCTTAGATTTTGTTTAAAAATTTCAAAACTAATTGAAATTCAAATATTTTTGACCAAAAAAAAAAAAAACAACAACATAACTTGCCTTCATTATAATAAAACATAATTTATTTTACTTAAATAATTATTATTTTTAACATTTTTTAAAAGAAAGGTACGGAATAACTATTTTGATTTTATATCTATATCTATATATATATATATATAGATATATACATATGGAAGTTATGAAATAACTAGTTTGATTATATATATATATATATATATATATATATATATATATATATATAGTATGCACAGATAATGATCTATCTATTAATGTGATGCTATCACGAGGATTATGCGAAATTGGTCAAGTTTGGAAGTCTCCTCGAATAATTTAATTCCCCAAAGTAGTTTCCAAACTACGGTGAATCAATTTTAATTTTAATATTAAATATTTTACACTTATTATTAAAATAAAACATTTTATGATATATAATAAATAATTTATAATTTTATTTTTATGAAAATACGTGATTATTATTTGATTAAACATAAATATTTTTAAAAAATATTTAAAGGTTATTTGATAAGGTTGTATTGTCAATTAAAGTGCCAAAAAGACATGATCCTCCTTCTTCATCCCTGGTGTCTACGTCCTTAAGAGGATAAGATAGGACCGAGGCTGGGTTCACTCAGGATTGGTCACATTAGTCTTGTAGTCACGTTGAGTCCTAGAATTCACAGAAGGCATCTCCAACACAAGTTGAATTTGAAGCATATACAAGTGACAATTGATAAAAGGCAAGGTCGATTGGTGCACCAAGCAAGCTAAGCACAAGGAAACTATCAGTGTGAAGGGTCTGCAAGAATTGTTTTGGCAATTGGCTTCGAATTTAGTAACCAAATTTTCCATGCTTAGTATGAGTTTCCTTTTCTGTCTGCAAGCTCATTAGCAGGGGTTTTCCTTCTATATCATTGGTGTCATTTCTGTAAGGGTTTTGAGTTAGTGTTGTAAGATGATAGACTCTAGATTTGTAGAAGGAAAAAATGCAAGGGCCTAATAGACACCCACAAGCATCACGATGAAGGAGAAGGTTCCCCAGAGTGCCCTCTTTTCCCTCATCCACCCATCGTCAACAACAATGACTGTCACCTTCTTTTGTAGCTCATTCATCAACTCTCCCTCCAGGTAGCAAACCAATTAGACAAGATGCTAGCCCTTCAATAACAGATGGATCGTTAAAATGATGAAATCGATGCTATCCATCATTAAGTGGAGAATATGCCAATGACAAGCCCAACAAAGAGACCATAACTAGCAAAAGGGTACGTAAATATTGAACTGGAAGATGCAATGGTAGTGGATTCCCTTCATCGTGAATAAATAAGTGTTATAAAACTCTTTTTCTTTGTGGCCAATTTTGCAGGATATATCACTGTAATCATGCCAATAGGAAGTCTGTAAGTATTTCTTGTTTTTGTGAAGAGGAGGTAGAACTTCCCAATGAATTTTCTGTTATCATAGAATTTGAACTTTGAAATAATGTAACTCACTTCGCAGCATTCCTCGTGTGTTTCGTGGCATCTTCTTTATTGCCTCTCGAGGATCCATTAACTTTGGTGATGCGTCTGTTTACTAATACCTGCAAGTTTTGGTTTAACAAATATTGTGATGACAACAAGTGGTATCAGAGCCAAAGGTCTTGAGTTTAAAACACCTTCGACTCACGCTAGGGGGAGATTGTTGGATTTGACAACACTCCTTGTGTGTTTAGTGACATGTGCTTAATCACCTCTCAAGGATCCTTAACTCCGGTGAAAGGTTTTTGGTGTAACAATAGTCATGATTCCAGCAATAAATTCATTTGATAAATCATGCAAAATGTTATATAATATATTATACAAATTTTAGTTTAACTTCCTTATTAACTTGTGTTAATTGCATAGACGAGATTGGTGTGGTTATGGTGATAGTAGATGGATATAACAATTATCAATTTTATTAATAAGAAATAATATATATTTAAAAAAGTAGAAAATATTTAAAAATTAAATAATATATATTTAAATAAAAATTATTAAAATATTTACATGATTTATTTAGATTGTAAACTTTGCCGACTTGAAAATTTATTTGGCATAATAATTTTTTATTAAAAAAAATAACAATCACATCCTTATTATATTAAAATTTCATCGTTCATAAAGATGACTACTCTTTCTATTGTACAATTTGACAATTTGAAAGCATCCTTAGCTCAAGAGACGTCACCTATAACTCATGGCATCCCTTAAGATCAAGATATTTGAGATCTTTGAGTTTTGTGATTTCATATGACAATGATTCTAAATGATGACATCCCCTAAGACCTAGAAATTTGGGATTCTTGAGATTTCTCTTTTCACATGGAAATGATTTTAACCTTTTACATCCCTGGAGATGTAAAAACTGAAGGTTTGAAAGATTGCCAATTCCTAAATTTCAGTATATCTTAGACTAATAAATTCAAGTTACTTCAATTGCCACAATGATCTTGGCAATAATTGTAGCCCTATGTTACATAAACCTAACACCCCGAGAGAGACGAGGTTAGGGAAAAATCCTTCTGGAATCTCTTTCAATTCAAAATCGAGTGTTAAAGCTAGAGTGACCAATTTTGGACATCTTAATTCCTTGCTTGGTAGAGATGTAATATTGCTACAAAAAAGGGAGAGAATCCTGCAATTATCGCGAGTGCTGATGTCAGGGAAAAGGGTGTCGATGTTGAGGCAATGCTGACCTGCGATGGATTCCTAAGACAAGGCCCTAGTCATCAGATCCATAATCTATTTGTAGTAGGAATAAGGTTGATCTGCAAGTAACTTTACATAGTTGTGCACAATATCCATTAACTTGTTCACACATTTTCTCTTTATTTTACGTTTTGTGATCCACATATGCAACATACCGTGAAACGAAATTTACCAGTCTTCTAGAAAAATCACACAATACTAAAATTGGTTTTTAAATGAGCATGGAGTTGGAAATAATGATTCCATGATAAGTTTGGAGTTGGTTTGAGATTTGTAGGTGATTGTTGAGAGATCCTCTCAACTCTTATCTCTAATGTTAGAATCTATTGGATCTGAGACTAATTATATAAATGTGTGGTAATTGAGTACAAATGTGTGCAATAAAAAATATTAATTTGTGTATTTATGAGTACTATGTCTACAATTTCAATTTTTTTCTTGATATCAAATCCCATATGGGCCTAAATCCCTCAAGGGAGTTCCCAGGAAGATGAAAAATATGTGAGGATTAATGCTAATTTTATGTACATAAATTAGGTGTAGATTATATATTACCATGTAATAGTATTATTTTTGTGTTGAGTGTGATCTACGTACTTGTATATTGTTTGAAGAGTAATCCCTGACATTGTAACCATAATGTCTTCCTAGGTTTGAAAGTTGGAGTCACCATTATTCCAATGTTTGCCTAGGATTTCTATGTGTTGTTTCTCACTATTAACACACACCCTTGTTGGATGGTTTTCAATTTCCGGATGTCATTAAAAGGTATACATAAGAGTCTTGTTATCTACTTATCATTAAAGCAAAGTTGCATGTAGGAGAGTCATTATTATATATTCAAAGGATCGACTTATTTTCAATGTCGGTGGCATCATTAAGAAATAAATCTATGAAGTGGACGTCCTTAATGAAAGATGGTGCAACATTATTGTAATAAGGCCCCTCACTTGATCAGATGTATGAATCCGACAAGATTATTCCCACTAATGGCGGCAATGTCCTCATTGCTAGTGCTTAAAGAACATAGAATAATGGATAATGTAATCTTGTGTTGTGCCATGCTTTCTCGTTGATTCCTATGCAAGAAAACTGAGTCAAATAATGGATACGCAGAGTGATTTACAATGCATTTGGAGGCATACGAAGAAATTATGTCGACTACGGATGGAATATTGAGCTTCAACCATGCGAGGAGATAGAGACCCTAATGTCATGAATCTTTTACAACATTTTATTATTGACACTATATGCAGTGTTATTGTGTGGTGTGTGTGTGGCGTAAGAAAGAAGTGACCACAATAATTAATAATATATCATCATTTTGTTTGTAAAATTTTATAATAAAGAACCAATCAATGGATATATTAGCATAATTTAAATTAGTAATTCTTGACATTCTTTGGTGTTGAGAGAACATATCACTAATTTGATTATGTGATTTTGTTATATGCTAATGTATGTAGAGCATCATTACAGGTTATTTTTGTGAGTATGTAGATTTGTATGTCAAAAGAGGTCAAATTCTATAATTGACTTCTGAATACACTAAATACCCAGACAACTTACCTATATAACAATCAAAATTGTAGTTTTTTGCATTTTGATAGATGGAAGTTAGTCCATAAAGTGGTTCAATATCGAGATATTCCTTCGGTACGTCAAGAAGTGTCAATTATGCAAGTTTTTCAATGATGGTCAGAGGTAGTTATGTTTTAAATGGGGGTCAAGTGGTAGCTCAAATTTGTGGTGGTGAAGAAGGAGCGGTGTCTACAAGATTAGACTAGAGTTAGTGTAAGTGTTAATGAAGACTATCTAGACAAAGATCAATATTATTATTGTAATTTGTGTTTTTAGTATTTGACATGTAAGCGTTAAAGGAGGGACTTGGAGATAATGCTTCCATGCTGAGTTTAGAGTTGGTTTGAGATTTGTAGGTGATTGTTGAGAGATACTCTCAATTCCTATCTCTAATGTTAGAATTAGTTGGATATGAGACCAACTATGTAAATATATGGTAATTGAGTGCAAAGGTGTGAAATAAATAATATTATTTTGGATAGTTATGACTACTATGTCTACAATTTCAATTTCTTTCTCATGGTGTAAACTATACATCTCAATCATTGATACAGATCTCGATGAGTGCGAGAATGAGTAATTGGAAAATTTGAATCCACTATCTAAATCTTCCTTAAAGCAAGGTTCCACAAATTTAGGTCCCAGTTTCCAATCATTGTTGAGGCTATTAAATTTATAGCCAAGGGAAACCCTTTACACTCCATGACTACTTTGGCAACATGATCTATGTCCTTCAAAACATTCCCATCTTTAAAGGCTACTTTGCAAAATAATTCCCGGGTATCCTATGTTTGTAGTGGCTATATTTGCATGGACTGGTTTGCATTCATTACTAGAATTATATCTCTATTTTGAGTATAGAATACAACTTTGCTTCCTTTGATGTTTCCAATTTCCATGCTCAATTATTTGAGAGTGATTTTTCTCCACATGTCGTCTAAAATTAGGGAAAAAGTTCTTCGTCCTGAGATGTATTGACGACTTCATCTTCTGGGTATCAATATCATTATAAGAACAACTAGAAAGGCCTAAATTGGTCACATAAGACATACGACTATGAAACTCTAAAATAGAAAATTAAACAACTATAACCCAATTCACGTGATAAAAATTCCACTCACCTTGTAGGTGTTGTCGACCTTTTTTTATCAATGTTGTTTTTCAACCCCACCCATCCCATATACAACAAATATCCGATCGCAGGGAGAATTTTTAAGCCACCTCTTAAGTCGCATATCAGTAGATTTAATTTCCAACCTTATAAGTCTAATGTCTGCTTCGTCTTGAAGTAGAAAGTGTGTAGGTTGTGGTTCCACTGACACAATATGTGGAGCATTGTGAAGCACACAAATGTTGGTTTGAAGATTGTGAAAGAACTCATCAAAAGTTTCCTTCCACATTAAAATTTCTATGGAGAGATTAGGGTTGCATAGGAAACAATCGATACATCACTACCACCTTCAAGAGCATTGATCAAGTCTCTTTCTCTTCCAACTACATCTTGCATCTTTCATAGATAATTTTGCAATGACTTAGGGGGATTCTTTTACCAATCTTGAAATTGATCACTAATATCGAGTAAGAGAATCTTCATATGATTTAACTTCCCTTCCAGATGCTAACGGTTCTCATCCAACAAAATAACATTGTTTATTGGTCGGATGAGTGGAGAAATAACACTATTGTTGATATTATTGTTGGAAATATGTTTTCATTGATGGAAAAGGCAAAGGTAAAGGTAATGGCAAAGGTAAGAAATGGTGACTGCAAATGCATTGGTAAATATGTTATCATTAGTGACAAAGGAAAAAGTAACAAAGATGGTAATTTCAAATCCCTATAAATGATGTTTTCATTATTGGAAAATGAAAAGGCAATGGGAAAGGTGGAAAGGAAAATACATGGTAAAGGATCAGTCACAAGAAGATCAACATGGATGAGAATGGTGCAGAGAATTTGGAGCCATTTTTAGAGAAGTAGATCATATTAGAAGTAGGTGGAACCCACACAGATGGAAAGAGCTCGAAAAAATATTTCCAAGGATATGTCGAAGATTGAAAATGGCCTCTTGGATCAAAATATAGATCTAGTCAAGTTTTGGTGACCTTAAGTCCATGATAACAGAGCTAAAAGATGATGGGATGAGCCTTTGGCGCTTATAAAAAGTTGGCACAAGTTCCAAACATGACAAAAAAGGTTGGAAGAACTGCTATACAAAGGTCTTGGTAGACATGGTCGACAACACAGCAACATGAAGCATTTCTATTGGTGCAGGAGGACCCCACCTAATAGCCCGGCCCAACAGAGTTACCTCGATGGTATAGTTATGGAGAAAAAGTCTTAGTTTTAGTATGAATGGAGTGGGATGATGCTAGGTGATGATGCCATCCCGATGGACTTACCCCAACCAGTGCACCCTGGAGCATTGCATAAGGCACACATAGTGAAAGTGCCAAGAGATAGGGACCAAGATACACTAGATTGTGCAGAAAAGCAGTCCTAATCATTTTTATTGGTTAAGGTGGAACCCACCTATATAACTGGCCTACTAAGGGCTAGCTTAGAGGTATAACAAAGCTACAAGCGAAGGAGAGATGTCCCAACAGAAGAACAAAGAAAAAACCATGAGCCCTTGAAAGTATTTAATAAAGAAAAATGGTGAAAAATCAGCCTTGGACCCTTTTCCTCTCCTCTGACAGAGGACATGTGGCAGAATTTGATTGGCCTAGATGATGGAGGATGATGACATAAGTACCAACCAATTAATGCACGAAACATAACAGGAAGATTTGGATTTTTTTTTTGGACATCCGAAAGACCCATATTTGAGTAAGACATGTCACCTATCACAAATCGAAACATAGCATAGGTGATGTTAGCATGATGTCATCCTGCTGGATGGAGCCTAACAGGTTGTTAATAGTGTGCAGAAGGGATGCACCGGGAAATAGGCATCGGGATGACAAGGCAGCTAACTCAGCCCGAAGAGCTTTTCTATTAGCGCTTGCTGCAATGGGAGGACCCCACCAGGATAACTCATCTTGTAGGATAGACCCCAACGAGTTTGTTAACAAAGCACAGTGGAAGCACCAGGAAGTGAGTGCTAGGAAATGGAAGATAGATAGATAACACAACAAAAATCAATCAAAAGGAACTAGGGCAGTCCTCACAAGACATGTCTACCTGACGGATAGACCCCAACTATTTATAAAGAGGGTGCAAAGGTAACGTGCGTGGATAAAAAGGGTTATGGGCAAAGCCCTAACCCTTGGTCATTTCGCGTAGAAATAGACCAAGTGCATAGTGGAATAAAAAGAGGCATAGGCTAATAGCGTCAAGCTTGGGAGCTCCGAACTTAATGCCAATTTATGGTCGTTTCACGTAGAAATGAAACCAATGGAACATAGACACTAACAAAGTATTTTGGCTCACAAAGGGCTTAAAAGTACTTAGCGTCCAAAAGCCTTGACCAATGGTTGCAGATACTTGGTCCTATCTTAGAAGAATAGGTAAGGAGTAGAGAAAAAGGGGCTTAAGCTCAAAAAGTGGAACTGTAAGTTTTCGCAGTGGATTTAGAAATTAAGTAAAAGTTAAATGCAAACAAAATTAGAAGAAGCACTGCTAAAACATGTTAAAATGCCAAAATTGCTAAAATCAGCAATTTAACTCAAAAATTGAGCCCAAAACAATAGGTCAGAGATTGAGAAGTTAAGAGAAGATGAAGAAGACAAAAATGAACATGAGAAAGGAAAAAATTAGATACTCATGCAAAGATTTTAAGAACAAGATAACTAAAGTCCAATTCAACAATATTAGTCCATAATTATTTATAAACAAAATTCTAGTGAAATTATGAGGTTGCAAAGAGGAGTGTGTGGATGAGAGTTGTTGGTACAACATGATGCATAATATTCTAGGTATGCATCAAAGGTGAATCATAGAGCAACTGTAAGGCTTCATCTTAGGGTCCTCTAACAAAACTAAATTTCTCTAATTTTAAATACAATAAAACGGGAAATAAATTATTTCTAACTAAACTTTTAATTGAAGATAATTTACCATTAAAATTTATTTCCCACAATTAAAGAAGTAGACATTTAATTGCAATCACTTACATGAATAATCTATAAACAGAGGAATACCTGTTCCAATAGCCTAGTTGAGATGCCCCTTAGCTGCTGATCCTACTGGGATGCTCCTCTTGACTACAAGACTGGATTTGTCTCCCAACCAACTAGGAAGTATTTCCTAGCCCAGGAAACCTCCACAAGTTCCTTAGCCCTCTGAGCCCAAGTCCAACTAGATGTAGTGTGTTCAAGTTAAACAAATACTCTCTTTCTCTCCCTTCTCTTTTCTTCACCTTCCTCTCAAAACAAACCTCCAAAACCACAACCAAAACCAAGATCAAGGATCCCCCTCTCCTCCCATCACCCTTTCCCTTTTATGCCCCCTTCTCTTCTCCACCTCAACCACCTATCATTAATGTCATAACTACCTCCTCATCCTTACATTTGACTTATCTTCTCCCAAGTAAATTTGAGAGAACATTTTGGGGTTGAGATATGAATATATAATTTGGTAATTAATTGGAGAGGACCATGTCTTCTCCCAATTAAATTTGAGAGGACATTTTGGGGATGAGATATGAATATATAATTTGGTAATTAATTGGAGAGGACCATGCCTTCTCCCAAGTAAATTTGAGAGGAAATTTTGGGGATGAGATATGAATATATAATTTGGTAATTAATTGGAGAGGACCATGTCTTCTCCCAAGTAAATTTGAGAGGAAATTTTGGTGATGAGATATGAATATATAAATTGGAATAAATGGAAGGAGAACATATCCTAGGATCAAAATTTAAATTTGAGGAGGTAGGTTGGGAATAGTAATAAAATTTATATCAATATTACATTCACAGTTTCACCCATGTAGGTATGTACCAATATTTCTTGATAATTATAAATCAATATTTTCAGGTAATTAAAACACTAGTAAAATTTGCATGATAAGATCAAGTAGGGAATTACATACACCCCTCCTTCAGCAAACTTTGTCTCGAAGTTAGAGTGAAAAAAGATACAAGGAGTTCGAAGCAGTTTGATAATAAGGCATAACAAATAGAGAGAGAGTTATAGTAGTAAAATTTGATAAGTCAGACAATGACATCACATCCCCTCAAGAGTCTCCAACTAATCTATATCCTCCTATCCTTCCTAGCCTACTTTCATTCCCACCCTATCCATCATTTGTTGCTATATACTATGGCATCAGCTATACCAATCTAACCACTGATAAGACCAATATGACAGAAGCGTCCACTATATTGACCTAACTTCCTTAGCAAGCAACTGGAAATCGTCATCACATGTCTAGGGGAGCATGTCCGTCACTGCCCTCACACGATTCCAAGTTTGGAGGTTACACGGTGGGAAATACCTCCATCCTTCCTCACAAATAGGGTCAACACCCTAATATGTACCACACTATAGTGCTGGTTGGATACTTGTCATCGAATCATCCAGTCAAGTAGTCTTGTCACCTGTCGTTTACATTTTACCCATGTCATAAGAGTGCATATTCAATAGATACAAAATGTAATAGAACAATGTACATCATACCTTTCCTCATTAGATGTCTTGACCTTCCCCAATGGAAGAGTAGATCTTGGCTATCATATAGTTCTTTCCAATCTGTAGGTTAGTTCTCATTCATGCATTTATATAACAACAAGATATATATAGATAAGTGATATTAAACATCATGTTATTAAGTCTAGTATCCATGTGTCAATTTTGTAGTTCATACTAGAAATAAATCATAATTTCACTAAGTCATTCATTAAATAAATCATATCCACTTAAGCCATACATGAAACAAAAATAACTTTGATAAGTCATGCACTAGATAAATCATCACCAAGAAAGTCATGCATTAGGTCATACATCAAACATTTCCATCATCAATACCTAATCCATCAAATGATTTATATAAGTAGTTTCACGTGTCCAACTAAATGCATCAATATCACATAGCGTTCATAAATAAATAACATGGAACTGCAAAATAGAACCTTAGCATAGGTAGCTATCTAAGTAAAAAAATGGGCATCACAGATGCTCAAAAAGTGAGGGGTAGTCACGAGGTATAGTCTCTTCATCCTCCCAGGTAGCGGATCCTGGGCTGTACTTGTCCCACTGGACCTTAACTTGGTTCACCATATGACATCTGAGCTGTCAAACCCTATGGTCCAATATGTGTAATGGTTCGACCACTATGGTTCCCACGTCTGAGACCTGCAAT
Source organism: Pinus tabuliformis (assembly GCA_031772625.1). Lineage (NCBI taxonomy): Eukaryota > Viridiplantae > Streptophyta > Pinopsida > Pinales > Pinaceae > Pinus > Pinus tabuliformis. The sequence goes on along the minus strand of CM062819.1, from coordinate 586,543,858 downwards.
TCGCTCCAATCTAGTTTTTGAGATTCATCAAAAACATAATGTCGTAAAATAGATACATGAAAAACATCATGAGTTTTATGCAAATGGGGTGGCAGTACAAGATGATAGGAAAATGGTCCAATCTTCTCCTTGATCCTAAAAGGTCCTAGTAACCGAGGTGACAACTTCGTCCCTTTCCCAAACCAAATGGTGCTTTTGTTGGGTTGGATACGAATAAAAACTTGGTCCCCTACTTCATAACTATGATCAATCCTATGTGAATTAGCATAACTCTTATGTCTATTTTTTGCTTTCTTTAACCTTTTTTGAATCTATTTTAGCTGTTCCTCTATTTCTTGAACTAATTATGGCCCAACTATTAATCACTCCTCCAACTTTTCCCAACTCAGTGGTGTCCTACATGGCCTTCCATATAGAGCTTGATAAGGAGGCATCCCGATTGAACTATGGTAACTCTTATTATAAGCAAACTCTACCAATGGTAAGTATCTTTCCCACTAAGTCTCATTATCCATGACATACATCCTAAGCATGTCTTCCATAACCTGATTTACTCTTTCAGTTTGCCCGTATGTTTCTGGATGATATGCAGTGCTCAGGTTCAACTAAGTCCCTAGTGATGACTACAAACTTGTCCAAAACCTAGATGTAAATTGAGAGTCTCTATCAAAAATTATCTTTGTGGGTAACCCATGTAGTCAAATAACCTCACTTATAAAAACTCGTGCCACATTAGTAACATCGTAAGTGTCTCTTACTGGAATGAAATGGGAACATTTGGTCAATTTATCAACTATAACGAATATAGCATTATGCCCCTATGACGTGAGGGGAAAACCCACAACAAAATCCATGGAAATTATCTCCCATTTAGATATAGGGATGTCATGTGGTTGTAGGAGTACTGCTAGATAGCGACGATCAACCTTCACTCGTTGACATTCAAGACATTTGGCGACAACTGGACTATGCGGTGCTTCATGCCTACCTAAAAGAAGAGTTTCTTCGTGCCTGTGTACATCTTCTTCACTCTAGGATGTGCACAATAGAGTGCTCTATGTGACTCTTCGAGGATGGTCCTTCTTATACCCCCTTCCTTAGGTATGCACATTCTCCCTTGAAGTCTCAATAGTCCATCTGGTTCAAGGACATATCCCTCAAACTTTCGTTCTATCTACTTCCCTCTTTGGATTGCTGAGATAACCTTTAGATACCAACTATCTTCAAAGAGTTTCTCCAATACACGTTCCCTCAAATTTACCTTTAAGGATACTAGGGAGAAGGTTCATGGTCTCCTGCTTAGTGCATCAGCCACCGCATTCTCCTTTCCCTTGATGTATGAGATCTCAAAATCATAGTCACTCATGAATTTGCTCCACCACCTTTTTCTAGCATTCAAATCCCTTTGAGTGAAGAGATGCTTCAGGCTTTGATGATCTGTTCTTAACTCAAATCTTCTCCCAACGGGGTAGTGTCTCCACAGTTTCAAAGCTAACATCACTGCCACTAATTCTATGTCATGGGTAGCATACAACTCTTCATTTTTCTTCAATTTTCTAGATGTCTAAGCTATTACTCTGCCTTCTTGCATCAATACTGCACCCCATCCTTGCTTCGAAGCATCGGTTTAGATAGTGAAGTCTTTTTCCATGTCCGGTACTCGAAGGATCGGTGCACTAGTTAGTAACCTCTTTAGTTATGTGAATGCAATGTCACATTCATATGCCCATTCATACCTGACCCCCTTTTGCTGTAATGTGGTGATGGGTTTTACAATCCTTGAAAACCCTTCCACAAACCTACGATAATACCCTGCTAGCCCCATAAAACTATGCACCTCATGAGCATTTTTCGGTACTGGCCAATCCATTATGGCCTTCACCTTTTCTGGGTCAACTAAAATTCCTTCTCCTGAAATGATGTGCCCAAGGTAATGAAATTTCCTTTGAAAGAAGGAACATTTTGACAATTTTCCATACAATTGATTTTCCCTTAAGCAAGTCAATACAATCCTTAGGTGCTTTTCATGCTCCTTTTCATTCTTGGAATACACAAGAATGTCGTCCAGAAAGACTTGCAAAAATTGGTCCAAATACTTCCTGAACACACCATTCATGAAGCTCATGAATACTTCTGGTGAATTTGTCAAACTAAATGGAACAAATACAAACTCGTAGTGCCCAAACCGAGTTTAAAATGCAGTTTTTGAGATGTCCTCTTCCTTAATCCTCAATTGTTGGTATCTAAATTGTAGATCGATCTTTGAGAAAACTGTTTCTCCCTTCATTTGATCAAATAGGTCATCTATTTGAGGTATCGGGTACGTATTCTTTATTGTGGCTCCATTCAAGTCCCCATAATCTATGCATAGCCATAAGGAACCATCCTTCTTCTTGACAAAAATCACTGGTGCACCCCAAGGTGAAATACCAGGTTTGATAAATCCCAAGTTTAAGAGCTCTTTTAACTGAATCTACAACTCACAAAGTTTTGGAGTAGTCATCCTATAGGGTGTCTTAGATATTGGTTCTGCATCAGGTTATAGGTTGATTGTGAAATCAATCTCCCTTACAAGAGGTAATCCAGGAAATTCCTTGGGAGAAAAATCCTTGAATTCTGACAAAATTGGGTGTTGATCTAGGGAGGATCCTTTCTGGTCACTTACAACCTCGACCACATATAGCTTGCAACCTTCTCGGAGACAACGTTTTACCTTCATCATGGATATGAATTGTAGTGAAACTCCTCTCTTGATTCCAAAAATCTCAATTTGCCTACCTTCATCATCTAAACAAATTGCCTTCTTCTTGAAACAGTTTACCAAAGCTCGTTGAGTTTCTAGCCAATCCCTTCCAATAATTACATCATACGTCCCTAATGCTGTGACGTATGCCTTCAACTTAGTCATACACACCCCGAGGTTTACCTGACATTGATCAACACTAGGTCCTACTGCTTGTTTTATCCCAAAAGCCATCTCAACTTGCTTAAAGTCATCGTGCTCATAGGCTACCAACCAACATTTTTCTAATGCAACTGATGAAATGAAACTATCTGTAGCATCCGAATCGAAAAAAATTTTAATTTTTAATTTGTTTATCATACTCGAGGTTTCTACCACAGCAAACTGGTGTTCAACTTGTTGGTTATCAACTGTTGCATATATTCGGTGGTGGCTACTTTCTCCCCCCATTGGTGCTTTTCCTTCTCTATGATTGTGACCAATTTGTAACTTAGGACAATCACGCCGGTAATGAGGTCTCCTGCATCCCCAATAAGTGATGCGTGGTAGACCTTGAACCGAATGTTGTGGAATTCTTTGGAAAGAGTTCCTTCCCTTGGGACCTCTGCCCCTACTTGTTTCTCCTTGCGTATGACCTTTATTTACACACGCCCTTGAAGCTGCGGGTGAAGCTGCACTAGCAACCATTAAAATCCCCACCGTCAGTGCTCTGGGTACAACCCTGTTTCCATATGGCAGTGGTCTCAAACTTCCTCCCTTAGGGAAGGTACAAGGGGCCTTCCCCATAAACCTTGGTTGGCCTGGAAAAATGGTTTTGTTTCCCCCATTTAAGTCTAAGTGTTCTTCCACATAATGAGCATGTTCCACAACTTCTGCAACTGAGGATGGTTTCCACATCCGTACCATTGCCCTAATCTTATGGTTCAATCCATAAATGAAACGATCTGCTTGGTGCTGGTCAGTATCCATGTAGGAGACATACTTGGCCAATTCCATGAATCTAATTTCATATTCTTCTACTGTATGATTTCCCTGTACCAAGGCATGGAAGGCTCCTACCTATTGTTCTTCATAATATGCTGGTAGGTACTTTTTATTGAATCTCTTCTCGAATAACTCCAAAATAATTGTGTCTGGAGTGAGGTGTAGTTGACACTCTAAGTTACCCCACCAATTCATAGCACTATCTCCGAGTTGGAATGTTGATATTTTAGATTTTGAATTGGAATTATAATCCGTTAGTGCGAAGAACCTTCTCATTTCTTCTAACCAGGCTTCTGCACATTCGCTGGCATGACCTCCTGCAAACTCCGGGAGCTTAATCTTTTGGAATTCCCTAGTAATGTCCTTGATTGGAGGTCCTCCATCAGAGTCTCTTTGATCCCTCGAGATTTCCTAACCTTGATGGAGGTTTCTCCACTTCCACTTCATTTGTTTGGCACCCTTTTAAAGTATCACTAATTTCTTCTAGGGAATGCAAGATGAGAGTCAACTCTGGTGAAGGTAATGGGTTATTTGTAGGAGGTCCTTGTGATGACTCTCCTTGACCTTGATTTCTTCGCATCCTCAACATTTTGAATTGTTCAAATATTTGTATGATACACAAGACTCATTAATCCATCCTAGGACGTGTCCCTCTTAACTGACTCACATAGATGTGTATAACAACAGTCATAAGTTTTTCTTTTACTATGCTCGTAAACAAGCATTATTAGTATTGAGAATATTCCCAAGGATCTACCAAATCCTCTCATGTGTGACCTCTACATAACTTACAAATTTTCTCTTGAGACTCACTAGGGTACTGGTGCAATGTACTTGTAAGTCACACTCTAACACAAATTGTTTTCTTTAGTACCATAAATATAATTTAATATTAAGCTAATTAATAACTTGGTTTAATATATTCAAATAATTAAGTTAAATACTAATGTGAATAATACCCTTTTAAGTCATGTCTTCCTTCTATGGCCATTAGTTGTTCCTTCCCACCCTTTATATTATGTTTTATAAAACCCTTTATGTCCATTTTATGAATCTTGGGACCTCCTATAAAACATATAAACAATTGGTCTCACCTCTTGAAGAGGCAGTGTCTTTGAAGCAAAGGTTCCTAAGAAATTATGAATGCATATATATATATATATATATATATATATATATATATATATATATATATATATATATATACATATTTGCAGTAATTAGATTAAAGAAGAAAAATTACATTGCCAAAATAAATGTGACTTCTTACTAGCTTCATAGACAAAATCTAAAATATTGTGGGATGAAAGAATGCCACTTTGTGATATTAATAGAATGGAGAATAAAAATTAATATCACTTATATACTTGCAAATCACATAAATCTCAATTTCAAAATAAGTTTAACATATAATTTTCATAACTTCTTAACTCATCAAAACTAATGGAATTGAGAGAAGCTTTTAGGTCAATATTTGTGACTTAATTTCAATTATTATTATTATTATTATTTTTATTTTTTTTACATAAGAGATGGTTGTGAGGTTGCAAGATTGAGCCTTATCTTGAATGAGTGGCGTAGCTTTGGTATGCACAAAAATGAGTTTAATCCATGCCTAGAGCAATGTGTTTCATACCCAAACATTGTCAAACATGTTATCAATCTTCAAGGATCGAAGTTTTCAAAGACTTAGAAACACAGAAGGCAGTTTTGGCTCAACCAGATGTGAAACTAAATAAAAATAACAACGAAGACCAAAAGAGGCCTGCGTAGATTCAAAGATTCCAAGGGATGGCTAGTTGAAGACTCCTTCAAAGTACTGGAAATACTGTCTTCAACCCAACAAAATCATTCTGATGGGAAAAGAGTAGAAATAAAATCTACTTTGGAGTCTCTTTTTCTAGTCAAGGATGGGCAGTGGTTGCTAAAAGACGCTACAGAAACACAAAAAATAACAGGATTATTTCTTTGTTGTGCATCACTAGCTTCATCCAATGCCAACATGGCAGCCCTAATGTCATGGATTCCAAAAAAATTGTAGGTTGTTGCAGCTGAGACAATCACAGACTTATTAGAGGCTGTTTATTCTGATCCTGAGCAAAACCCATTGAATGTTGTTGGCAATTATTCAATCTCATACAATGACAAGGGTTTGGATTTGACAAAAATAGGGTTCGAAAAGAGATTAGTTATAGAGTTAATACCCATAATATTTCCGATGATAAAAGATGCCATTAAATGTAGTTTTAGTAATTTTAAGGACGATGAATTGGATGCAGACTTTCGTAGAGCATCAGTAACTCCTTCAGTCATAGAATCACACCAAATGCGTTGGTGTTTGAAATAGATTCAACATCCATATGTTAGACCATTATGTACATTGGTTATCCCTTGGGCATTGACATCCTTAGATCATTGGTCTCCTGAAGTGAAGGGTCAAGGTATGATAGCTCTTGTCCATTTAGAAATGAATATGAATTTTGCTGAGCTCTTTTGGTACAAGGATGTGATACTCGATGCAACTTGCCGAAATATATCTGGTAGTGAACAACCTTGGAAAGCTGTAGTTGAAATGTCTATGACACTTATCAATTGTATTGAGGGGAGGAACCCTCGTGGACATTGGTATGGAGAAATATTCAATGAAATGCTTAGAGAGATGGAGAGGCATACTAGAGACAAGGAACGCCGCATCATATGGCTCCAACATATTGAGCCATTGATTAAGGGAATGGAATTGGTTATCATAGCTTATTTCAGGCGTTTATTTCCCTTTTCTTTCATTGGTTGCATGCAAAGGATGATGCCATAATGATACTGGTTATTCAAAGGATTCTCACCATCACTAAGCTGGCGTGGATGCGTAATACCCCATATGTGGAAAGCTTGGTGGAAGAACTAGTGCTTGCATACAAGGGATCATCGGCATGGAAATACGTTTCTGATATTCGTAATTCTGTTGTTCAAGTCTTGGGAGAATTGAGGAGGCACACCAATAATTTGACAAATGCCTAAGTGAGATAGGTATCTTGGATCACTGTGATATCTTGGTTATGCACACAAAGGGAATGGGGAGGAAGATTGGAGATTCATTGTTATTTGCATTTCCAGATTCCTATAGCAAATGCAATCATCAAAGATTCTCAAAAGCTGAAGGCTGACAATGTAGAAAGGCGATGGTGTTTTAGACCCCAGATCTGGGCATTGCAAAGATTGTGCAGGGTTCTGACGGAACCTCTTATGGGCATTCAAGGTATTGATGCTTGCCGAGGCCTTGTTTGAGGTACCGGATGAGATTCCTCGATAATCAATAGCTCGTTCATAGACAATGCCATTATCTCATGTCTCACCGCCAATAACTAAGTCTGCTGTCAATTCATTCCCCATCAGGAATCACAAGAAACCCGAGAAAAATGAAAATGTAAATAATGAAGCAGCACAATGCTACATTTTCCTTGCAGAATATGAGGAAGGAGATAAAATCTAGGTTTTTCCCTATCACCATGAGCACCATATGTCCTATGTTGTTAAATGGCTAAAAGAAATACACAGAGTATGATAAAAGAAGTTCTAAATATCAAATATTGTTAATTTGATAATGTAGAAATCCATGATTGTCTACTATAATGTAGATTGCTCAGATTTTTTTGACTCTATGTTGAAACTTGTTACGTTTATTGCTCTCTCTGTAGTGCAGGCATCTCTGAGTTCTGCATCTTTTGCTAAATTTTGATTGTCTAAATTCTTTTCTTACTGTCTAAATTTGTCACATATCTTTTATCTTCATCCAACTTGCATCCATTATTGCCCACATGTGAAATCTATAAACAAATTCTTATGACATTGTTTGTGATGCCTTTTGTCGTATTATAATGTTATGATTTTTTTTATATTATCATTTGTGATTTATATGGAATTGTACTGTTAGGTTTTTATAATTCATGGCTAATCTTTTTCAACACTTGTATGGTCCAGATTTCAAGTTGAGTCCTATCGGTTGTCAATCACATTCAAAGTGGAGGGCATACAGGTTGAATATTCTTTTTTAAGTATGAAGTTGTTTGTTCATATTTGGCGCTAATTCGCCTACTTGTCAAATACTGTCCTACGTCAAAGAAAAGAATAAACAGCTTCATCTTTGTAACAAAATATTTTGGCTATATGCAGCCGAAGCCAAGTTAGAAATCGAGGTTGATTTGGGTTTGTAGTTGGATGCACCCATTTTTCCATGTGCAAGGTGGAGTGCTAAAACATCATAGAGAAAGTCCCTTTTCCCGGAAGGCATTTTGTGGCCTTTTACATACTATAGTATCTAACTCTTGATAGAAATGGTTCTTCAAAATATAAATTCGCTCTTGCCTTCCACTTAAGAACTGATTAGAAAATATGGCTCTTCTAAATATTGGCGAGGGCAACAAAGATGATGCCTTTTATAGGTATAAGATGCCTAAGTTGGTTACAAAAATTGATGGACAAGGTAATGGCATAAAGAAAAATCTTTTCAATATGGTAGATGTGGCTAAAGCTCTTGCCAGACCCCATTCATATACAACAAAGTATTTCAGCTGTGAACTCAGTGTGCAATCAAAGTTCGATGAAAAATCTGGGACTGCTCTATTCAATGGTGCTCATGATAGTGCTAAACTTGTAGCTTTGTTGGAGATTTTTATCACAAGACAAAGATCCCAAGACAAAGATCCATATTTCAAAAACACAAATGATTTCACTGAAGTTTGCTACATGTGGATATGTTTCGAATGTTGATATGAGGTACAAGCTTACTACGTTTATTTTGAAGAATCTGCTAGAGCAGAAGAAGGGGGGGAAAGATAAGAAGGCCATGAGAAGAGTAGAAAAGGAACATTTGAATGTAGGAGAGGCTATTGATGAAGAAGCTAAAAAAATCCAAGAAACCATCCAGGAAAAAGGGCCACAAAGTTGCATCCAACGTTGCTAAGAAGAAAACTAGTTCTGACAAAGATCGTTCTCCTCCCAGAAGCCATGATGATGCAAACGAGGAGCCAGATGAGAATGATGATGTGAAATGGGCTACTGATACTTTTATTGAAGCCGCACAACAATGTATCAGAGAGTAGTTAACAACTGTTACAAGTGAAATGGTCATGTTGGACAGCTAGGAAGAACAAAAGTCTAAATCACCAAAGAAGCCTTCAGGCAAAAATGAAAAGGTTGATCTTGATAAGAAATCTCAAGCTAAAAATGGTGATGGGGTGTCTGAGAAGCCTGTCAAGAATGAAAAGGGTGAACTTGATAACAAAACTCAAGCTGAAAACAATGATGAGGTATTTGAGATTCAACAAGATATTGAGGAGACTGTTCTAACCAAATTGAACACATTGAGCATTCATGATGAGTTGCTCCTTGCTTTCAAGGAGCGCTTTAAGACTGGAGATTCTCCGAAACAATTACAATCCTTCATAGAATCTTCAAATGGTTCTCCATAGGAAATCATGAATGCCTATTTTAAAGCTCTTTTCAATGGCATTGGAAGAGGATTTTCAAAACAGGAAGTGGAGAAAAAAATCATTAAATTAGTCTTAAATGAAATCAGTTCCACATAATTTTTATAAAAAAAAATTAGCGGAGATTTGTGTCTAATGGGTCTTGGGTCCAGATTTTGAAGCCGCTCCAATACCACGTGTAAGGCTTAGTCCTAGGGTCCTCTAACAAAACTAAATTTCTCTATTTTTATATACAATAAAAGGTTAAATAACTTATTTCTTACTAAACTTTTAAGTGATGATAATTTACCAATAAAATTTATTTCCCATAACTAAATAAGTAAACATTTCATTGCAATTACTTACATGAGTAATCTATAAGTTCCAATAGCCTAGTTGAGATGCCCCTGAGCTCCTAATCCTGTTGGGATGCTCCTCTTGAATACCTGTCTGGATTTGCCTCCCAGCGAACTAGGAAGTATTTCCTAGCCCAAGAAACCTCCATAGGTTCCCTAGCCCTTTGAGCCCAAGTCCAACTAGATGTAGTGTGTTCAATTTAAAAAAAATACTCTCCTTCTCTCCCTTCTCTTTTCTTCACCTTCCTCTCAAAACAAAACCCTCCAAAACCACAACCAAAACCAAAACCAAAACCAAGATCAAGGATCACACTCTCCTCCCATCATCCTTCCCCTTTTATGCCCCCTTCTCTTCTCCACCTCAACCACCTATCATTAATGTCATAACTACCCCCTCATCCTTACATTTGACTTATCTTCTCCCAAGTAAATTTGAGAGGACATTTTAGGGATGATATATGAATATATAATTTGGTAATTAATTGGAGAGGACCATGTCTTCTCCCAAGTAAATTTGAGAGGACATTTTGGGGATGAGATATAAATATATAATTTGGTAATTAATTGGAGACGACCATGTCTTCTCCCAAGTAAATTTGAGAGGACATTTTGTGATGAGATATGAATATATATTTTGGTAATCAATTGGAGACAACCATGTCTTCTCCCAAGTAAATTTGACAGGACATTTCGGGGATGAGATATGAATATATAAATTGTAATAATTGGAAGGAGACCATATCCTATAAAAATTTAAATTTGAGGAGATAGGTTGGGAATAGTAATAAAATTTATATCAATATTATATTCACAGTTTCACCCATGTAGGTATGTACCAATATTTCTTGATAATTATAAGTCAATATTTTCAGGTAATTTAAACACTAGTAAAATTCGCATGATAAGATTAAGTAGGGCATTACAACAACCTTGGTGTCTCAAAGGTGTTTGAAAAAGAAAAGAGTAGATTAGTGATTGATTTTGTAGGTATGTATGGTTGGCGATTTGATCAATTAGGCGTGTTCAATGATGACAAATTGCTGAAGGTTTTTTCATCAATATTTAGAGATTGCTAAAGGTGTTGGTGATTGATGAATTCAATTATTTTGAAATAAGAGAAGGCCTATTGATCTAAGTTTGAAAATGGATGAAAAATGGTTAAGCAGGGCTAGCAAGTGGTAGCTTATAGATAAGGGGTACGAGCTCCTTGGAAAGTGGTCAATTTATCAAATGGAAAAGGTAAAGCCAATAATGTTTTATATGTTGATGGGTTGAAGAATAACTTGAATAGTGCATCGTAGATGTGTGATCAAGGTTATGATGTGATATTTAAAGCCAGAAACTAGCAAATCAATTCTATAAGCACATGTGAGATAATTGTTGAAGCTATGAGAACATATAATAATGTTTATCTGCTCAAAGAGAAGAAAAAGAGGTGTTGCTTGACAAAGATTGCTGAGAATTATTTATGGCATACAAGGCTTTGACACATGAACTTTGATCAAATAGTCAAGCTTAGCAAGAAAAATGTTGTCAAGGATTTTCCTAGGCTTTGAAAACCAGAGAATACAATTTTTAAATATTGCCAATTGGGAAAGCAAGATCGAGTTTCATTCAAATAAAAACAAAAATAATCATCGAAGCCATTGTAGCTGGTACACATGGATCTGTGTGGATGATCTAGAATGTAGTCACCCACAGGTAAATTATATTTTATGCTAATAATTGAAGATTTTAGTAGGTTGATGTGGGTTTCCTTCCTCAAAGAAAAATTTGGAGCTTTTAAGAAGTTCAAAGAGTTCAAAGCCATGGATGAGAATGAAACTAATTGCAAAATCAAAAGCATAAGGTCAGACAATGAAGGTGAGATCACTTCAAAAGAATTTGAAGTCCCTTAAGGCAAAAGTTATGGGTGATGAGACCTAAGTTGATGAATTAGTTCCAAATCAAGTGTCTCGAAATAATATTAATTCATCAATTGAGGAAAATTATTCATCCAAGGATATTTACAAAATCCCTTTTACAAAAAATAAAGAAGAATAAGTTGGAATGGATGATGAGGTGGAGATCAACCTCCCTATTCTTCTCCTTCCTATTCATATGTGCTAAAAATAATCCGCATTCTTCTTCTCCTTTAACAAGAAGTAGGAAATATTGAAGCAAGAAAACCCTAAAATTTGGGGCCTAGAATTCTCTTTGCTCCCATGGGTCTAGTGGTGGATTGATTTCTCTCAAATAGAAATGTTTTGGTTTCACATCATATTGTGCAAGTTGCAATTTGTAAGAGTCCATTCATATTCTCAAGAGGTAGTAGGTGCAAGCATTAAAAGGTCTAGTATTGGATCTCTTCCCCCTACTTTTTTTGGGCAAAGAATGAATTTTAGCTCCTTTCCTTTTAGATTCATGGCAAAAGTTTTCTTTGTATTAGTCACTATGATGTACTTTATGTGTGTTATGGGCACAAATTCTCATTCCATATTAATTCCAAATCTATCAAATGTTGAGAGGGATCAAATCTCTTAAGATCAAATGTTTTCTCACGTTTTTCACTAAAAAAAATATTTGCATCTTGAGATATATAATCCCTCTTGGATTTTGGTAGCTTCATAGTTAAGAACGGTTAGTTAATGCTTCTTTAGGTTCCTTAAATGAGATTTTTATCCTCAAGGAAGGGTTGGCCAACCATTCCCTTGGATTCAAATCTATGAAAAAACTATGATTGAGGATGGGTCAACTGACACTTCCACCAAAAACATCATGATGCAAATGCTATCTTTGAGGACCCTTCTTTGTGCTCCACATACATGAGAATACTATGGTAGAGGAAGTATTAGTTGACTCTTCCTCATGATCCCCTAAAATAGATTTATTGGTTGAAACTTCCATATGCACCCCTTCAATAAAAATACTATGCTAGTGGGAAGGTTGAACAATATTTCTTTTATCTCCCCTTGATACAGTTTCTATTTTGGTGAAAGGTTTGGCAAACCCATTATTGGAATCTATCTCTATGCAAAATCTATGGTTGCTAAAGGACAGGTTGATCCTTCCACTACATTCCTTATAATGAAAATACCATCATTGAGGAAGGATTAGTTGACCCTTAGTCTAATATGCTAGAGGAAGGGTTGAATAACCCTTTTGTAAGGTCACCCTCTACATAAAATATTATTTTAAGGACGGTTTGACCAACCCTTCTAGTGGATACCTGTTAATGTCAATACCACACTATAGGAATGGTTGGTTTTCCCTTCTTCATGCTCACCCTCTATGAAAATGATATATTGAAGGAAAGGTAATTCAACCCTTCCCTATGATCGCCTAGAATAAAATATTATGATTTACAAAGGATTAAACAACCATTCTCCTTGTACTTACTCAATGGAAATGCTATGTTGTAATTAGAGTTAGTAGATCTTTCTTTGGGATCCCTTAGAAAAAAAATATATTTTGAAGGAAGAGATGGTTGACACGTCTTAGGTCCCCATCTACTTGAAAACTATGCTTAAGGAAGGGGCAATTGACCCTTCCACTCATCATGCAAACACTATTAATGAGGTAGAGCCAACTAACTATTACCTATGATATTGCTCCATAAGAATACCATGTTGGAGGAAGAGTTAATGAATGTGCATATACCAAAGCTTGCCTCTCTCTCTCTCTCTCTCTCTCTCTCTCTCTCTCTCTATATATATATATATATATATATATATATATATATATATATATATATATATATTTATTTATTTATATTTATAAGCATGTTCTCGTAAATGTGCATATATATATAAGCCTACTTCTATATATGCTCAAATATTTGGAAGCCAACTTCTATATATGTAGGAATATATAGAAGCTACACATATATGGAATTCACTTTCTATATATGTGTGCATATGGAAGTGTGCTTCCATATATATGCATATATAGAATCTTGATTCCATATATGCACATATACCACACATATACATAAGCCCACTTCCAGATACATGCATATATGGAAGCCTTCTTTTGTATATGTGCATATATAGAAGTCTTCTTACATTGAAGTCAACTTCTGTATATGCACACATATATGAAAGACACACATATATGGAAACTAACTTCTAATATGTATGTGCAAATTCTAGATATGCATACATATACGGAAGCAGAAGCTGGCTTCTGTATATGTGTGCATATACAAAAACTAACTTCGATATATTATAGATGGAATCAAACTTCTTCATATGCACAAATATACCTAAGCTATGCATGCATATACAAAAGCTATATTTAATGGAATTCAACCTTCATGTATATCTATGCATATATGAGAGTTGATTTTTGTATGTGCGCATATATAGAAAGTGCACATATAGAAGTCCACTTTTGTATGTGTACATATAGGGAAGCTAACTTCCATAAATGTGAACTTACAAAAGTGCTTCTACACATGCATATATTTTCAGAGATTTGTATGTGTGCATATGTGGAAGCTATGCATATACAAAATCTAGTTTTTGCATATGAACAACTTCCATATATGCACACATATATGGAATTCGAGGCTTTTATATATGCATGTATATATGAAAGATTACATTTTTATGTATGCATAAATGAAATGTGCATATAGGGAAGTTGACTTTTGTAAATGTGCATTTACATAAGTGCTTTTATATATGCACATATACAAAAGCCTACATTTCCATATATGCATATTTATGCAGATATACATGAATGGGAATCTATATGCGCACATATATGGAAGATTTGCATATAAAAAATATGGTTTTTGTATATGCACACATATATGGAAGCCCCACATACACAAAATATACTTCCAATATACACATATACAAATGTTAGATTTTGCATATGCATGGCCTCATGTGTGCACACATATATAGACAACAACATCGATATTGACATCATCATCATCATCAAGGGGTTGCATATACTCATTGTATATATCCCTCCAGAGTTTTCTCAAGAATATAAGACCCCTTGACGATAATTATGATGTCGATATCAATATTGGATGTTGATGACTATACCAAACATGTATAGAATTTGACCTCCATATATGTGCATATGCAAGCGTTGATTTCTGTATATGTATGTTAGGTCCCTATAATACTAGTGTAACCCCCTTATTGTTATTGCTAGTGTAGACCCCTTATTTTTATTGTTAGTGTTACCCCCATATTGTTATTGTTCTAACCCATAGAAGCCCACTATTGATATTATTGTGCCCTTACATTATTATTGTTATGATGGCTCATATTATATTGTGACCCCTTAGACTTCTATACATAGATAGGAAGTCTTGTCATTTGTATCACCCAAGAATTGTTCATTTATGTGATGTAAAGGAGTTTTCCCCCTCTAAGAGGCAATTTCTCAAGTTGTTGATCGATCTTTTCTTCTATTTTGTGAGCAGGTTGCATAACATTTGGTATTAGAGCTTTGGATTCTAGGGTTTCGTTGCTTCAAACAAGTCATCTTGGTATTTTATCTATAAATTTTTTTGTATGAGGCTTCAAAATCTAATTTTTTTACCACATAGTTGGTGAACTTCGTGTAAAATTTTTAGATATTGGTTCACTATAGTTTTCTAGATATGGTCTGAAGAAGGTAGGGTTTTTGAAGGTTCCATACTTGAATCTCAAACATGTGACCTAGGGAAAATCATCATAAATTTCTCTCCAAGAATGGATTTAAATTTCATAAAAAGTGACTGAAATTTCACAAACAACAGTTTTTAATGTATCGCTTTTAGGCCCGAAGGTCGAAACAGTGACACATGGCACTAGTCTATAATAAGGTCATCGTGGGATATTGGGCATAAGTTTTTTTAGTAGAATCCAATATTGGTCAGACTTCTGTTATTAGAAAGAAGATTCATAGGGCTACCATATGGTGAAGTTTTAAACCTTGGAGATCCGAAAGAGATACACCAATTTCAATATCGAGCTCCTAAAAAGAAAGAAAAAGGTGTGTATTTTTTTAAATTTTGCATAACTTTTGTTTGAAAAATCAATTTGAAGCGATTCAAAGGGCATAATGAAGCATATATAGTGTTATTTGATTCCAAAATGCCTCGGAACAAAAAAATGGACACAACTAGTAAGCAAATTGAATTCTCTATTATTATGCATGAAGAAGAGTAAGAAATACAACATGATATATCAAAATTACGAGACCAAGTGCAACAAATTTCGCTCTTTGCAAAGAGCAACCAAAAATGAACTAGAATCTAATATGGATGGTTTAAAAGTAGATATGGGTGTTTTTAAAGTAGACATGGACTCGGTGAATGTCAAATTGGAAGGGTTGACAAAGTTGCTGCAACAAAGGCTTCCTAGTGGTGACAAGGTAATCCATGAAAATCATGATGAGGATAAAAGGAATACAAATTATTATTTTCAAGACTCCAAAAAACCACACCACCTTGAAAATATCGACATGAGGAAGTTTGATGGCAAGGATATGGTGACATGGATACTACAGATGGAGCAACTTTTTGATCTACATGATGAGCCACACACACAAAAGGTACACTCACATCTTTATATTTAGAACAAAATCAGTTTGTGTGGTATTGATGGCTTTGTTCTCGTAAGTCAATTGTCACTTGGACAATTTTTGTGGAAGAATTGGTAGTACATTATGAGGATACAAACAAAAATACTTTCTTTACCCAATTAACTTCTCAAACAAAAGGGTTCGATGGTGGAACACATTGAGGACTTCCAAAGATTGAATATCAAGGTAAATGATATGCCAGAGGAGCATAGGATTGATGTCTTCATAGGGACTTTAAAGGATAACATCCAACATGAGGTTCTCATTTGGGAATTTAATCCATTGGAGAAAGCATTCAAGGTGGCAAGAAACATTGAAAGCAAAATTATGGCAATAAGGAAATCTACTACTCACAACTATAAAGATGGAAGTGTTGTTGCTCCTAGCCTCCCACAACCTACAAGGTTGACACCACAACAACTGAGAGAAAAAGGAGCAAAAGAGCTTTGTTACGGTTGTGATAGAAAATATAGTAAGGGTCATAAGTCTACTGAGAAGAAAATATTTTACATAGATTTGAAGAGGAGGAAGAGAAGGATCAAGAAACATCAAAAGAAGAGGATCTACACTAGGAACTAGCCCCAGAGAAGGAATAAATGAATATAACCATATCGTATAATGCATTGGAAGGAATTAACACTCCTCAAACTCTCAAAATAGAAGGATATGCCAAGAAAAAAATGCCAATAGTGCTGATCAATTCTGGTAATACCCATAATTATATTCATTGTAAGATAGCAAGGGAATTGAATTGCTTTCTATATCTAGCACCAGAGTGTCAAGTGATGGTTGCAAATTGAGGAACTATAAATTTCTTAGGGAAGTGTCATAATATCAATATAACCATGGTGGAATATGTATTTAATAGTCCAATGATTTCTATTCTAATGGGTGATGTTGATGTTGTATTAGGAATCCAATGGTTACAATCTTTGGGTACGATAAATTTTACTTTTCAATAACTTTTATTGAAATTTTCTTGGGAAGGAAAGGAAATTGAATTAAGGGGAATCACAAGGAAACCAGGGAGAATAGTCCGCTCTAATGGTATGACAAATATTTTGAAGAAAGAACAATGAGACATAATTGCACAATTATGCTCACTAGATGTTCAAACAACGAAATCGCCCATCTCTCTAGATCTCCAAATAATATTAAACAATAATTCAAAGGTATTTGAGACTCCCAAAGGCATACCACCTATTCATGATCATGATCATTCTATTCACTTGATTCCAGGAATATTTCCTCCAAACATCAGGCCTTACTTACATCCCTATGCCCAAAAGGGTGAAATCAAAGGTATGGTTGCACAAATGCTAGAGGCTGGTATAATTCAACCTAACCAAAGTTATTTCTTTGCTCTAGTAGTATTGGTGCACAAGAAGGATGGATCATGGCATATGTGTCCAGATTATAGGGAGCTCAACAAGCTCACTGTTAAAGATAAATTTCTCATTCATGTCATTGATGAATTATTGGATGAATTACATGGAACAATTTACTTCACCAAGCTAGACCTATGTTTAGGATATCATGAGATTAGAATGAAGACTGAAGAAATTCCAAAAACAACATTTAGAACACATGAAGGTCATTATGAATTTTTGGTCATGCCTTTTTTCCTTACTAATGCACCTTCCACATTTCAAGGTTCGATGAATTCCATTTTCAAACCATTCCTTAGAAAATTTGTGTTAGAATTTTTTGATGATATACTAATCTACAACAAGTCTTGGAATGATCATGTTCAACATGTTAACAGAGTGCTCAAACTATTGGAGGAGAAACAATTATATGAAAAAACCTCCAAATGTTTCTTTGGAGTACAAGAGGTGGAATATTCGGGTCATATTATATCTCATGAGGGTGTTAATATGGACCCTAATAAAATTAAAACCATTAAGGAATGGAAAATACCCACAACCCTAAATCATCTTCGAGGATTTCTTGGGTTAACAGGGTATTATTGAAAGTTTGTTAAGAATTATGGGAGAATAACAATGCCTCTAACAACTTTACTGAAGAAAGATGCATTTTCTTGGAATCTAGAAGCAACTAAGGCCTTTGAACATCTTAAAGAGGCACTGTGCGAAGCACCAGTCTTAGCTACACCAGAATTCACAAAAACCTTTATTATGGAATGTGATGCCTTAGGAAATAGAATTGGTGATATTTTAATGCAAGAAGTAAGGCCCATTTCTTTTGAAAGTCGTTGAATCAAGGGAAAGTATTTACACAAACCTATTTATGAGAAGGAAATGTTGACAATACTACATGCACTAAAGCAATGGCAACCTTACTTAATGGGTAGACACTTCAAGGTAAAAACATATCATGATAATCTTAAATACTTTTTGGAACAAAGATTATCTTAAGAAAAGCAACGAAAACGGGTCACAAAGATGTTGGGTTATGACTTTGAAATCATCTAGAAAAAAGGGAAGAAAAATTTTGTTGCAGATGCACTCTCAGGAAATGATGAGGATGTGGAAGCATTTCTCTATGAAATTTCTATTATGCAACTTGATTAGATAACTGAAGCAAGGAATGAATGGAAAATGAAAAAGAGGTATGGACATTCATTCAAAATTTGCAACAAGATCCCATTACATTTGATACATTTATCTGGAAAAATGATTCATTATGGTACAAATATTGTTTATATCTATGTAAGAATTCTCAACTAAAAAAAAAAGATTCTTTTGAAATTGCACACCTCCCCTTAGGAGGGCACTCAAGATTTTTAAAAACTTAACACAGGGTCAAGAAGGAGTTTTTTGGGATGGTATTAAATCTGATATTCATAAGTTTGTGGTAGAATGTTTGGTTTTGTTAGCCTCCTGCTGCAGCAGGTATTCATTTTTCATGATTGACATTTTCACATACCAAATATGTCATACTTTGCAGGCTGCAGTGTTCCATATTTCCAGAACAGGCCAATGAAGATGCCATGAAAGTATCCTGGTCCAAATGCCACTGCTGTATTCCATTTTTGATCACAGTTATCAAGCAGTTTTGCATTCAAAGGAGGTACTCAAGCTGGAATTCACTAACCCCCCCTTCTTCTCATTTCCCCCAAGTCACTTACTAACATCCCCCAAGAGGTCAAGATCTGCTTGAGCCTCTCAGTTTCATCATTTCCATGACATTCGCCTTGGTAAGGATTTGCTTTACTCAAGGACTGCTCACTCATCATCTGTGAGCCTTCTTTTCCCCAACAAAGCCTAAGGTCTCATACCTTAGCGCCCTCTTTTCATCTTCATATTAACTGCTAACAGTATTATATAACTCCCTATCAGTATTCCCGTTCCCCTACCAAAGCTATGTACATATAACCCCCCTATGTAAATATCCCCTCCCTGGCAATATAGCCATATTTTTATAAGTCCGGGAAAAAATGGTCCATCTGGGGCTGTTTTTAGCCCATCCGAGTCATTAAGGAGCTAGTTTGACATCTGGTCAGCTAGTAACCTCTTCCCTAGCCCAAAACCCCTAAAAAACCTTCAAAAACCCATTTTTTGCACCTTTTTCCTACGTTCTGTGCATAAAATATTAACCCGCGCCGTTTTTCCACATAAAAACCCCATTCCCTAAGTCTAAACCCACCCGCGCGCATCATTAAAAAAGGAATATTCTTTGAATATTCCCCCGCCGTATCTCCCCGCCGTATTACCTTTGCCGCCAGCCATCCGATCCATAGCCCCGCAGATCTACAACTGGCGGGCCGCCCCATCCCCGAACCGCCTGAGCTTTAGCGTCCAGGAGATGGGCAGTATTCCCGCCGTACTCCCGCCACGCGTCAAGCGTTGGGCTGTGGCGGAGCCCGCTCCCCCGAGATCGCCTTTGCCCATAAGCGGTGCGCCACAAAACTGCTTACCGCCCGTGACGTCACACCCCACGTCACCCTCTGCACAGTCCCTGCTTACGTCACCCCTTTGTCCAGTCACCCGATGAGTCACCTGCCTGCGTGGCCTCCTGCCACGTCACTGCCACGTGTCCCTGCCACCGTACCTGCCACATCATCATCCGTACATGCTGACGTCATGCCGACGTCATCCCGCCACGTCGTCATGCTGACGTCATCCGCCGTACAATGTCACATCATGCTGACGTCATCAGCACTTTTTTGGGCGCAAAGGCACGAAAGTCGCACTTCGGAACCCCAGAATCCAATTTTGAGGCAGTTTTTGATGAGCGATTTGCGCAATCGCTCATCGCAAGATTTTTTAGCCTGAAATGGAGAATCTTCAGGGAATCTTTAGGGAATCTTCTCATCATGCGGCCCCAGGAAGCCCGAAAAGGCGCAAAAATGATCCGTTTTCTTCACAGAGCATATCAAAAGGAGCAGAAGACAATTCCAGATGATACAGAGGCCGAACAACGGCCATTTACTGGTGATTAGACCCCCAGCACATCAGATCAGCCGTCCAGATTTTGTCAAAGAGTATCAGTGGAAGAAAAGATGCCAAAGAGTATCAGCAAAGATTTGTTTAGAGGCTCGAAGCACCTGAACATTGATGAAGCCCCCAGAAAGTCAAATCAATAAGCATCAGCCCATCCTTGCCTTCAAATCACCATTAAGGCATTCAAAGCACCAGGACAGCAAGGAAGCAGAAACCCATGCGCATTTATTTCAGAAGACATTGCACCAAGGCACCCAGGACTACATCATTTATTCATTTTCTTTTTACGGCCGCCCCCAGCGCAGCCTGAGAATGTTCATGCATTTATTTCAGATAGGAGTAGGTCAATAAATTATTTTTTATGACCTGATTAGGTCAAGATGTAATAAAAGCAGTAGATAGAAAGTTTTGCCCTATATATACCACCCTCTGTATAGTTTTAAGGGTTGGAAAATTGAGAATTCTTCACTAGAGACTCGCTGTGTATACCTAAATTTTTCTGTAATCAAAGATTGCCGAAAGCTTGGAGAGCAAACTGTCTGTTGTTGGTAAATGCTTTGGAGACTGAAGATGGAATTCTTGCGCTGCGACCTGAAGCAATAAGTGCCTCTTATCTCTGTTTATGTGTCTGCCATTATCTAAATAGCAGGAAAAAAGAATAGCCTAGAATTAGTTTAAATACTCTCTATGCTCAATTTCTGCTGTTTTCTGATGTTTTCCTCTGAATGAATTGGTTATGAATATTGAATTCCTTCTGGCTCATGTTTACCCCAATTCACCTGTGTTGGCCAATTATCTAGGGATTCTTAACTGCCCTTAGGTAGCGCCCTGTTACTTTCTCTGCTAATCTGTTGGAGAGATTCTTAACTGCCTCTCTTTCTTTAGCATTCATTTCATCCTTTAAACCTGAAAATTGCTTCAACCTCAGCTATCTTGCTCCATGTTCCCTCACTGTTATTAAGGAAATGCACCAGCAGTTCCCCTCCTCGACTCCACGCCCAATGGTTTGAAACATTCAGACTATACTCTGCCTCTCTACCTGAAAGTGTCAATTTTCCCACCAAAACAAAACAAAAAACCCTCTGGACCCAAGACCTAGCCTAAAATCCTTTCAAACAAAGCTAAATCTAAAAGAGAGAGCCCTCTCTGATTGCAGGTTGGATAGAACCTGCAGTCCAAAGTTGGTTTGTGGTTACCTCGGTCGTATCCTTTTGTGGAGCTTTAAGGACAACCTGAGTGATAACAGGTTTGCCAATAAAATAAAGTTGAGATAATTAAGACTCCGACGGGGTCTGTTACAACCTTTATCCATTCGAAGTCAGCATTGGTAGGAGGTCTCAATGGATTTTATCATAGGTTTACCCAAGTCCAAAGGAAATAGTGTAATCATGGTGGTTTTAGATAAACTTACCAAGTAATCACACTTTTGTTCATTATCTCATCCCTTTAAATCTAGTACAATTGCTACTGCATTTATGGAAACAATTCTAAAGCTACATGAAAACCCAAAGATTATTGTAAGCGATAGAGATCCCAATTTCACTGGAATTTTTTGGATAGAATTATTTTCTTGTCTTGGTACTCAATTAGCTCATAGCTCATCTTATCATCCTCAATCTAATGGACAATCTAGGATAGTGAATGAATGTTTAGAAGGATATCTTTGTTGCTTTGTATCTGATAAACAAACGCAATGGTCCAAGTGGTTACCTCTGGCTGAATGGTGGTATAACACTTCCTTCCATACTGCAGTAGAAATAGCCCCATTTATGACACTTTATGGATATCATCCACCATCCATCACTGCCATGTTTAAGAGAAAATTCTAAGGTTCAAGAAGTGGAAGGTCGCATCTAGAATCAACAACAAGTTCTCCAACTCTTAAATGATAACTTCACTCCAACACATAATTGAATGAAACAACAAGCACATCAACATCGTGGTGAAAGAAGTTTTGACATAGGTGAATAGGTATTTTTATGGCTACAACCATACAAACAGATGTCCCTCAAGCAAGATAAGAAGGATAATAAATTATCACCCAAGTACAATGGTCCTTACAAGGTGTTGCAAAATATTGGTACTCTGGCATTTAAATTGGAGACACCTGCATCTTCTTGAGTACACCCAGTTTTCCATGTTTCATGCTTAAAGAAGGTTATTGGTGATAAGCTCATAGTTCAAACAATATTGATAGAGCTTGAAGTAGTCATGGAAACAAGAACCAAACAACTATGAAATCGATTAATTTCAGAGTATCTCATTAAGTGGAAGAACTTACCTGTTGAAGATTCCACATGGGAGGATGAGAATTTTATACAGAAGCATCCAAAAATACTCAAGCATTGAGGAAAACACTTTTTTTGCAGAGGGGAATGTTAGGTCCCTATAATACTAATGTAGCCCCCTTATTATTGTTGTTAGTGTATCCCCCTTATTGTTATTGTTAACCTCATATTGTTATTGTTGTGCCCCATAGAAACCCACTATTGTTATTATTGTGCCCTTACATTATTATTGTTATGCAGGCTTTGATTATATTGTTACCCCTTAGACTCCTATATATAGAAAGGAGGTCTTGTCATTTGTATCATCCAAGAATTCTTCATTTATGTGATGTAAAGGAGGTTTCCCCCTTGAAGAGGCTATTTCTCAAGTTGTTGATCTATCTTTCTTCTATTTTGTGAGTTGGTTGCATAACAATGTACGATTTCCATATGTGCATGCATACATGGAAGTCGACTTATGTATAGGCACACATATATGAAAGATGCAGATATACAAAAAATGACTTTTGTATAGGTACATATGTATTCCCACTTCTGTATATGTGCATGTATGGAAGTGATGGTTTTAATATATGTGCATATATAGAAGCACTTCTATAAATATATGTGCATACTTGATACCTTGGATGAGGGCATCCAAGTCACCCTCACTTGACTGGATGGTTGAGTTGATTTCTCCCAATGTTGTTGTCTCTTGTCTGTTTTCAATTGATTTTCTAATTTCCTAGGGATTTCTTGGTTGACCCCACTTACGTCACAAAGGGTATTGTGTAAATAGTCATGTTACACCCCACCCCATATTTACCCACTTTAACCCGCTCACTAGGGTAAACATGGGATGTGGGTTGCTATGCACGACTTCATTTCCAAGATTCACTAATGGAAAACGGGGTCCGCATGTTTAAAACTGACTACAAACACCGAATGACACATAATCACACTATTATTAGCCTACTTGACCCAATAATATTTCTTTTCAATTTTGTTTCTGAGGCCATTTTGAGGGTCTAAACAACGTTTTTAGGGAAAACGTAAAGACCAAAAAACTGCCAATTTGCTTTCACATATATTTTTTTGTTTAGCCTCCTCGTGGAGATCTTCGAAGCAAGGTATTATGATAGTCAAACGAAGATCGTATGCCAAAGTTACGACCCTAGGAAGTTGGAGGTTCAAATTACTCATTTATATAAACATTTAGTGTACATAGTACTTGCAGGTCATAAATACATATCTATTCACTGATTCAATAAGCTCACCAAAGAATGATCAAGAATGATTTCTGCCCTCTCTAGCTAGCTGCAACAACACTAGTTAGCCCATGCATTCATGAACCATTTAATAACTTATCAAAACACAACAAGAGCAATAGATAGAATACATCATATAACCAACATATAACTAGACTAGAAACCATGGCAAATCAACCATAATGTCAACATGATAACCAATACAAGTGCTCGTAGACCACAATAGGAAAATAACTCTTATTAACATATGAAAATGCCAACTAATTTAGGGACTTCCACATACCACCCGACCATATTGGGCTGAACAAAATCTCTCTTTCAGCCAACCATCCCTGTGCCATATTCCACACATGAATGTGAGATCATAAAGTTAAAAAAAAAAAACCAACCTGGGCTACTAGAGGCCAAACCACCTCAACCCTCAACCACAATGATCTCACCTATACGGTAAAAAAATCACTAAAATCAACCAGATCAGTCTCTACCCAGACTGTCAAGGGCTCTAGAGTATCTGTTCCAACCTGCGGATCCAAGGACTAATAACTCAACCCACAAGGCTCTAGAGTGTTTTTCCCAACTTGCATGCTCCAGGAACTAGTAACTCAACCCGAGTTGTTTTAGGACTCCAGAGTGTTTGTTCCAACCCACAAGCATAAGGAACTTGAGAACCAATAAGAAAAACAAGTGGGAAACCCACAACACCATGGCTATCTAAGAAATGACAAGGCAAGATTGAAACTGCTGTCAATCTAGACAAACCTCCATGCCAATATCAACACATAACCAAGGAACTGCATGCATATACCACACATCCAAAAATCAACAAGGAAATCACACATGCAGTCTGTTGTCTGCAAAGTATCCCTGCTATAGCTACTAATCCAACTGTCCCCTTTACACATCCTTGTTTTCCTTTGCTTTCTTTCTCCAATCCAAGTGAATGTTAGAGTGCTCCAAGAATGCTTTAAGTGTGCAAGAGTATGAGAGTGAGAAAATAACTAGAGCTCCACCACCAAACGTCAAAAGCTAGCCAAAAGATGACTAAAAACTAACATTGACAAAAACTATGAATTGTTTCTCTAATGCCTTCTGATGATTAATAACCCTTTTTTCCTTCATTTTCCTTTCTTTCCTCTAATTTCCCTCATACAAATGTGTGTCTCTTCACCTTTCTTTTCTTCTATTTTCCTTTATTTTCATAATTAAATTCCATTTATTGCCTCTTTGCCTTTGCTAATTTCTATAACCATAAATAAACAACAAGTGATGCCCACTATAGTGCTTTTTCCACCATTCAACTTGGAATACGTGTCCCATGATCATGGTCTTATTTTATTTACATGGAAAATCAACCAGGGATTGTTATAAGTTGCATGTTGCACTTTCTCAGCTTCTCCAATTTGTAAAAGCATGGCTATTTATGAGCTAGTCCTCTTTGTTGATTGGAAATAGATGCAATAAGATTTCACTACTTAGAAATTTCTAAGAAAATCTTATTAATTAGAAAATATTCCCATACACCTTATGAATAACATAATTAAGTGAAATCTATGCATGCCTTAATTATGATATGCATAAAATTCACTTGTTATATATAAAACCCATAACCCATAAAGTCATATAAAGCATCCAATATTTCCAAATGCTAACATCAAGTGGGCACCCCTTTGGTTTAACATCAAAGGGACACACAGAAGAAAAAAACAAAAAATATAGGCACAACAAAAAAACCAAAGGGGTGCCTATATTTTTTGTTTTGTTTTGTTTTGTTTTCCCCTTTGGGGCTCTTTGGTGAGCCTCTGCGATTTATTATTTTGTTAGTTTTTTGGGTTGTTTTCATTATTATTATTAATAACTTTGTATGTAATATTTTTTTTTATCTTTCATATTGAATTTTTTTTATAAACTATATTATTGTAGTGTTATATAAACAATGTAAACACATTATGTGCGTTATGTGATATCATATCTTTGTAGAGGAAGATTAAAAATATATACACCAATATAATAATAACATATCGGTTTAAACTCTTTGATTGGAAAGGTCCACTATATCACAATGAATATGTAATAATAAGATCTTAATTTAAACTAGTGGATAAGAAATGATGCATACACCAATATAATAATAAGATAGTAGTTTAAACTCTGTGTTTGGAATTTAACTTTGAGAAAAGGTCCACTATGATAATATATTAATTTAAACTAGTGGATAATATCATAAGAAGATATTAATTTAGACTATGTGATTGGAATTTAATGTTGGAAAAGGTGCACTATGATAATATATTAATAGGATATTAATTTAAACTCGTGGATGGCCTAATAATAAGATATTAATTTAAATTATGTGATTCGAATCAAACGTTGTGGAAAAGTCCACTATATCACAGACTTCTATGAAATATATATATAATTCAATAATATCAGAGGCCTAAATATAAGTCACTAGCAATATAAACAAACAATTTTAGAAAGTCGAACAAATGGTTTTATTGGTATAAAAAATTTAATAATGTTGAAGATTAATTAGTACAAATATATTAATATAATTGAATGTTATCAAAGAGATTTAGAATAGTTAGTGAATGAGTGTGCTGTTAAGGCGCTCTGTAAGCAAAGCTCACTGGTTCTAGTCTCGCCAATACCAAAAAATCCAGCATGGTTTTCGCTGGTGTGGCTCAGGTCGGGTGCGATCCCCGGGTGACTTTGATAGCTTAGACGCCCGTGAGTCGTGGCCTCTCAGCCACAAGGTAAGAGTGATTTTCAGGATTCACCCACTTATCAACCAAAAGAAAGATTAATATAATTGAAAGTTTCATAAATATAATAAAAAAATTTATTATAACACATACATTAATACACACATTTATAGAATTAATTTTGTAGAAAAAAAGTTATAGGTTAATTTTAACTTACGAAAAAAATTATAAATGAATGTTATAAATAACAATGAGGAACTTATCATGGAGGAACTTATTAAAATTGGAATAATTTCAAATTCTTAGGAAATTGGTGGCTGGAAAGCCACGTGGCACGAATCTAATTTTAAAATTGATTAAAAGTAGTGGACCATTTTGCTAAATAAAATTTACTTATATATAAATGAATGTTATAAATAATAATGAGGAACTTATCATTGATGAACTTATTAGAATTGGAATTCTCAAATCTCTAGGAAATTGGTGGGTGAGGAGCCAAGTGGCACAAATCTAATTTTTTAAATTTATTAAAAGTCAATGCAATTTAACAAACTCTTTAATACACTATAGTCATTAATAAGCATTAAAACTAAGCATACGCTCAACATATTCACTTGAGAATCAATCTAAACCTTCAATTAAAAAAAAAATCAACAAATCTTCATCTAAAAAGCAAATATAAATAATTAAAAATATACACAAAATCCTCAATTAAAAAATAAAAAAAATCAACAAATCTTTATCAACCTTAAATTAAATTAAAAAGCCAATATAAGTAGCTAAGAATATAAACAATTTTAGAAAGGCGTAAAAGAAATGGTAGAAGGGTTTTTAAATCATGTGATTGGAATTTAATGCTGTGGAATAGTCCACTATATCAAAGACTTGTATGAAAGATCAGATGGTCTTTTTCTTTCTTTCTTTTAGGGTATAAAAAATTCAATAAGGTCGAAGACTAAATATAAGTTGCTAAGAATATAAACAATTTTAACTAACTTATAAGTTGCTAAGAATATAAACAATTTTAAAAAGGCGTAGAAGAAATGGTCTTGTATTTTTAATCCTAAACCTTTCTAGAAATTTTTATTTAAAAGTATAAAGAGTTTTTCAGAAAATTTTGAAATTGTATCACGGGACGTTACCTGAGCTTAAGCCCATTGCGGATTCTAGGAGTTTATGTATTTGGGCAGCAGTGATCAAATTTGAACACATCAGAGCTCTTCAAAGGGGCTCTGGCACGTCACAGAAGTAGGGAGAAAATTTTACTAGTCAAAAAAAATTTAAAATTTGAATTTTGCCATTTTAAAAAGAAATTGGAATAATATTATAAATTTTTTTTAAAAGGGCTGTTAAGTTGTCAACTCGTCTAATTTTTTTTTTTAAAATTTCATTTTTTCTGAAATCCAGACTTTGAGAATTTCAATTTCCCACTGTCAGTGCACTGTGCCTCTATCACAAATTACAATAGTTAAACTTGTAAATTTCCTTTCTCAACTGATGTTAAATCCCATTTCAGAAACAACAGTTTCCGAGTTGCTCCCATTTCAAAAACAACAGTTTCCTTTTGAATTGTATTTTCTAATTTGGCCTAAAGCTTTCCATGCTAGCTTCAAATGAAATAAAGCTAGATTCAAATGGAATAAAGCTTTCCATGCTAGATTTTACAGAAACTCGGTGACGATCGAGATTAGGGCCAACCAGTGCAGAACGAAGAGGAAAACATTTCGGAAACAAAAGTATTTCAATGAAACACATTAGGTTGTTCCTATGTTGAATGGATGGATGAATTAGCTCATTTCTATGTTGAATGGATGCATAAGGTACGAGAGATCTAAACTTTCTTCATATTAATATGAACAGCAATTGGAATCTCTAATTTTTCTGGTTTCTGTTTCACTAATTCATTTGTTATTTGTAGGTGTTTCTGAATTAACATTTCTTTGTCAATTTGTTTTTAATTTCTTTATTCCACCTTCGAGGGTAGAGCATTGGGTGCAAAGCGCCTAGTGAATAGTAACAATACTACTGTAATTTCTTGATTCCAGTGTCTAGGGCAGAGCATTGGGTGCAAAGCGCCTAGTGAATAGTAAGAATACTACTACAGAGTCATAATTTTTTAAGGTACTGTATAGTGTGGTGTTTATCGATTTGATTTCTTTGTGAACAATAATTCATCTAATTATTTTCAAAATTGGTAAGGTGATTTTTTTGTTCATTCATTGTTTTCAGCGACTTTGTTGAGTGTGTAGGGTGGAGAGTTTCCTGTACAAAGATTCCGGTGAGCACTGTTTCTCTCAAGCAATATCGTTCTAAGGTACCTTCCCAACTTGTCTAGACTTTTCTCTAGACTTCTACTCCTATTCTTCATGATTTTTCTCATGTTGGTGCAGTCTGTTCAATGAGCAATTATCTCACGAGAGAGCTGCATTTTTTTCAAATTCTGTCATTATTATTTTTATCTATTACTAATAAAAACCATTAAGGCTTGATAGCTTTCGATTTGATAATGGTAAAAATCACCGCGTCTTAATTTCTTTTCATTTATAAGTCTATGTGCTCAGCAATAGCAAGGTGTGGTTATACTATGTTTTAGAGTTTTTAATTGAGATTTGGTAAAACAATTTTTGTTGGATTATGTTATTTCAATGATCCATGTTGTTATAGCATGTTTTGGAATTTTTACTTAGAATTTAGCAAAATCATTTTTATTAGATTATATTTTTTATTTATTAATATATAAATAAATTATATATATATATATATATATATATATATATATATATATATATATATATATATATACTCAATGAAAAATCAAACTATGATTCTAATAAATTTCTGCCAAACAAATTTGATGGAAAATATCATAAAAAACCTGACAACATAGAATAGTTACACCAGCGCTTCACAATCAATAGTTGTAAGTGTGAGATGTTACAACAGATTCGATTTTGACAATTTTACTTGTATGGAATTGGAAGAATTGAGGTATTGAATTAAACATTGTACTAAATACTGATATAGTGAAGTTATAAAAGAAACTTTGGTATGCACAGGAGAAACAATCTATCATAAACATCTTACAAGCTAGAATGAAAGTTTTCCATACAACATTGCTGGAATTGGAGGTACTGTATTGAACAGTGTACTACATACATACACACA
This sequence comes from Pinus tabuliformis, assembly GCA_031772625.1. Classification (NCBI taxonomy): domain Eukaryota; kingdom Viridiplantae; phylum Streptophyta; class Pinopsida; order Pinales; family Pinaceae; genus Pinus; species Pinus tabuliformis. Next base: position 586,513,935 of record CM062819.1, on the reverse strand, counting down.
CTGATATATATATATGTGTGTGTGTGTGTGTGTGTGTGTGGAGGTATTGAACAATGTACCATATATATATATATATATATATGTATATATATATATATACGATGTGCTCAGTGGAAAGATTCTATCATTAAGTAAAACTGTTAATCTCGCAAAGTCTCAAACAACAAATCCATAAACAATACACATTAACCTCACAAATTCTCAAACAACAAATCCATAAACAATACACATTAACCTCACAAATTCTCAAACAACATATAAGAAACGACATGCTAAGCATTGGAGAATTATTACATTTGAACTTGAAACTGTTGTATAAAAGAAAAGTTCAATATATAAAAAAATGAAGCTTTTCAAACGCTGGCAATTGAAGATTTTTAGAAGATCAAAGATCATGCCTTGAGTTTAGATTAATTACCATATGCAACAATTATATACTCTATTGTAAATGCAGATTAGTAGGTCTTCAAGCTATTTTTGTTGGAAGGGAAGTCTAGTGAGAGGAAACACCAATTCCTACTCCAAATAGATTAGTAAAAGTTCCTTCTCTAGATGAATTAGTACAAAGACCAAGAAGTAATGATACAACAAGATACATGTCAAACCACAAAAGCAAAGGCAGCAAGACATTACAAAATATGCATGATAGAAATTAGTTGTGGTAAGGGAATTCGTGGCCCCCAAGAGTGGAATTGTAAGTTGTTGAAATGAAACAGATAAAGAAGGGCAGAACTGCCATTTGCATGAAGTCCAAACAACAGAGAATGCAAAAAACATGTTAAAAAGGGGCCATTCTTGATGTTGTAAGGCAAGGGAGAAGAGTTTCTTTTATCAAAGAAAAAAAAAATGCTCTGATGTGGTAAGCATGTTTTTCTTAACTTTATGAGTATTATCATAAAGTTTAGTTTAGTTGGGTAACATTTAAGGAATAACTCTTCAACTAAGGTGCTGAGTGTGGGTGAAGGTATTTATTCCACCAAAGATACTCAGTTAATCCCAGAAACTATTGAAACCTGTTTATATGAGCAAAATGGCCCAGTTGCTCCCAGAAAATTGAAGAAATCTAGCTATCTGAGCAAAATGGCCCACAGATGGCAAACATGTCCTATTGGGGAAGTTGAATTGATGTAAAATATAACCATTCCTTAGAGCAACAAGGAGTTCCATCTCCTTAGATACTTTATTCAAATGCCACATCTATTTTACTCATCATTCGAAAACTACCAAAAGCACTCTTTCAGTCCAATGTAGCATGTTTGTAATTACAAATCCCATTAACCATAGTTTGATCATGCATCAAAATAATTTCCTTTTACTATTTGGATAACATTGTATTTCTTACACATATTTTCTTCACTACTCGTATCAATTTAATATGGCAATTTCCCATACCACATCAAATGACTCTTGGCATAGTGGAATTTGTGCTGTGAAATCATCTTATTGAGGCTCTTCTGCCCCATGTTTTCTTCAACTGCATGTTGAGATGTAAAGTTTTTCTTTCATCTCAAACTAATTCTTTTTTGGATGTTCTTACACCAATCTCTGCGTAATATAATAGTAATTCAAAGACAAAAAACATAACATTTGGCGAACATAAATGTTATGAACACAGTTGCCCTATCACTTGTTAGTTACAATGCGTATGAAGTGTACGATGAATATTAGACTTGCAGATGTGTTGGAAGGGGTTATTTTTCTTGATAAACTGAGGAATATCTTGTAGCTTGCAACATTGTAAAGGCATTGAAAACCAATAGTATGTTGTCTTCGAACTCAATATTAGTTCCAAACTATTACCGATTCACCATGTGTTAAAAAAAAAATTGAAGATAATTTACTGTTGTCAATTGAATTGCTTCTTTTTTTTATGCTTTTCATTATGGAAGGGTGACCTGAATTTGCACCCTTCTAAATAAAATTAAGACCTGCCCTTCAAATTTGATCACTGTTGGGGAGGATTCCAGGAATATTTTAAGATGTCAGACAATTGTGGATTTTAAAAATATTTTAAGATGTCATAATATTGTGGATCTTCTTAATATTTCAAAAATATTTTAGGGATTTATCATCGACATAAAGATGCCGTTTAGAATATTTTGGAGATTTGTAATGTACATACAAAAAATGCTAGTTAAAATATTCTGGGTTAAAATATTTTGGGGATATGTAAGCAACATAAACATGCTTTTTTATTTTATTTTCTTAGTGATAATATTGGGCCAGGATTATTTAGTTTGTTGCTGGGCAATTATCTAGTTTGTTGTTGGGTAATTAATATGTATGGAGTGTATAGTTTATTATTAGATAATTTATTTGCTTAAATCCAATATGTATGGAGTGTATATGTTTATTATTAGATAATTTATTTGCTTAAATCCAATATAAGCATATACAATTCATATATATATATATATATATATATATATATATATATTGCCTTTCAATAAAGGTATGCAATTAATATGGGTAGGCAATTAATATGCATGGAGTGTATATATTTATTATTAAATAATAATTTATTTTCTTAAATCCAACATAAATATATACAACTTATATATTAATTATTGCTTCACAACAAAGAGAATTATAATTTTTACCAGAATAATCTAAGTTTAAATCACTTCAATCAATTATGTTGTTAGATAATCTTCTTTTCAGTAAGAAAAAACACTGTATATATTATGTATAAATCAGGTACAATATAGTTTTGTAAAGGGAAATATTGTCAATATTTCCCTGCCATATAACAAAAAGAAACCATGACTGCATATACAAAAAATTGATAGCCTGGTAACATGACTGCATACACAAACAAAACTTATAACTTGACAGATAAAGTGATAAATCCATATACAGAGAAAAAGAAACGAACAATGATACCTTAGCATGTTACTGATGATAATAAGTCGGGATCATGATACATACCAGGACAATTTTGATATTCCTATATACCCGGCATAGAGAAGTGTTGAATTTGGTGCGTGACAGACCCCACTGTGATGCTCAAGTACCATCTTCCGCACTGTGACCGCAGGCCCCTCTTAGATAGTGCATCAGCGATCATATTCTGAGAGCGTTTTACATGTGCAATGAGAAGTGTGAAGATTTCCAGATAGATGAGATCCTATGCATCCATCCAGTAAGATTGGCATTATTTATTGAGTGTTTGCCGATCACATGATCAATAATGATTTTTGAGTCACCGTAAATCCGAAGGGGACCAGTGTTCAGGAAAGAGAAAAATATAAGGAGACCATATAATGCCATGGCCTCAGCTTTATTGTTTGTCAGCCCCCATTCCAATATATTGAAAAGTGTCGATCTTCTAGGATATTGATGTATATTCCGCATGCACACATATCATCTTTTGCTGCACCATCGAAATGAGCCCTCGAATATAACAATTGAGAAGGGGCAGATTCATTTGATTTATGTTTCACTTGTTGGGGAATAAAGGGGAGGATGGAGAGATAATAGGGGATGACTTGATCATATATGTGCTTGAAATCCTCCTTACAATCGTGAAAAATGACCCTATTCCACCATTTCCAAATGAACCAGAACACTATAAGGGGAATAGGTCTCCATATTATTTTCTAGGAACTCCACCATTCAAATGCATCTATAATGGATGAATGGGAAATGAAGTTGAATCCCAAATGTGAGGCCAACTTCTTCCAAAAGGCCTGCGTGTGGATGCAATTAAGAAGTATGTGCATATTATCCTCTGTCTTAGATAGACAAATAGAGCAAATAGCTGGGCTGTGCCAATTCCTTTTTTGAAGGTTGCTCCAAGTGAGGTTTTTGTTGTGATACACTAGCCATGAGAATAATATAATTTTGTATGGACATCTAGATTTCCAGAAAGTAAATGGAAAAATTTTCTTGGCATAATCATAATGTTCTTCTATTAAGGAGATATATATATCTTTAACAAAACGTTAATCCTGCCTCCCTTACTCCGCCAGACAATGATGTCCTCTTCCATGGTCCTGTAAATCCCACTGTTCTTCATTTCCTAGATAAACTTATCCCATTGGGTTGTCATTGGACCATGAAGGCCCAAATCTATAGCAGATTTCCATCTTGGAATAGCACCCTGCCATTCCTATATAACCTGCGCCTGGTAAAATATACCATTTTGATGAAGAAAAAATAAAAGCTAATGAGGGACAGGCCAAACTTCTTCTTCACCCATGATAGAATCAAGACCAATGAGAACGTTATTCCCTGACTGAAATTTCCAAACTAAATTTTTGAAAAAGAAAAGCTGGATCTTATGAAAACTCCTCCATATAGCAGAACCACAAGCGGGCCCTAAAGATCTGTACCTGAACCAATAAGAGAAATCTCTGTTCCCCAAATATTTAATTCTGATTGCATTGCTCCATAAACTGTCTCCTAATACAACTTTCCATAATGATTTACATAGCAAGGCCAGGCCAAATTTGCGAAGGTTCATAATGCCCCAACCCCCCATCTTTTTTGGGAGGGTAAGATTTGACAACTTGGAAAGGTGGAATTTTCTTTTTTCCTTACATCCCCCCCATATGAAGAATGCCGTTAAACTATTTAGTTTTTTTATGATGCTTGCCGGAATGAAAAATAAGTGAGCCCAATAAACTATAAGTTGGGCAAGAACAATTTGTGTGAGAATCATCCTACCAGCCAATGAGAGACATTTATACTCCCAGCCTGCAATCCTTTTGTAGTATCTGTTGAGGATCCAAGACCAATCTGTTGTAGAATAGCCAGATGGCTTCAAATGATAGCCCAAATATTTCATTCCCTCTTTGATTGATTTAGCTTGAATATTGAAGAGTTGAGAGAGGTATTCCATTTCTTCCATATTGACATCCCCATGGTGAAAAGATGATTTACCTTCATTTATACACAGACCTGTCGCCCTTTGAAAGGAAAATAAAATCTCATGCAAATAATACCAAGTCTGTCTACAGAGCATAGCAAATAATAATATGTCGTCCAAAAAAAGATTATGCGAAAAATTGTTACCCTTGTTTATAGAAATAGGACAGTGATTACCCATACTTACAACCCTTTTTATATGAAGGCTGAGAGTGTCCATGACGAGGATAAACAGTAGGGGAGAGAGGGAACATCCCTGACGGAGACCCCTGGCAGCAGAGAAGAAAGGAGTAGGAATACCATTTATGAGAATGGCATAATTGACATTCTCCACACATGCCATTATCCAGTTAGTGCATTGACCATTGAGCCCAATTTTAATGAGGAGGCACCACAGAAAGCCCCAGTCAAGACAGTCGTAGGCTTTTTTCAGGTCAATTTTTAGAATGGCAGCCTCAATTTTTTTTGTATGCATAGAATGGAGACATTCTTGTGTAATAGCCACAACTTCCAAGATATTTCTGCCATTTAAGAAACCATGCTGCTCTCGGGAAAGATAATTAGAGAAAGTTCCCCGGATCCTTTCTGCAATAATTTTCGAAATGATTTTATATATGGTGTTACATAGGGATATAGGTCTGTAGTCTGAAAAGGTAAGAGTATCCTTTTTCTTTGGAATCAAGGCAATGTAAGTAAATGTTATGATATGATTTATGTTACCCCCCATTCTGGACTCTTCCACCATCCCCAAAATGTCATTTTTCATCAACTCAAAAAAATGTATAAATATGTCGATGGTCCATCCATCTAGGCTCGGGCATTTGTCTTTTTTGAAGGATTTCATAACTGACAATAATTCTTCCTCCGTGACAGCAGCAAATAAATGATCATTTTGTTCGATATCGAACATGTTAGGAAAAGGCTCTATACCCCACATAATATCATTCATGCCAATGTGCCTATCCCTTCTATATGCATTCTGAAAGAATTTTACAGCTTCTTTAGAGATCTCATCTTGTGTGTGTAGCAACCGGCCTTCTTCATTCCTGATTTCCCATATAGAATTTGTTTCCCATCTTTTATTAGCAAAACGATGGAAGAATTTCGTATTCTTGTCGCCCTCCTTTAGCCAAATGGCCCAACTTTTTAGTCTCCATGTCGCCTCTTCAATGGACAGGAGATTTTGTTTCTTTTTTTCCAACTCCCATATCCGAGAGCGCATATCCCATGTTAAAGTGTGGTCAGACATACCTCTGGCAATGCATCCAAGTTCCTTATTTATCTCTTGTAGTTCTAGTCTGTTAGATCGTTTCTTATGAGCTTGCCACTCTTTTACCTTTTTTCGAAGCTGAGCTATTTAGCCAATCAATGATTGCGTCTGAAAAGACACAACCTGTGGATCATACGATTGCCAAGTTTCCTTAACAATTTTGTTGAAGCCATCATCCTCTAGCCATATCCTGTTAAACTTGAAAGGATAATTCTTTCTGTGATATTGAGCTGTCCATTGCAAGGAAATCGGTGTGTGGTCAGAAATAAATACATGAAGAATACTGGAAGTGGGCAGACCAAGTCTCTCCATTAGCCTTTCATGTATAATGAATCGATCTAATCTTTTAGCAATGTATTCAACCCCTAATCTTCCATTGTCCCATGTAGGAGCTAGTATAGTTGGGAAAATATCAACAAAATTGTATTGAAGGAGTGCCTCCCTGATGGATCCACCAACAGGGTCAATTTTCCTACCCTTTCCCCACACTTCGTTAGAGCTCAACATGCAATTTAGATCTCTGACAATTAGGAGGGAATCTATCTCCATTATCCCGGAGGCAAGGAACCAATTCCAATATGATAAGCAATCCTTATAAGGGGCATAAACGTTCATAATATGAACCGGGGCAGCCATACCGCGAAATTTAGCAAGAATTAGGATACCATCTAGACATCGGAAGGTTCTGGCCGAAATCCATCCCGGATCCCATAGAACAGCCAGCCCCCCAAATAGTCTGGATGCCTCCGTCATCGAAATATACCATGACGGGAGCATGCGTCTGAAATAAGCAATGGTATCCAGACGATCGTGCATAGTTTCTTAAATCAAGATGATTTTTGAGGAGGAAGAAAGTAAAAAATCCTATAAGTGCCAAAAACTTTGGGTTTGCACCAAGACCCCTTATGTTGATAGAGAGAATTTTCATCATGTGGCACCCTCCCCGGGCATACTTGCTCTAAGAGGCCCACATTCTGCCAAATTAGAAATTGGAATGTCTACAAGGGATGATTCCTGTAGGTCGATTTTGGATATACCCCTCCTTCCTCTGAAATGCCTACTACCCCTGTTTTGTTTATGCCTAACCGTGATATTCTTCGCCGAAGTGGGGCTAATGACATGTGAGATAGACTTTCTAGGCTTATGAATGGTCAGAGGATGGAGGTGTAGAGATTCTCTTCCTAATAGTATATCAAGATCACTGCCAATAGAATTTGTAGGTGATGTAATAGGCAAGTTAGGGGGAGTAATCTAAATCATAGGAGCTTTGTCTTTCGATGCAGAAGTGTTTTGAGCAGATGCCAGTCGATCAGTAAAGGAGGGGGATTTATCCCTTGAAACTGAGCCAACATGGATAGGAGATGAAGAAGAGGATGGAATGAGAGTAATGTTTGGAGTCGGATTGGGGATTGAATTCGGTTGAGGAACAGGCGAAGGAGAAATGATGGGCACCCCTGGAGATGGTTCAAGGGGGTGAGGATGAGAGAGGAGATCCTGGGCACCTGCAAGGACCAAATTATCCATGGACAAATATCTCAGAAAGGAAATGGTGGTAGCTTTTAGATGTTTAGGGGTAAAGGAGAGTCGATGGGAAGCACCACATGATGGATCTCGTGATATAGAAAAACTATTTGATAGAACCGGTGATAGAATATCAGCATTTGAAGATGATCCCTTAAAACAATTACGTTCCCCCTCCTCATTACAAAATGCCTTGTCCATGTCACGGGAGTGATGTTTAACCTGATATTCCTTTTTTTAAATCTTTCCGGGTGGATGACGGGGACATCGATCTTTCATATGACCAGTTTTGTGACAAGTGGAACACCGGAAAGGGACATCCCAATAATCAACTCTTTGGCGAGTAGATAATTCACCCCAAACGAGATCAATGTGGTTGGGAAAACCACCTCTGTACTCTTTCTCAATCAGGATCCAAGCCACTCGCTTGTCCTTTGCACCTAAGCACTTGGGATCAACATATTCAAATTTTCCAATGGCGTTTCTAATGAAAGAAAGTGAGTCCTTTGTCCAAAGTTCAATAGGAAGGGCAGACAGCCTAACCCATATCAGATTATTTTGTGGGGTATTCCATAATGCGTTGAATCCGATATACCATTTGTGGAGGGCAAGAAAACTTCTCCCGTGAACCTAATGGAGAGCCCATATGGTGTCCAGATCCTTTACTTTCAAGAAGTGAAAACTGTACCAGTCTTTCATCAACCGGACAATAGTAGGGGTGTATCCAATTAAAGGGCACCATTTGGATCCAAGCCATTGTTGCATCTGGGCATCTTCCATATCAGGGAAGTGCCCGATATTGTAAACTAGCAATGCGATCTACCAGCGATGTACTTCTAGGAAAATAGCAGATGCAAGAGAAATAATCTTGACAGGGCGATGATTGTGTTTTTGCCGTGGATGAACATGTTCGTCAACCCCGAGATTTTGCCTATGAGGCATAGGAATTAGATGTTCTGCCAAAGTGGATTGCCAACATGATGATTTGATAGTGCCATAGTGGAGTACCTTTGCCTCCATGGCAGCTCTCACCAATTCTGATGTGTCAGATTCGACAGGGAGGACCTCCATGTCAATCGAATGAATGGAGAGGATACCACATTAAAGGGCGACAAGACGAAAGATAGGGACAAAGATCTTCACATCCAGCATCAAACTAAAGAGCCACCTCGATATAGTCAACTCTTGACGCTATATTTGGAAATCTTACCAAACAACCAACACCTAATTAAAGAACGTACTTACTAGATAAAAACATATCAAAGTCCTGAAGGAGGAAGATCTGATAAAGGCCTCAGGAATAGTAAGGCAATCAAAAGGATGTGACTGTCTCACAAAATTCAAATTCCAGAAATAGATGCATTGACCTGGAGGCAGGGAAGGATTATCCTACATCAATCCGCATGAGTGAGAAACTCTTGGAAAGATCGAGGATAGATCATAAAATAAAGACTGACGAAAACAAGATATGGATATAAATCCAGAAAGATAGTGACAGTGAGAGATGGGCGAAAAAAGTAATTCGCAAGTACTCCTCAAGTCCACCAACCCCCTGGATTCCGAGAGATCGAAAAGTCCAGTTGAGGCAATCCAACCGAACTCCCAAAAAAACCAGAGGATTCAACCCTCGCTAGTCAAGGCTCCAAAATAGAGAAAATTGGTAATAATGAATAAACCATGGAACCTATATGCCCGAATAATTGAAGAAGGCAAGACTTAAGAGAAACAAGGTAAAATGATGCAGCAACAGAAACAATAACTACATTTACACCACTAGTGGCCGATCTTAAAGCTAAAGTCTACACACGACTTACTAATAACATAGAAATTCAAGTACCATGAAATAGTTTGATAGAGGTTCCTCAAACCATATCGAATTTCCATTAACAGAAAGCAAAACACAGTAAAATCCAAGGAAGTAGTAAGGAAAAATGATGATGATCCGAAATTGATGTTATACATAAGTTCCTCACAGTCCACCTGAGTATATGAAGAAAGAAAATAACTGATAAACTGCCCTATAAATAGATGTTTCCTTGCGTAAACAAGAAAGCCGCCCAGAAGTAAGACCGTCTGGACCAAGAACGCTTCGATCCAAAACAATTCCCAGGGCCTAGAAATGCCAAGAACTATGCAAAGTAGGAGAAAAACTAACAAAAAGATGAGAGGCGGATGTCAACAGTAACCAGAAAAAACTAAACATTCCGGACCTTGTGTAGGAGCGCGCAGGGCAAAAAGGAAAGAAGAAAAAATCTTGATAAACAATAAGTTGTCCCTTCTTATAATGAACGATGGAAAGTGAAGGAAAAACTATAATCCAACACGTAGAATGCAAGGTGTCGGCTGAAGGATGTAGAAGGTTGGAAAGTTGAAAAGTGCCAAGACGGTGAAACGTGTCTAATGAGTATGCACCCCCCCCATGAAAAATGATTAGCCTACGCAATGGCCCTATCAGGGCACAGGAAGAACGAATAGTATTGGTAGCTGCGGGAGGTGATGGGGAAAGTCAGGTGTAAAAGACAAACACATGAGACAATAACAGAGGAGGGCAGATAGTGCGGATTCAGATGAGATAGGTCCTCATTGTGGAGAGCATGGATTGGTTGCTCAGGCATTCAAGGCACAATTGCCTTAGATTCCTTGATGTGGGATCCCTATTAATGATAATGTCTAAGGTAAGTTGATTGTGGCGGATTCTGGATGTCGGATCCATGAATATTCTGGAAATTCTAGAAATCCCCAAAAATTCTGGAAATCCCCAATCTACATAGGCATGCCCTGCCCCGTTATTTTGTTAGTGATAATATCTGAATTTAAAAAATGTGTAATGACCTTCTTTGAATTGAGGCCAAAGACGCGATAAGAAGCTGATTTAAACTATGTGATGAATGTAATGTAGATTTAAATTATGTAATGAATCTAACACTGCAAATGATGCATACATCAAGACAATTATAAATGATAAGATCGAACTATGTCGTGAATCTAAAAAGGTACACCCTAAATTTACTGGGAAATTAAATATGGATTAATAAGAATTTTAATATGAATTATTTTAGTTTTCAGATGAAGAAAAGGAACGGTTCAATTTTTGATGACGGACTGCAATGGTAGGAAGATAAATAAAACATAAGCCTCCAATGCCAAAGAGATGATACCTCACAACGATTTCGCAAAGTTCGATAAATAAAACATATGTGTCCAATGCCAAAGAGATAATACCGGACAATGATTATATATCTATGTTATTATTATTATTATTGAGTATTGATATTAAGAAAGAGGGCATGCAAGTCTTTTCAAAGAAACCAACCACTCATTAATATGACAAATCTAGAATAGATTCTAAGATAATATGCCGAAAAATATTTTGACTGGTAAGATAGTATAGATTCATTTTTAAATGTAATTTTTTTATTAGCTGATATAATATAAAATTTAAAATGTTATATATATGTTTTAGATTTTTTAATTTTTAATTTTGGTGAATATGAACAAAATTTCAATTCAATTTTAATGACGGACAGATAGCTTTACACATTATCCCTGAAAGAAACCAACCACTCATTAATATGGCAAATCCAGAATAGACTCTGACGAGCAAGATAATATGCCCAAAAATATTTTGACTAGCAAATACCAGCATAGATTCATCTTAAATCAGCTCATTTTAAACACTGATTTAAGATGTTTAAAAATGAGTTGAGAGGGATCTAATTTCTTCACATGTAATCTTTTACGAGCCAACATGATTTAAATGTTTTGTATAGTTTTTTTCTCCTTTTTTTAAGAATTTCAATTCAATTTATTTTAATGACACATTGACAATGTTACACATCATCCCACATCATCCCCTCAAAGAAACCAACCACTCATTAATATGGAAAATCCACATCATCCCCCAAAAAACCAACCATTCGTTAATATGGGAAATCCAGAATAGACTCTGAAGGGCAAAGATAATATGCCGAAAAATATTTTCACATTTAACATGAGTTGAGAGGATCCAATTTCTTCAGATTGTAATTTTTTTATGAGCCAACTTGATTATTTAACATGAGCCAAGAGGATCTAATTTCTTCAGATTGTAAGTCAAGAGGATCCAATTTCTTCAGATTGTAATTTAGTCGTTGGAGGCTCTACTCAGACTGACTATTTAACATGCGAAGCTAGATCTATTTCAAATAATCATGAGTCAAGAGGATCCAATTTCTTCAGATTGTAATTTAGTCGTTGGAGGCTCTACTCAGACTATTTAACATGCGAAGCTGGATCTGTTTCTTCAACTTGTCCTGACGATGAACCACATTGGTTGGAATAGTATTTCATGGATCTGTTTCTTCAACTTGTCCTGACGATGAACCACATTGGTTGGAATAGTATTTCATGTGATTATCGCGGAAAAATCTCTTGTAAACATGATTAAAACATTTTGTATAGTTTTTTTAAAACATTTTGTGATAGATTTTAATAGATATGAGCATCATGGACTGTATAATGAGCCTCTTGGCATATTATAATATGCCAAAAGAAATTAAAAATAAATAAATAGAAACAATACACATATGCCAAAAAATAGATTGAAAATATATATATATATATATATAGTTTGAAATAAAAGAATAGAAAAAAATGAGCCTCTTGGCATATTATAATATGTCAAAAGAAATTAAAAAAAAAATAAAAACAATACACATATGCCAAAAAAAAGAATAGATTGAAAAAAAATATATATATATATATATTTTGAAATAAAAGAATAGAAAAAAAATCTAAAAGATACTCTGATCAACAAAAAAGATTCTTAAAGAATTTGACTCGAAGATAATAAAATAAAAAAAAATAGATCGAAATAAGATAAGAAAAGAATATGCACAAAGAAAAAATAAAAAAATTAGATTGAAATAAAAGAAATAAAAAAACTAGAAAAATGAAGAATATGCACAAAGAAATAAAAAAACATAGATTGAAATAAAAGAAATAAAAAAATAGAAAAAAGCAGATTGAAATAAAAAAATAAAAAATAGAAAAAAGAAATCTAGACCATACACTGATCAGCAAAAAAATGCTTAAAGAAAAAAATTGACCCGGAGATAAGATAATAAGATAGTATAATATAGATAATATAATATGAAAGAAAAGAAAGAAAAAAAATAAGATAATAAGATAATATAATATGCAGAAAGAAAGAAAAGAAAAGAAATATAGAAAAATAAAAAATAAAAAATTTCTAAAAGATACATTGACGGGCAAAAAAATTCTAAAAGATACATTGACGGGCATAAAAAAGATTACAGCAATTACAGCAAGAAACTCTAACCTGCAACCAAAAAAATTAAAAAAGAGATAAAATAAATTTAGAAAAGAGAGAAAAAAAAAAGAAAAGAAAGAAAGATAGTACCTGGCAAAAAAACTTCTAAAATATATTATGACATGCAAGAAAGATTCTAAAAGAAAAGAATTTCGAAAGATACACTGGAATCTGACGGGCAAAAAAAATATTCTGAGAAAGAAAAGATTCAAAGATGCTAAGTGGCAAGATAATATGCAGAAAAATACTTTAAACGGCAACTAAAACTACCCCAACAAGCTTTCACAACCGTCCTCGTTAATTACAGGTCGAATATATACAATAACATCACGTATTACAACAATAAAACATTTTCGTCAGTGTCTCCGTGGGTCTGGATAGCCTCAGTGGCCAGCCTTTTCGTTACGACTCTCTCCTCCTCCTTTATGGGCTATCTCCCTATATACTTCCTCTACCACCTCCTCTTTTCCGGCTTCTCCGCCTGTGAGTCCCACTTCATATTGCTCCACCTGTGAGTCCCACTTCATATTGCTCCACCTGCTCCTTAGATGTCTCTTCATGCTCCACCTTCTCCTTCTCACACTCACGTCCTTTGCTTCGACCTGTTCATCAACATAATGTGATTATATTATATGGCATTCATTTGTGATGAGTGATGAATATAAATGCTTTAAAAGTATTACCTGCACCAAACGTTTTACCAATCCCAAATCGGGCTTTAGGGTGCAAGCAGGCCGGTTGATGAGACAACATTGCTCGCTCACTGTAACGTTGCTTGCATTGCCAACGATATGGTATCTATGTTGTGCTCACACATTAAACAGAAAATTAAAAGAGATCACGGCCTTCCATTGAGCTTCGAAAAACGGTACATGGCTATCTGAAAACAGCTCCTCTGTGGCAATTTTACGTGTATCGTGGCCGCGCATGGCTTCATATGCTTTTCAACTCTTGCCACGACCTCTCAATTCGTGGCACCTACGTCGGTTACGCACCAACATTCAGATTTATATGCTCTCAAATGTAAAATTTTCTATTATTTGACATTTTTACTTTGCTATGGAATTTTTATCATTTACTTTATTAATAAACTTTCTAAATGACATCTAGCTTTTTGCCAAAATTGAGGAGTGTATATATTAAAGCAGAAAGTTGTATCTGAACTCACTGCAAGTGTACATCAAAGGAGTTTTCTTGCCTAGATATTGGCTATCGATTTCTGTATAATTATCAAAGGAGTTTCTTGCCTAGATAAAACATAGTTATCTATTTCTGAACAAGGGTAACTGCTTAGTGGTAGGCCCGTATTTTTAGAAAATTATATATTACAGAGCAATGGAACACATAAAATATTGCAAAAATATAAACACAAAAAAGCATAAGACAAGAGAGACAAAGATATACGTGGTTCACCCAGTTTGAACTACGTCCACCTCGAACAGCCAGTCCTTCCTTTCTATTATCCAGTAAAATGAAGAGACACAACCTACAGCAGATCCGCTATAATATCCTCTGTTTTCTCTCACACTCTCGCCTCTCTGTTTCTCGCTCAGAGAATACACATCTATTTCACAGCCTCAAATACAATGCCCTCATACAAAGAGAGGGGGTTGCCTCCTAGGGCAAAAAACCCTAAACTAAACATAAGTTCTACCGTCAGATCATCCACCTAATGAACGGCCCAGATTGACTAGAAATTATTATACTTTTACAAGGCAATTTTACATCTATTTTTGGCTTCGGGGGACCGCTGGCCCCTGGACCCCCAGCCAGGGGGGATCGCCTCCCCGGACCCCCCGAGGGGGGGGACAAGTCCCCCCCGCACCCTCGCACGTGGAGGGGTGTACAAACTTCCTGGGGTATACATCCGGCTGAAAAAAAGCCCTCTGAACAATCATGCTTCACACACAACACGTATTGCCACTAAACAATTATAAAATGAGTATTTAGGAGTTTGGACCATTTTGTGCTTAGTTTCACACAATGTCAATTAAGTTTTTATGAAATTGCAGTCACCAGAATTGCTTGAAGTGTGTAGTCACTCATGTGTATAGAAAAAAACAGTATGTAAGACTCAGATTCTATTTCATTTGCTACTGCTTCACAAATGTCGTGGGAGTTTGCTTAACTTGCACCCAGGGTGTCTTTAATTTTTACGGAGAACAGCCGGGGTGTTTATACTGGTAGTGAAAGCAGAGGAGGCCTGCAATATCCCAGAACATCGATGGAATGAATGGTGTAATGGGTAACGGACTGTGAGGAAATTGTGATTGTTGCCGTCAGAATTGGCCGTAGTCATTGTAGCGATAAGCGTGCCTCCTTTATATATCTATTTAAAGCGATGTTTGGACAAAAGCGAAGGTGTGGAGGAATTTCCAAAATCTTTCCCCACCCTTCATGTGATAATACTGATTATTAATAATCGTGATAATATGATTATTAAACTAGAGTGCTTTGTGGGATAAACTGTGATTGTGTTATATTGGGTGAACTATAATTCCAATTTCAATGTGCTCAATTGATGGTTTGCTTATGTGTCAATACAAACAAGAAAACTTGTAAAAATAGATGCCGCCATTGAAACAGACTATTGCGCTACTCTAGCTTGCAAAACTAGATATGTGAGTACAAAAACCTTTGCAAGTGTTGTTTTCCAGCTCTAACAAGAAACTCAAAAGAACAACGTAGAGGAGAGGCTAGAATTAGCATTAAAACCACTTCCACTCGTACTTATACAGGCATTGCAGGGGAATTGATCCCGAATACTACAGAAAAACAGGCATGGATATATCACAGCATATTTAAAGGTATTGAATGGGAGGCTTAGAGTCTCGATGTAGATCTTCCACAGTTCCCCATATATTCCTCGCACAGGAAGGGACTTACATTGATAATGGGAACTGAATTTAAATACTGATTATAATAATAAAGTTTTGCATTAGGCTTCTGGGAATTTTTTTTAACTTCGTATGCTGATGTGGCATTGAGATTTGGATGAGTGGATATTCTTTTGTCTTGGCATGCTGTTCGCTATTGCAGATAAAGTGGAAAATATTTTTGGAGTCCTTAAAGGGATAAATAAATTTGGAATAGTTTTGAGTTATGTGATTGATATGTGATAAGCTCTCTGGTAAACAGTTGGCCTGCAAATTAGGAAGATGCCAAGGTTTATTTTTGGATTTGTGTTGTTTTTTTAAAATATGCGGCTATAGTTTAAGATGTTCCTCACTCGACATGCGGACGCAGGTTTGAGAAATAGTTCAGTGTCAAACCTCACCGTCGGGGTATGCTCCAACTCCGAGAAAGTAACCTAGTTAAGAAGACGTTGTGCTTCACTGAAATTTTCTTGGGTTTCTAAATGGGTCACGTTCCAGAGAATAAACGTGATAAATAATATAAAATATTCCATGTACAGATTATAAAAGTTGACACATTATCTTAAAATTTCCAGAATATTGTACTGATTGACGCACGTTTCCATCGAGAGAAAAGGAAGTTACATTGCATGATCACCACTTGTTACATTGCATGGTCACCACTTGTTCCCGTTGGAGATTACAATCTTCATTGCATGGTAGCCACTTGTTCTGGTTGAAGATTACAATCTTTTGATGAGTAATGTAACCACAAAGCATAAAGCTGCTTCTATTTTGATCTGCTCAGCGCAGGTTGTAGTGAAATTCGCTCCTTTTAAATTTAATGGAAAACAATGTACAGGGCCGAACAACGAGTTCCAGTAATACTTCTACAGCATGGAATTACAAGCACGGGCTTAACCATTCACCTGGTCATGAATAATCTAACAATGCTTGAAGGCTTTGATTCTGGTTCTGCTACTATACTACATAGGGTGAAGGAGCCAAGAGAACCGTTGAACTTCTTGAGTGTCATGTTGTTCTCGTGCGTAATGAAACCAATGCTTGAACAACTGGGGTTTGTTGTAAATGACCCTACGTAGTGGAGAGTAGTTGGGGTAGCTGCCATGATACTAACACTGAAGCAGATTATTTCTCTTCCACAATGTAATTAATACTACCAGGGATCAATGAAGACTTGGCCATGGTTAAATTCGCTCCTTTTAAATTTAATGGAAAACAATGTATAGGGCCGAACAACTTGAAATTTAATTTTGTGCAGTTAATATGAACCTTTCTGGTTCAATAAGCGAGCACCTAACAACAAGGAGCAGGATGAAGCGGTATGGAATAAAGCAACAGATGAGCAAGCAGCTTAAAAAGGTGTACTATACTGGGGTTTGGGGGTATTTTCAAACTATTGGTAAGTAAATAAGCTAATGGATGTATTTCAATAACTAGGTAAGAGTGTCTAAATCAGGTTTGTAGGAAGGTTCTGTCAGTAAGAATGAAGACATACATCATTGCTAGAATATGCCTACTTTCTTTTTTTATGCCGAAACTTTTCTTATTTAGTTCTTCGAATCCGCATCCCTGAAATTATCGGTGAGAAGAGGGATCTTCATTATTACTGTATAGTACGGGACATTAGCTGCTTATTGCAGCCACCATGGTCATCCAGCCAAGTTGTATACCTCTCGCCTGAGCCAGGTTGTATACCTCTCACATGAGCGTCAAGTACTAAAGCTAAGAGCATACCCCATTCGATAGCCCATAGCACCCATGGATAGTTCCTGGTCCAGCCAAGGCCAGATCTGAAGGATCCTCGAACTCGAGATAGGGAAGCAAAGGCCAGATACTCCAGGTATGAACCTACGATGCATATGTATGATATTATCGTCAATTCGACAGGCGGGCGGGTTGGCTTCTTTAGCCTGCTCACTAGAGAGAGGACTGCAACATTCATTTCCTTTTGTAATCCCCTGGACCATAGCCTGTTCTCATTGCTTATAGCCGATTATCATTTACCCTTTTCTCATTGCCTTAAGTATAATGACACTCATAGACAATAGTCATTGAGCCGGAAGGTCAGTCGATAGTCAATCATTGGCATTGCTCATTACTGTTGCCGGAAGGTAATAATCTGGTAATATTCTGCATGTAAGAACTTGCAAAAGCAGAGTTATTAATAATTCGGTAATATTCTACATGTACTAAATTCCAAAAGCATCGTGTTCATCATTGAAAGAATGCATTTTTACCTTATTTAACAGTGATAAATTGCTTGTTTATTCAGACAGAAGGCTACAAAAACAAAATAGGCTTGGTTCAAGGGCCACCACACATTCTTTTCTCTACACAGTTATGTTTTTTAACAGTGAATCTAATTATATACTTCAGATTCAACATTAATAGGGTAGGTAGAGATGAAGCATGCTTAAAACACCTTACCTTTTCTTTTGCTGAAAGGTTGAGTGTTTGAGTTCGCTTTTGAATAGCTGCCTCTATCTGCCTCTATATACTGACGTCTATGGCCTCTGTTCTCTGTGATGACTTCTTCGGCTGTTGTCAGGAGGATATGAAGGATATGTAATGGCCTCTGCTCTCTATGATGTCTTCTTCAGCTGTTGTCAGGAGGATATGCTGGATATGTAACAGGAAATTTATTTACACATTGTTGTGAATGAAGACGAATGAAGACGAGGCAGGGTGACTGAACATGTTATTGTGAAGTGATAAATGACGAGAAAAGGCTGACTGGGAGAACAGACACCTAGACACCTGGACTGCATGCAATCTATGCGTCTCTTACCATATACAACTATAGCTTGAATTAGTTATCCAAAGTTTTAGGAAAAGCATAGAGTCGAGCCTGCCAAACTGCTTATCCTAAGTTTTAAGAAAAGTACACAGTCGAGCCCCAAACTCTTTATCCTAAGTTTTGAGAAAAGTATACAGTCGAGCCGGCAATAAGAGGTCGAAACAAAAACTTTCGATAAAAGTTTGTTGAGCAGAATATTTTATTTAAAACATTGGTTTAAACCTGAAATGTATGGGAATATATTGTTTGGTCAAAGTGATTTAATAGGAAGTCAACGATCGATCGATCGCAATAGTCCCTGCTATGCCGAAGGCAGGGACTAATAACTACCTAAGATTTTATGCAAAGTCCCGCTGATTGCATGTGCCAATTCTTTTCATCTGGCTTAAAACCCTACAAATCTGTCTTTTACAATTTCATATTATAAATATATATTTTTTTTCTTAAAGTTCTGGAATGCTGTATTATTTTAAAATTTTAATATTTTCATAATAATTTAAAAAATAAATATCAATATATATTTGTCAAAATCAACCAGGATTAAACTTCTTTGGATAAAAATCTCTTTTAAAATGTACATCCAGAAATTTAATCTCTTTTCATAAATTCAAAATTAAAATAAATCCATGCTAATTTTTTCTCATTCATATATATATATTCCAAAGACATGATATTATTTTAAAATTTAAAATTTTCATATTTATTTAAAAAATAAATATTAAAATAGGTGTATTTTAATCTTAATTGAGCAAAGTTCACAATGGTTAAACTTCTCTTAATACAAACTTATTTTAGAAAGCATCTCTAGAGATTTAATCTTTCTTTATGCTTCATAAATTCAAGATTAAAATAAATCTCTCTATATAAACTTCATACTTTTTCATTCTTTTATGTTATTTTTGTTGGCCAAAACTTTATATTAATTGATCAAAATATTGCATCTGATATTCTTGAGGATCATTGCTCTCCTGACCTTACAAAAACTAAGAAGGAATTGCCATGCTTTACATAATAACCAGAAGCAAAAAGACCAAATAGTTTAAAAAAACACAAAGAATCAACATACAACCAACATTCATCACATATTAATGTAGAAAATCAGGTGCTTAACCAACACCAAAAGCAACATGAGCAGGAGGAACTGGCTGATGATGGGAATGAAATTCCACATGAGCAAGGCAAGCCTCCATATCATCAATTATGTCATTGGTATGTCTCTGGCCTTGTTGCAGAGAAGTCAAGTAATCTAGGATGTTCCACTGGCTTTGCTGCAAGTCATTCAGAAATGCAATGAATTCATTTCTATCATTGTGTCTTTGCTACCTCACTTCCTCCAAATTTTCCATTACCGCTCCCATTTGCATATCAAGAGACTACATGGAGGGTAGTTGTTTCTCATAGAAAATTGAGAGAGATAAGAGAGTGATTGATTGCACACAACAAATCACACTTAGATACATTTATTGATCACCAAATGTACAAATATATAGGACACAAATTATTGATTTCCACACATCATCTAGATCATGACTATGACTCATACATTGGAAACAACTTCTAAATTGACTCCTCGTAACTCCTAAGCATTACTTCCAACACCCTTACTTAATGCTTACATGGAAAACACATATTACAACAACAATATGATACATGTCTGACTGGTTTTCATCAACACTCACATCCACTCTGAAATTTCACAAACACGACTCTTTCTTCACCACCACATCTTTGAGCTACCACTTAACCTCCATTTAAAACATAACGGCTTCAGACAATCTTTGATGTACTTTGCAAAATTGACGCTTCTCGACCTCCCGAAGCACGATGGGTCAGTCTCGATACTGAACCATCCTATTGACATACCTCCATCTGTTGAACACATGATCTTCCGCTATATTCCCCAGTTATTTAAAAAGATAGTTTGGGTATTGTATATATTTAGAAGTCAATTATACAAGGTAACTTATTAAACACATAATCAAATTAATCTGTAAGCTAATGTTCCCAACTCCACACAACACCACCAACCTATAAGATTATACATAATCAAAGATATGTTTTTGTGTCATTATATGCCTCAAGAACCACCCATTTAAAAATATATTAATCTGTTTTATAATCTGTTCTTTCTTTAATTTTTCAGATTACAATTACACACTATAATATAGTAAAACTACAACACACCACAAAATAAAAATGAATATATAAACAAATATTTTATGACTTGGATCTAGAATGAGAATAAAAACATTCCAACTTCCTGCAGCTGGTCACATCCTCGTTCATGCGCAACATATTCTGAGTGACGTGAAAATATTTTGGAATAAATTTAACACTAATTGGCTTCCCCACAGATGTTGGCAACAAGCTACTATTGCAGAAAAACAATCATCTCACTTCCTAGCTCTCGGCCTTCCGATCCACGCTACCAAATTCTTCAACTTGACCATTCTTGGATTGGAGCTGGGTTGTGCCATTTACAAATTCTCTTTTGTTGACCAACAGGCTTCCGAGAGAGAATTGGACTTCAGAATAGGATGACCAGTTACGACTTGCACCATTCACTAGTTAAAAGGATGCCATTTAATTAACCATCATCATTTCTCCAGCAGGCATGCAGATCTCACACGTGGATCTAGGATATAGACCAATCATTCACATTTCCCACACCGCAGCTTCACAAAGATTTCATGTTAATTACTCAAGTCTTGCCAGGAGAGGAGTTTTTCAGAGATGGTCTTGCAGATTGATATCCAGTCCCTGGAGCAGTTGACCCAATCACATCTCGCTCAGGTGTAAACGTTTTTGTTGACACCTCCCTTCAGAATTAGCGATGTTCTAGATGCTCCTCGGCTTTCCACAACAACCAGATCTCAGATCTAGCAACCAATTCTCAGATTCAGATCAATGGTTTGACGACTTCCTAATTCCTAGTATTGTATTTATTGATGTAATCTTTGATTGATTGACGAATAGAGTGTACGAGAGTGATCTCTCTGTTGTGGTGAGTGTAGTCTCCAGGTGCAGGCCACACCTGAGAGCTACATCTCTTTCTTTTCAGTTCTGTTCACATTTTATCTTGGTATCAGAGCTCAGATTGAGTGAGCCTGATCTTTTGTCACTTGTGAGGCTGAAGTGCCTGTAGTAGCTAGCTTGCCTATGTGGCTTGAAGTGCCTTTGTGGCTGATGAGAGCTCTGTGCTCAATTGAGCAGGAGGACTGCAGAACACCTGGCTCGGACTCAGAAATTTTTTTTTCTGAGTGGAAAGGCCGATTAGCGCGGATTTTGCGCTGACAGTCGCGCCAGAAGAGGCATTAGCGCGGATTTTGAGGGATAAATCGCGCCAAAGCGCCAGAAAGCCCGATTAGCGTGGGATTTTACCGGGAAAGTCGTGCCAATTAAAATACTCTAAGCGATTTTTAATTAGCGCGGATTTTTTGCTTGGGGTAGCGCCAAGGGGATCTGCGAATAGCGTGAACTTCGTTTGGCGGTTTGCAAACGGTGCAGATCGGCGGAGTTGCAGATCCGTCTGGGAGAGACAGATCGGGAAAGCGCCAGAGGAGATCTGCGGGAAACCTCGACTTCGTTTGGCGATCTGCAGGGAGAGCAGGATCGGCGAAGTGGCAGATCAATCCGGGAGAGGTGGATCAGATCAATTGTGATCAGATCATTGTTTCGGCTGTGTTGAAAACGCCGAATTTGCTCATTGGAGCGGGAGTGCCAGACACTGTAGATCGGTGGCAGAGGTGACAGATCGATCTGACAGGTATTGTTTTCTTTTTTTTTTGTTAAGTAGATTCACAATGAGTAATACGATGGAATCTTACCTTAACGAATTTGGTAAACTCAACGGGTCTAACTTCACGAATTGGAAGTTTAAGATCCAGACCCTGCTCAAAGGTGCGAATGCTTGGGCCATAGTGACAGGCGATGAGCAGAAACCGACTGCAACCACACAGAAGGAAGACTAGGAAAAACGAGAAAACAAGGCCAAAGTCCTGTTGAAGATGTCTGTGAAAGACAATGTCATTGCACACATCAGAGACTGTAAAACGTCCGCAGAGATTTGGACGAAAATCAAAAGTTTGTATGAGACCCAAAATACAAACAGAGTTTTGGCTCTGAAAAGCAAGCTATTTTCAATGAGGATGGACGAAAGGGAGTCTGCTACTGCATTTGTTGCGCGAGTTAAGGATGTTAAAGACAGATTGGGGGCCATTGGAGTGGCGGTGGCTGATGAAGATCTTGTTGCAATTACAATGAATGGGATGCGTGATGATTTCCAAACCTTCATCATTGGAGTCTCGGCAAGGGAGAAAACACCCACGTTTGATGATCTCACTGCGATCTTGCAGCAAGAGGAAGAGCGACGGCAGAACCTGAATCTGAACCCCCAAAGTGACGATCTTGCGCTGGTGGCAAAACGACGACTATCTAAAGGGAAGCAATCACAGCAGCAATCAGTCTAGAAAGGAGGAACAACACATAAACATCATTGTCATAAAGGTATGCTTGCAAATCATTCTGAAAAGAAATGCTTTTATTGTGGAAAGAAGGGTCATATACAGAGAGATTGTTATTATAAGAAGTAGGCTGATGAGGCAAGGAGGAGACAGGTAAATCCAAAACACAGAGGATATTTTGTTGAAGAAGAAGACTTCAGTCATGAATTTCGACTGTTCACAGTCGACTGTGCCCTTTCAGCATTGAATGAAGATGACATCTGGTATGTCGATTCCGGAGCATCCTCTCACATGACAGGTAATAAGGAATTTTTTGATACTCTTGAAGAAATTATAAATGGATCAAAAATATATCTAGGGGATGATAATGGATATCAGATTAAAGGTCATGGGGTGATTTCAGTTAAGTTACCAAATGGAAAAATGAGTCACCTTTCAAATGTTTTATATGTACCTGGAATAAAGAAAAACCTGATATCTGTATCCATGATGGCTGATCAAGATATGCATGTCGAATTCTTCAAGATTCACTGTGTGATAAAGGATTGCAGGAATGAAATTGTTGCAACAGGCATGCGAGTTGGAAGCCTATATAGACTGGATGCAAAAAGTATATCAAAGCAAGCCATGGTTGCAGGAGAGTCGACAGCTGAACAACCCTGGCATCAGAGGTTTGGTCATCTGAATCTGCAGGATCTCATGTTGTTACAAAAGAAAGGTATGGTCGAAGGTCTCCCCATCTTTCGTAACATTCAGTTAAACTGTGATGGTTGTGCCTTAGGAAAGATGCACAGAGAACAGTTCCCTATGCATGATAGGAGGAGGCAAACAGAAATCTTAGAGCTAGTGCACACTGATGTATGTGGTCCCATGCAGACAAGGTCGCTAGGGGGAGCATACTATTTTTTGTTGTTTACTGATGACTGCACTAGGTATTCATGGGTTTATTTTTTGAATAAGAAAAGTCAGACTTTCCAATGTTTTATAGATTTCAAAACCCTGGTGGAAAAACAGTTTGGAAAATGTATTAAAATTCTCCGATCTGATCAAGGAGGAGAATACAAATTAAAGGAGTTCATGAAATTCTGCAAATCTCACGGGATTGTTCAGCAGTATACAGTGCCACACACACCACAGCAGAATGGAGTTGCAGAGCGCAAAAACAGAACCTTGGTGGAATGCGCAAGGAGCATGCTGCAAGGTAAGGGTCTATCTAATATTTTTTGGGCAGAAGCGATAAATACTGCTGTATATTTGAAAAATAGAAGTCCTACTAGGTTTCTTGGCTTCAAAACCCCTTTTGAAGCCTTATATGGATTTAAACCAGCAGTAAACCACTTAAGAGTCTTTGGGTCAAAGGCATTTGCACATGTACCCAAAGTTGATAGAAAGAAACTAGACCCTAAGGCAGTCAAATGCATCTTTGTTGGTTATGGCACAGAGTTTAAAGCATACAAACTGTTCAATCCTGAGTCTCGTAAGACATTTGCAAGTAGAGATGTAGTCTTTCATGAACAGGTACAGGAAAGGAAAGCTGATGTTAGAGATGATTGGCACATTCCATTGTTGTTGGAGGAAAGCAGCGAGGATGAAAGGGAGCAGGAACAGGAGCATAAAGAAGAGAATGAAGAAGAATAGCAAGAAGGTGAAAACGCAGGCCCAGTTATTGCAGAGGAAAACAAATTTGAGGTAAATCCCCTACCAAGGAGGTCAGGTAGGAAGACTCAATTACCATTGAAGTTGAGAAACTATGGGTTGATGTCAAAGTTTTTGAACATTATAGAGCCCTCTAATTATAAAGAAGCTAGTCAATTTGAGGAATGGAGAGTTGCAATGAATGAGGAGATGGAATCAATTCTTAGAAATAATACTTGGGAATTAGTAGAGCTGCCTAAAAACAAAACACCCATAGGATGCAAATGGCTGTTTAAACCAAAAATGAATGCAGACGGAAGTATAGATAAGTTAAAAGCTAGGCTGGTTGCAAAAGGATATTCACAGCAAGAAGGTATAGATTTTGATGATACTTTTGCACCTGTAGCAAAGCTAAATACAATTGGAATGCTTATTGCTTTAGCTACTAAATGTAATTGGGAATTACACCAGCTTGATGTTAAATCTGCATTTTTAAATGCTGATTTAAAAGAGGAAATTTACTTAGTACAGCCAGAAGGATATGTAAAGCAGGGGCAGGAACATCTTGTTTGCAGATTGAAAAAGGCTTTATGTGGTTTAAAGCAAGCTCCCAGGTCTTGGTATGAAAAGGTTGATTCTTTCTTTATAGAGCATGGTTTCCATAGAAGCTTAAATGACCCAAATTTGTATACCAAGTACAATAATCAGGGGCAGATTATTTTGATTTCTTTATATGTGGATGACATGATTATAACAGGAAATGCAGATGATTTAATCAAAGTTATCAAAAGGCTGATGGCACAAGTTTTTGAGATGAAGGATCTCGGAAGCCTTCACTATTGTCTGGGATTAGAAGTATTAAGAGATACTGGGCAAACTTTTCTTACCCAAGGGAAGTATGCTAGAAATTTGTTGGAAAAGTTTGGTATGGATCAGTGTAGAGCAGCAGCGACACCTCTGCAGCAGAATCTGAAATTGAACAGTGATGATGGCACTAAGGAGGTTGATGCCACTATGTACAGACAATTGGTTGGCAGCCTGATATATCTTACAACAACCAGATCTGACTTGGCATACTCAGTTAGTGTGTTGAGCCAATTTATGTCGAAACCGCTTGAAAGTCACTGGATAGCAACAAAGAGCGTGTTAAGGTATCTTTGTGGTACTGTTAATTATGGTATTTTATACACTGATGTATCTGATGTTACTCTAACAGGTTTTTCAGACTCAGACTGGGCAGGTAACCTGGATGATCGGAGGTCCATCACAGGTTATGCATTCAACATAGGTTCCAGGGTCATAGCTTGGAGCAGCAAGAAGCAGAGTACTGTAGCTTTGTCGTCATGTGAAGCTGAGTATCAAGCATTGTGTGCAGCAACATGTGAAGCGATCTGGTTGAGGAGACTTCTCAAAGATGTAGGAACAGAACAGAAGCAACCCACTTCTATCAAAAGCGACAACCAGAGCACCATCAAATTAGCATACAATCTAGTGTTTCACAAAAACACCAAACGTATAGACACTTAGTTCCATTTTGTTAGAGAGAGAATACAATCTAAAGAAATTGCTGTTGTATATTGTAAAACTTGTGACAATGTGGCTGATATTTTCACAAAGCCTCTTGCACGAGTGAAATTTGAATTGTTTAGAAAGATGCTAGGAGTCCAGGAGAACCCTTTCTCCATTAAGGGGGGGAGTTAAAAATAATTAATATTATTTTTGTATTAATGGAGAAAATGGTTACATTGTTGTAACGTTCTCCCTCGTTTAGGATTAGTTCCTAAAGTTTAGGGGTTTGGGTGCAACTTCCTAATTCCTAGTATTGTATTTATTGATGTAATCTTTGATTGATTGACGAATAGAGTGTACGAGAGTGATCTCTCTATTGTGGTGAGTGTAGTCTCCAGGTGTAGGCCACACCTGAGAGCTACATCTCTTTATTTTCAGTTCTGTTCACATTTTATCTCTCCATGAACATGCATGGCAGGTCGATTTCACTTCAGGTCTGATCCGT
Organism: Pinus tabuliformis; assembly: GCA_031772625.1. Lineage (NCBI taxonomy): Eukaryota > Viridiplantae > Streptophyta > Pinopsida > Pinales > Pinaceae > Pinus > Pinus tabuliformis. The sequence continues at coordinate 586,487,176 of CM062819.1, read as the reverse complement.
TGACCTTTGATTGAGGCATAGCCAACAACGAATTTGAGTAGTAGTGCAACAACGCGGAGCTTATCTCGATTGCAGATTTCTCAATCTAGTAGACGTGGCCAGCGGGCCCCATCCCTCTCCGTTACCAATTCCGTTAACTCTGTCAATATTCCGACACTCCACAACTCCACTGATTTCTGGTACCTCTGACAACTGTCTCCCATAAGCGAATACAGGTGGTGGATAAGACATGAACTTAACTTCATTCAATGTTACCTCCGCGGATTTCAAAATTCAAATTCTTTACTGTTTGGGATTTCAAAAATTCAAATTCTTTCCCCCTTGGGATTTCAAATTGAAAAATTTAGCGCTGAATTTCTGCAGATTGTTGAATAGGTAATAGATGCCTATCTACTTCATTTTGAGCCTCTCCCGCATCGGCGTAGGCAGCGTCCCCCACTAACAACATCCAAGGTAACTTCATAATGGATATAAGCAAGAGGCTCTTCATGCCTAGAGCTCTTTTCCATCTGAAGGTTGCAGCTGCTGGTGCTTTTTCGAGTAGGGAGCGTGGTGGTGCTTTTTCGAGTAGGGAGCGTGGATATGATTTGAGACCAAATGTAGGTATTGAGGCTATGTAAGCTCCCTTCACAACGCCACTAAAATCCCCTCCAATAACATATTATGATCTTAACACTTTTAAAATCAAAGTTTATATTGGGAATAAAATGCTAATTTACTTGATTCTGTTCTCTTTTAATTGATATTACTTTGCAGGTGAGGATACACAGCAGTATCTTTGAAGGCGGAAAGTAGAGGATTAGTTTGAGCAGAACCAAAACAAGTTGATACGGTTATTAAAAGAGGCTTTGGAGGTCGTATCTTGTAATGGATTACCATATCACGGAATACTTTGGTGAAGCCGATGTAGCTGAACAGAGAAAATATTCTCAGGTTAAATTTGACTAATTCCAATCGAGTAACAAATTAAAGCTGCTCGATTCAATTTCAAATATAAAGCTTTCATGATGTGCAAGTCCAGTAAACATTCTTGGTAGGAAAAGATGCACTCTGGATGAAATAAACTACTTTGTGTATGAGTATATTACATTTAATCTATAAAATTAGCCTTAATTTTCCTAAAAATAAGTTCATGTTGGTTTCTTAACAAGTTTTCAGTTTGATTCATTTACTACTATAATCCTAAAAACAAGAGCTTGTACTAAATACAAGCAGGATATTGATGAATTCACAATCCATTGAAAATTTACTACTATAATCCTAAAAACAAGAGCTTGTACTAAATACAAGCACGATATTGATGAATTCACAATGCATTGAAAATTTACTAAGTCACTCTCAAGATCAGTTGTACACTATAAGATTCCATTCACATCATATTCTTATGTTCATTGTAGGAATTTCACTATTTAGTTGGTAACATTTTTTTGAAATTGTTGGTTCAAATAGTGTGTTAATTTTTTCCGTCGAGAGAGAATACTTTAATATACTGGATGTTTTAGTGATTTCTATCAAAATTGACGTTTTGTAAGTAAGAACCTAGCCTCCTTGATTCCAGAACTTCAAAGTAATATTTTTGACAAATTAAATATACAATAAACAAAAATTATTCATTTGCAACCAAAACTAACTTAACTTTGATTCAAGAACTTCAAAGTAATATTTTTGACACATTAAATATGCAATAAAATAAACTATTCGTTTACTTTGATGGCATGAACTACGACTAATAAATGAATAAAACACAATCCACCTTTGATCAATGAATGAATACAACGAATGAATCCAAAATGCAAAAGTTCTCTTTTTCTTGAAATTTGTAAGACCTTTGGGCGGGTAAATAAAACAAGGGATTTTTTTTATGACGAAAATGGACAAAACCAAGATGAATATTTCTTATATTAAATAATTTATTTTTTGTTTATCTGTCAAATATATTATTTTGAAATTGTCCTTTGAATTTTTTTTTTTTAAAGATCCTATTACATTATAGGTAGTCATAAGAATATGCTTAGTTAAATTTGCTTAGCCTTCCAATATGTTTAGTTATAAGATTTACATTATATCTAGTTATAAGAATATATTAGACAAAGATTCTCAATAAATAAGATAAATGGGAAAATAGTTTAACTATTAAAGGAGGGTAAAATATTTATGGATTTTTAATTGAAATATGCCAAGTCATTCTATAATACTCAATTCATTTTTGTTAGTTTGAATTCAGAAAGAAAGAAGACTCAAATTCAAAAAAAAAAAAAAAAATTGTTAATAGATTGGTGTATGGCAAGGCTTTGTGTGGTGATAGGAATGTAAGGATCTTGTTTGGTAATTACAAACTCTTCAACATGATTAGTATTTAAAATATTGGAGTATTTAAATTTTGTCTACCATATTGTGAACTATAATTGTTTTAATTGATGAGCCCCAAGGGTTAGCTCAGTTGGTCAAAAACCATGCCTGGCCTGGCCATCGGGAGGTCACAGGGTCGATTCTGCCCAAAGCCCTTGGGGTTAGGTCTTGCCAATAGGCTGAGGGGTGATTAGCCCAGATTTTTCCGTGGACCTAGCGACTACTCACTGACTAAGATGTTCATGAACCACAAAAAAAAATGAGTTTAAAATTTGTAAAAAACTTTAGAGTATTTCAAATTAGTATAAAACTTAGATACCAACACATTTTCTTGTTGAAAACATACGATTAGAGGTAAAATAATTAAGAAAGAAAGAAAAAGCATATAAATTTAAATAATTTAATAAATGTCTTACAAAATAAAGATAACTTATCAATTAAGTATTTAATAAGGATATAGGATTTTCTTTTTAGTTTTTCCCTACTTTTCTATATTTCTCTATGTGTGGGGCCCTAGTCATGGAGATGGATTCCATAGATTATATTATACTAATGACCCATATGATAGGATGTAGATTTTGTCTACTTTGGATTTCCATGTTGGTTCCTCACTGAGGGTCTCTTTGGGACACACATTCTTTCCCATATCAAATAATTTGTGTCTCAAAGGAATTGACGAAGCATCTGTCTGTATCACCAGTGGTGTGGCGACAATGGAGATTCTAGTTGTGTACACAAAGATTTCATTTGCTTCATGTGCAAATGTGATGCAAACATTTTCCTTTCTTCGTTAGAAAATTTCATCATTATAGTTCTGCAAGTTGGCTAAATTTACTTCAAATGGATGCTTTTTGGAAGTAGTAACTCAACAATCGAACTACTGATTGCAATGCGAAACATTTGAATACACTTATTTGTTGGAACTTGGAAAAGAATGAGAAAATAGGTAATTAGATGCCATAATTAGTTATCCAAACTTGAGTTCATTTGATATTTGAGAATGATAACTAGAGAGTACACAAAGATTAGTGAAAACTTCCAATGAAAGACTCATCATTTGAAATACCCCATGTAAAATTGTTGTCAGAGAAGATCATGAGTAGAAAATGTAGAGACCATAGAATGTTCAAGATATTATTTCAAGACTGCTTCTTACAGTGAGAAAAAGACACAGAACATATACTACAATGAAATGTCCATTATGGAGCCTCTTTCTTATGTCATGGCTCTACTTTCTTCCATTTCCCTACATCGATTCAAACTAAACAAAGTGTTTTTGAAATAGTCTCCAAGAAAAATGAGAGGTGGTATACTGCAACTTTTAGATTTTGAATTTAAATTTGAAACTCAAACAAACTGCCCCATCACATTTAATATTTAAACTACCTTGTCAACTCACCATATCACTTACTCAACCATTTGAAAATTGTAGCAGTGATCCTAACGAAGATTACTTCACAATAAGGGGTTGACAAAAAATGGATGACCAAAATATGGGAGGAAGAGGAGGCTGGAAAAGTGCCAAGAATATCAATACCATACATGCATACATTCAGATAACGTAGTCTTAAGAAATCTTCATCTTGGTGGATAGTTTTCATCGTTCTCCCACTGCTCATCGTTAAATAATGGGTACATTGAAAAGATAGATTTTGGAATCAATTCAAGAAAAACTATGACCTTAATAACTCTAGCCAATAGGAACTATAACCCATAATAACTATAACCGATGAGAACTATTACCATAATGACTCTAGATGGCAAGAACTTTGATCAATGAATGAATAAAGCGATTATAGGTCGTTGGTCATAATAGTTCCATGATCAAGAAATTCCCTATAACTACGACTAATAAACATTGATTATAGTTCTTGTGAGTCAAGGTTCTTAACTAACAAAGTGTTATGAAACCAGCTCAAGAAAAGATAGAAAAGATAGATCAACGCCTTAGAATTTAGCCTCTTCGAGGGGGCAACCTCCTTTACATTACGTAAATGAACAATTCTTGGATGATACAAATGACAAAACCTCCTTTCTATATATAGGAGTCTAAGGAGTCACAATATAATCCAGCCGACCTAACAATAATAATATAAAGCCACAAAAATAACAATAGAGGGATTCTATGGGGCACAGTAATAACAATATGGGGGCAATAGGGGCACAATAATATTAATAAGGGGTATAACTGCAATAGTAATAGGGTAATCGCTAGTATTATAGGGACCCAACATGCCCCTCTCCTTCAAAAAAGTGTTGTCCTCAATGCTTGAGTAGTTCTTGATACTTCTGCATAAAATTCTCATCCTCCCATGTGGAATCTTCAGCGGATAAGTTCTTCCACTTGATAAGATACTCTAAAATTGATCAATATCGTAGTTGCCGAGTTCTTGTTTCTGTGACTGCTTCCGGTTCCAATATAATTTTCCCTTCATCGTCAAGTTCTGGCAATATTGTTTGAACTGGGAGCTTTTCGCCTATAACCTTCTTTAAACATGAAACATGGAAAACTGGGTGCAATCGAGAAGCTGCAGGAAGCTCCAATTTGTATGCCATAGTACCAGTCTTTTGCAACACCTTGTACGGACCATAATACTTTGGTGATAATTTATTATCCTTCTTAGCTTGCTTGAGGGACATTTGCTTATATGGTTGTAGCCATAGGAATACCCAATCACCTACATCAAAACTTCTTTCACTGCGATGTTGATCTGCCTGTTGTTTCATTCTATTCTGTGCCAACACAAGGTTATCCTTTAAGAGTTGGAGGACTTGTTGTTGATGTTCGATGTGATGTTCCACTACCTAAACCTTAGAATTTTATCTTAAATATGATGTGATGGATGGTGGTTGATACCCATAAAGTGCCATAAATGGGGTCATTTTTGTTGTTGTATGGAAGGAAGTGTTATACCACCATTCAGCCAGAGGCAACCATTTGACCCATTGTCTCTGTTTATCAGATACAAAGCAACAAAGATATCCTTCCAAACATTTGTTTACTATCTCAGTTTGCCCATCAGATTAAGGATGATAAGATGAGCTATGAGCTAACTGAGTACCAAGACAAGAAAATAATTCTGTCCAAAAATTTCCCGTGAAAATGGGATCTCTGTCACTTACAATAATCTTTGGGTTTCCATGTAGCTTTTGAATTGTTTCCATAAATGCAGTAGAAACTGTACTGGCTTTAAATGGATGTGATAATGCACAAAAGTGTGCATACTTGGCAAGTCTGTCAACTACCACCATGATGACACTCTTTCCCTCAGACTTGGGTAAACCTGTGATAAAATCCATTGAAACCTCCTCCCAACGTTGGCTTGGAATGGATAAAGGTTGTAATAGACCCGGTGTCTTAATTGTTTCAACTTTATTTTGTTGGCAAACCAAACATTCCGCCACAAACTTTTGAATATCTGATTTAAGGCCATCTCAAAAAAATTCCTTCTTAACCCTGTGGTAAGTTTTTAAAAATCCTGAGTGCCCTCCTAAGGGAGAAGTGTGCAATTCCATAAGAATCTTTTGTTTTAGCTGGGAATTCTTACAGAGGTATAAGCGATCTTTGTACCATAACGAATCATTTTTCCAGCTAAATGTATCAGACGTACCAGAATCTTGTTGTAAGTTTTGAATAAGTTCCCACACTTCTTCGTCATTCTTCCATTCCCCCCTTGCTTCGTTTATCCAATCTGGTTGGATAATAGAAATGGCGCACAACAATGCTTCCACATCCTCATCCTTTCTTGAGAGTGCATCTGCCACCACATTTTGCTTCGCTTTTTTGTAGATGATTTCAAAGTCATAACCCAACATCTTTGTGACCCACTTTTGTTGCTCTTCAGAGGATAATCTTTGTTCTAAAAAGTATTTAAGGCTATCATGATCCGTTTTTACCTTGAAGTGTCTTCCCATTAGGTAGGGTCGCCATTTCTTAAGTGCATGGAGTATTGCCAACATTTCCTTCTCATAAATAGCTTTTCTTAAAAACTTTCCCTTGATTGGATGACTTTCAAAAGCAATGGGTCTTTCATCTTGCATTAGAACAACACCAATTCCGTTTCCTGAAGAATTACATTCCACAATAAAGGTTTTTGTGAAGTCCGGTGTAGCTAAGACCGGTGCTTGGCACATTGCCTCTTTAAGATGTTCAAAGGCCTTTGTTGCTTCCAGAGTCCATGAAAATGCATCTTTCTTCAATAATGTTGTTAGAGGTGCTACTATTCTCCCATAATTCTTAACAAACTTGCGATAATTCCCTGTCAACCAGAGAAATCCTCGCAGATGCTTTATGGATGTGGGGATTTTCCATTCCTTAATGGCTTTAATTTTCCTAGGGTCTACCTTAACTCCTTCATGAGATATAATATGACCCAGATATTCCACCTCCTGGACTCCAAAGAAACATTTGGATCTTTTTCCATATAATTGTTTCTCCTCCAATAGTTGTAGCACCCTGTCAACATGTTCAACATGATCCTTCCAAGACTTGCTGTAGATTAGTATATCATCAAAAAATACTAACACAAATTTTCTAAGGAATGGTTTGAAAATTGAATTCATCAAACCTTGAAATGTTGAAGGTGCATTGGTAAGGCCAAAAGGCATGAACAAAAATTCATAATGACCCTCATGAGTTCTAAATGTTGTTTTCGGAATTTCTTCAGTCTTCATTCTGATTTGATGATATCCTGAATGAAGATCCAACTTGGTGAAGTAAATTGATCGATGCAATTCATCCAGTAATTCATCAATGACAGGAATGGGGAACTTATCTTTAATAGTGAGCTTGTTGAGCTCCCTATAATCTGGACACATGTGCCATGATCCATCCTTCTTGTGCACCAATACTGCTGGAGTAGAGAAAGAGCTTTGACTCGATTGAATTATACCAGCCTCTAGCATTTCTGCAACCATACATTCAATTTCACTCTTTTGGACATAGGGATATCTGTAATTAGGAGATGAGGAAAGTTAGAACCTATTTACTAAGCTTTATTCTCATTGCCCTCAAGAGGAGATAAGTGATATTGGGAAGGAAAACCATTTACTCTTAAACCATCTTCTTTCATTTGGATCCCCAATTTTGTCTATTAGTTTGTTTCAATTTTAGGGTTGTAGAGTCCCCATAAGAGAAGTCAATTTGGTCAACATCTAGCCCCACTAAGATAGATAATTGAAAATTATGACTTGTAGAGGGAGTTTGAAGGATAATTTCTTGGATAATCACCATTCAGTCACTTATCAATGTTACCTTTTCATCAACTTCTTTACTTTTGAGAACATTGAAATTTTGTTTAACAAAAGACATTTCAAATTCATTACCATTGGTGATTTAAATCTTGAAGCAAGATCCATATCTTTTCATCCTTTAATACCATAAGAAACCCTTACTCCTTGCACTTACCTCCCTTTTAAATATTATACAAACATTTTTAGCCCTTATCAATCATATAATATACCTACATGTTATAACAATTTTGTAGGTTATCTACCCTCTATGAGGAAACCAAGAATAAGTCTTAAGGTTATCCTAGACATGCATGACTCCTTCGTTAGTTCATGCGAGAGAGACTTTCCAAATGCCTATAAATACTAATATACTTCATCTAACTTTTCACATTTCATAGTTAACCACAACAAAATTAATGCGATTTAATCTTAAAACCTCTTTGAACCTTAGAATCTACTAATAAACTAGCTATTAAAACTTCTAAATTTCCTTGAAGTTACTAAAACCCCAAAAATCATAACTATGAAATTGCTAAAATAATATGTATATCAACTATATAAAAACTAAATAAATAGAAAAGAAAGAAAAAAATCAAATTTATATTTAGTAATAAAAATATGTCTTTTTACCTTTATTAAAGAGAAAAAAAAACACAATATATTTTTTCCCATAATTTATTGTTAACACTAAAAGTACTTTAACGTAATGTTTTTATGCAAAATAAATCTCAATTACTAAAAAATAAATATAAATATTAATTACTCTAACGTCATGTAATTTATTGTTAACACTAAAAATACTTTAATGTAATGTTTTTATGCAAAATAAATCTCAATTACTAAAAAATAAATATAAATATTAATTACTCTAACTAAAAATACTTTAATGTAATGTTTTTATGCAAAATAAATCTCAATTACTAAAAAATAAATATAAATATTAATTACCCTCACATCATGTAATTTATTGTTAACACTAAAAAATACTTTAACGTAATGTTTTTATGGAAAATAAATCTCACTGACTAAAAAATAAATATAAATATTAATTACTCTAACGTCATGTAATTTATTGTTGACACTAAAAATACTTTAATGTAATGTTTTTATGCAAAATAAATCTCAATTACTAAAAAATAAATATAAATATTAATTACTCTAACATCATGTAATTTATTGTTAACACTAAAAATACTTTAATGTAATGTTTTTTATGCCAAATAAATCTCAATTACTAAAAAAAATAAATATAAATATTAATTACTCTAACATCATTTTTTAATAGTCATTTTGGAAAATACAAAAAACTTAGATTTCACAAACCTGTCCTGCCGTGCCAAAGCGATTTGGTGAAAATATTTTAATAGTCATTTTGGAAAATACAAAAAACTTAGATTTCACAAACCTATCCTGCCGTGCCAAAGCGATTTGGTGAAAATATTTATAATATACTTGTGTTATATCAATATCAAAAATTCAATTTAATCCTTTCTCACATATTTAATAAAATCATATTTTATGTATTTTTTTTACAAACAAATGAAATTTCTTAGCTTACACAAAAAAATAACATTTTACATAAGTGTGTTTTGCCATCTTTTATGTGTCTAATAAAATCAATAATATATCAATATATCTAATATTGTGAAAATATTTATAATTTACTGGTGTTATACCAATATTAAAAATTCAATTTAATCCTTTCTCGCATATTTAATAAAATCATATTTTATGTATTTTTTTACAAATAAATGATTATATATATATATATATATATATATATATATATATATATATATATATATATAGATATATATATATAATTATAATAGTTATATTAGTTATTTAAACTTGGTTGGGCCAAGGCCAAAAACAACCATCATTACAATATTCAGAAATATTTTTAGTTGCAAAAAGCAACCATCATTACAATATTTAGAAATACTTTTAGTTGCAACTATCCTTTCCTTACATAGGTGTAGATTTACTCTAGAATACGGGATTAGGATCCATGTAGATTCTTCATCATTCTTGCTGAAAGCTCCTTATGGTAGGAGGCATTTCTGGTTTGCTTTTGCATCTGCTTCCTTATTTGAGCCACGAAGAATATGGAAAAGAAGGTAGGAGGAGAAATATTGGAGCACGTATCTCAGCCTTTGAAGTGTCTTGTTGAGTGCCAGATTGCTGAAGTGGTCCTCTGAGTTTAATATCTTTATCAAAATTTCTGAGTCCCCGAATACTTGTATTTCCTTATTGCCTTTTTCATGTGCTATCTGATAGGCTTTTAGCAGCCCAAGGATTTTTTCCTGGTTGTTGGTTCTCTGTCCAAGGCCCCAGCTGAAGCTATCTTCTCGAATTCCCTCCGAGGAGTAGATCACTCCACCTGCTCCTGCTATCCCTGGATTGCCTTTGGAGGCACCATAAAAAAAGATTGTTGTTTTACCCTGTTTCCTCCACCAATCTTGAAAATCTGAGTCCGTTTCTCGTAATCTCCATACAAGAGTTTTACTGGGGCAAGTGGTGTTCTTTATCCTGTCTCGAAAAATATATGTTCCCATCCATTTCTTTTCTTCAGGGAGAAGCGTGTTATCATTTTTAAGGGGGTGATTGGCCACAGTCTCGAGGAGTAGTGCTTTTGCTTTTGTTGCCACCTTCAATGGGGAATTCGAAATGTTGTTGAAGATCTTATCATTTCTGGCGAGCCATATTTTCCAGCAGACGTATTTAGGAACTACTTTCCAGATTCTGTTCCATGCTGTCTTTCTTTGGGTCTTGTGAGGATATCACATTCTCTAGGTGCTGAAAAGGTTAGCTATTTTGACTTGCGATGGGGCAGAGACATTGAGACCTTGGAGGATGCAGTCCCAGACTTCTTGAGCAAAAGTGTAATCCATGAACACATGCTCCATGGTTTCTTGAGCTTTGTAGTAGAGAGAACACCAATGTGGCCCGTGAATGCCTCTTTTACTCAGATTGTCACTAGTTAGCACTTTCCCATGCATTAAAACCCAGGTGAAGAAGTTTATTTTGGGAAGCCCAAGAGGATCCCAAATCTATTTCCACACCGATGCAGTGTGGCTCGAAGCTTGTTGTGCTTGAAGAGAGGCAAATCCATGCCTTACCTTGTAAATTCCAGTCTTTCCCCATCCCCATTTATTCGTCGAACGCATGTGAACCAATGCTAGGCCCATTAGTGCTTCTTCCAAGAGAGTCTTTTGACTGCGCAGTTGTTCAGGAACTCGTGGAATTTCCCAATTTCTCCATTTTCCGGAGTCGTCCCAAGTCAAAATATCTGCTAGGGTGAGGATTCCTTGCTGCATGAGGAAGTTCTTGATTTCTTTGATTGCTTCATTTTTGCTCAGAGGCAACTGTCCCATTATGCTATCTTGCCACAACATTGTGTTTTTTCCGTTGCCTGGGATGGGATACAAGTGATTTTCAAAGAACTTGAGCCCCCAGCGGCAGAGGTGCCATATCAATGTCCCTTTGATGTTGTTATCTATCTGAATGTTTCTTAGCGTTGAGCCTTTTGGATATTTTTTTTATGACTTGACTGATAGGTTGTTTGCTGTTTGAGAAGAGGGTCCAGAGTACTTTGCCTCCAAGAGCTAGATTAATATAGAGTAATATTACTCGAATATTTAGATATATTAACTTTGATAACTAACTATTAATTTAAATTAATTTATGTTATAATTTATTTTTTAATATATATTTATAATTTATTGTTATAAAAAAACTATTAAATTAAAATTAATTTATTTTCATATATATTTATAATTATAAATGTATGAATCAGTCCCTTTAACTTACATTTTAATAAAATTATAACTAACTATTTATATATTACTCTAATATTTATAACTAACTACTCCAATATTTAGATATAATAACTTGGATAACTTACTATTAATTTAAATTAATTTATTTTAATATATATTTATAATATCATAATTATAATTTAAATTACTCTATTATCATACCCTTAGATTACTCTAATATTTAAATATTTATTTAACTTTTATAAATAACTAATAATTTAAAATTAATTTAGTTTATAATTAATTTATTTTAATATTTATTTATAAATAAGTGTATGAAACAGTCCCTTTGACTTATATTTTAATAAAAATATAACTAGCTATTTATATATTACTCTAATATTTATATATTTAATAATTTTTATAACCAACTATTAATTACTCTAATATTTAGATATATTAACTTTGATAACTAACTATTAATTTAAATTAATTTATGTTATAATTTATTTTTTAATATATATTTATAATTGTAAGTGTATAAAAAGGGTCCATTTACTTTTATTTTAATAAGAATTTAACTAACTGAAGTAACTTCTTTATTTAAATAATGGTTATACCCCTAATCCTGTCCTAACTAACGAGTCAAATCTAGCCGTTGTCAATATAGCCATTACCTGGTCAAGGAACATAGCCATTGGAGGTTCTGCTCTATCTATTTAACATGCAAAGCATGATCTGTTCATTCAACTTGTCCTGACGATGAACCACACTGGTTGGTTCGAAACGCATTGACAAATGAAATATCATGTGATTTACGCCGAAAAATCTCTCATAAATTTTTCTATCTTGTTATGTAATTGAAACTTACAGAACCACTAAACACAATCCCATTTCACTCGACGAAATCAATCTCCACGGACTATATCCATTAATTACGACAAGGTTTTAATTTTATCTTTTTATTAGATATCTCAGCCAATCAAATGTAATGTGTATCTCATTAACCTCACATTTTTGTAAATTGTGGGAAATATTAAGAGAACACAATTTCCAGATTCATGGAGACAATATTGATGAACTGATTCAAACATTTCATACAATTCATATAATTAATCTAGTTATGCAAATTTTTTCAGGAATTCATACACACATAACTAATATTTTAATATGCATAAGCTATACAAATGATATTAATATGCACCCTTTTCAAGACAATGACTACTTTCTTTTCTTTTAAATATAATAAGGTCTGAATGAAAATTCTTCTTTTAAGGAGAAAGATAAAAACACTTATCTCTTGAACACATCATCTATGGGAACGGTGACTCACAAGCCAACGTGATACCATGCATTTGATTTTTGCGACAATGCATTAACGCTCTTATAGCGATGAAAGCCACCGTTGTTGCATACATGAGCATTCAGATCTGATAAGAAAAGTGTGATACTCTATTATAATTTTTTGTGCAAATGTGATGGCAGGTGTGCCTTGAATGTTGGAAATTTCATGGTAAATTTAGTATAAGCTAAATGCAAATTTACTTTCTTCTATACAAGATCAAGAAAGATATGCCCAGTAGCCAACACCACATAGCAAGACATGTTCACCAATTCCACAACTGCTACCAAATATCTCTCGGTGTTGGAGTTCTTTTCTCAATAGCCTTGTTTTTATTGCTCTTGAAGTGATGAAGGTCATTGCTCCATATATTTTTTACTATCTGCACAAAGAACAAAAGCGACCAACTTCATATTAGCTACTAAAATCAATTCCTTTTAAGACACTTAGAAATACAATGAAAACTTAGTATATTAAACAATATTTAATAGGTGCATCTTTAACTTCAACATAGGTCTCATGATTTGTCAGTAAGATTTCATTGTAGCATGGTCCTTGCATTTTGTTGATATTGTTTTTGTCTTTCAATAGTTTTTAAAGAAGCATTAGTTAGTGCTATATGCTATTTCCTTACGGTTTCCTTTGCAACATTCAGTGTAATTGCTAGTAAATTTAGTTTATATTAAGATGGGCAAAAAAAATAATATGTCTAATTCTCAAATTATTCATATATATATATATATATATATAATTTAATTTTAAATTTTATTTATATTAAAATGTATGAGAGCAATAATATTTTTTATTCCCAATTTTTTCTAAAAGGATTTAAATCAGTAAAATATTGGAAAGTAAATCTCATACATATTTATACTTATTTTTATAAGAAATCATTAAATTTATAATATAATTTTAAAAAATTTAATACATTTGTAATTAAAAATATAAATAACAATTTAATACAAATACAAATAAAAAAATAATATTAATATTTATTTTTTAAAATTTTAATACATTTGTAATTAAAAATTTAAATAATAATTGTATCTAATTAAATTGAACTGTTTTAAATAAAAAAATTAATATAATTTTTATTTTTTCATAATTTAATAAAAATGAATTATATAATATTAACATTTATTTTTTTAATTTTAATTTAAAAATGTAGAAATAAAATTTTAAAATTAATTTAACTAAATTATTTTGAAGATAAGGAAATTTACATTCTCAAACATATTAATAGTGAATAACTAAACTCCTGATCAGGGTGTGAGCTTGCAAATGGATCATGATGGGATCCGTGCCATGTGTAAGTCACATGAAGTAAGGGCCAGAGGGTGGCTTACCCACAACCCTTGCATGCCTAGAATTAAAGGTAGGGTGACAATGCACATGCCTTTACTTAATAACGATGAGATGGTTAGTTAGGAGGAGACACGCTAGAGAGATATTTCGTCACAGGTGTTAAGAGCTTAGTGTTCCTTGTCCTGATATGCTTGGCCTTTGGTTTTAGCAGTTAGTGTTAGTGTCGGTATAGTGCTTCGAGACAGCTCGTGGCCATCTGCGAGGAAGGTTTCATGGGGTGGTTTCACTAGTGCAACTGGTTTCACCAGTCACATAGTCAATTTCACCGGGTATGTTCTTTATATTCTCCCTCCTCATTGCCCGCTTTCTGGAACCCATTCTACTGTTTCATGACTTTTATGGAGAAATATTTATAATTTGGTCTCTATGAGAAATTGGAAGCTATTTTGCGACATATGGAAAACCCCTGTCGGGTTTTACTCTGTATTGTTTGCTTTCCATTTTCCTGTCTCTGTTCTCTTCGGTATCTTTCTATATCACATGGGTATGTACTTCCCTTCTCTGGCTTGGAATTCTGTGGAGGTTGAATGCTTGATTCATTGTGTTGGATACTTACTATATTTGCTGAAAGTCTAGGGAATTCATAAGTTCTTGTGTTTGGCTCCTCTTGACTTATATGTATGTCTGGTCAGAAAAGGGCTTGGGAAGCCGAGGCATATCGAGCTAAGCCCTCGGTGGCAGACCCATATTGCTTTACCTTTGTGTTTAGTCTCAAACGAGCTTGAGGAGCTTGGGTATGTTGTTCCATACAGTGGGTGGCAAACCCATCCCACTCTCATGGTCATTATCGGGTTCATGCCTAATGTTAGTTCTTCTATGCCTCTATGCTGTGATACTGTTCCAGGTATTCACTGTCACCATAACTACCAAAACCCCTCATGGTTAGGCAATTTTGTGCTCATGGTTTGTGAAACTCGAATTAGGGTTTTTGTTGTTCACACAGTTTTGTTGAGAAACACCATGGTTCACCCTTCCTCCAATTCTAGCTCTTCAGGTCGAGGTGGTTTGGGTCGAGGGAGAAATATGAGGAGGAGGGGAGATAATGGCAGTGCCTAGGCACGCTAGCCGTGGGGAAGAGGCTGCAAATCAGCCACACAGTTGATTCAAGAGGCTACCCGCTCCTACCACACGAGTACCCTAGCTTAGGTTCAACAGTTAATCTCCACTTGGGAAAAAGAACTGAATCAACATGCAGAAGCATAAATTCAATTAGAAGATTTTAGAGATCTAGTCCCTGACCCCGGTGATTCTAGAGGTCGCCCCTCTCAATACAAACAAACTGTTCACATTTACTGGTTGATGAAGAACATTATGGCCAAGGCTATAACGAATCCTCCAGCTGGCTTTGTTAAATATGATCCTGGCTTCTAAGAAATACATAAACAATTTCATCTTATCTAGTTCCAAATTCAGCAACAGATCATTCGTCTTAGTCGTATCAAGAATGTATTCCTATTATGAATTACCAGGTTTGAGTGCAAAGGACCCAACCCCCATGGATTCCTCTGATGAATAAAAATATGTTTGTCTGTTTCTGGTTTCAATTTTGTTTAATTATCTATGATATATATGTTGGTTAGGCTCCTATGTTACAATTATTTAGCTTGTAGATGGTTTCAAGACATTCAATCTTATAAGACACTATAAGATAGACTCAAAATTTATTGTTTCTGGATGGCTTATAATGTTGCTCGATGGCCAATAGACCTAGTTGCCCAATGGGTAGGTTGAGGCCACCAAACTCTGTAAATATGGTTGTAACTTGAGTTTATTGAAATGAATGAAAAGGTCCCACCAAGCTTAAAAAAAAATAGTGAATAGCTAAAATTTTAAAATTTTGTTTATTTATTATTTATATATTAAATAATTAATATGTATGTGTGTATATATATATATATATATATATATATATATATATATATATATATATATATATATATATATATATATATATATATATATATATATATATATAGATATATATATATATATATATTAGGTTGTGGTTCACGGACACCCTGGTCAATGGGTGGCACTATGTCCATAGAAATATCTGCGCTGATCGACCCCAAAGGGAATCTAGCCCCGCAGCCCACTAGCAAGGCCTGACCCCAAGGGCTTTGGGGAGATTGGACCCTGTGACCTCCCGATGGCGAGGCACTGATTTTGACCAACTGAGCTAACCCTTGGGGCTATATATATATATATATATATATATATATATATATATATATATATATATATATAATTTTAAATATGATTATATATATATATATATAATTTTAATTTTAAATATGATAATTAATATATATATATATATATAAAATTTTAAATATGATAATTAATAAAAATTTATTTTTTAAACATATATTTTTACTAAAAATGATCCTAATAAATATTATCAAAATTTTCATTTATTTATTAACATCTATATTATATTCTAATCAAATCAATGTAGAAAATACTAAAAAAAACTCCATTTCTCTTGCAACCTTGTAATCTAGTCAAATCAATGTAGAAAATTACCAAAAAAAAAAAACTCTTCATTTCTCTTACGACCTTGTAATCTTATCGCTAATAAAAATATATATATATATATAATTTTAACATGGTAATCTATATAAAAATATTATATTTTAATAAATTTTAAAAATATTGATAAAATTTATTTTTTATATAAATATATATATATTTCAATTTATATGTTTCAAATCAATTGTAAGTAGATATATCTTTGGATTTTGGATTGAAAAAAGTTCCTCTTTAAAACTCTAGTCACTATTAGTATTTTATATGATTTTCTATCTAGAGAGTTGTGGAGGAAGATTGAAGAGATCCAAAACTAGCTTATAACCTACAACTTTAAGATTAAAGGAAATACTCCCTACTCTATCCTCCAGATTGAAGCAAGCATTACCCCATTGAAAGTATGGTTATGACTAGGTAACTAATGTATAATTAGAAGTTATACAACATGGACACTGTCATGACTCCTCGTTACATACACAATTTTTTTTCTTCTAAACAATAATAATTAACATAAGCATTGTAAATAGCGAATTCATTTACCAAGCTTTACACATAAAATAGGTTCAGTATTTAATATGTCCTCACTTGTATTAAATAGACAACATTAACCTAGGATGTTTAATATATTTCACCAGTACCAAGTTACCAAATATGGTTCATGAATTTTTTTTGCCACTTACTAGGATTACACCATTCTCATGCTTAATGTGACTCCCACCTCTCCCAAACCACGAAGTGTCATTATGCATACCCGAGTAAGGTTAACTCATTCATTAGTTAACTAAAGATAACATCAAATTCTCTAAAATCCTTCATGAGTTACCAGGTGGGATTACAAATTTCAAGCTTTGGACCCAGATCAATTACTCTCCATGAAACCCTACGATTCATGTTCCAGATGCAATGAAATCCGTTGAAGTAACTGAAACCATTCTCCAGTGCCTTCGAGGCTCATTTTGCTCCACTGCTTTGAGGGAAATGTGACTCTGTAACTCTGGAGGCCACGATATTTGGAAATACTCATTTTTCTCAAGTTTGTGTTTTTTGTTTACTAGTACCTACAGCACTGAGTTCCTTTTCTAGTCCAAGGTTTCCTTTACATGGTTAATTTCCTCAGGCTTAAATGAATTTTCGTCCCTACAGGTCTACAATGGGGTTCTTCAGTGTTATCTTAGGCTGCTCTTCTCAATTAGGACCTGCTACTGTCGGCTGACTCCTGCTCAAACCGGGTAAACATTTGACCTTTTTCCCTCCTTGGTTGTGCTAAATGCATATTTGCAGTGTTATTTTCTCACTTGTTTTCTTCTCCTTTTGTCTTACCATTTGTTGGGACAGGGTCCCCTAGGGTCAACTTTGGGGCAAAAGCCCAAGTTTTTGTATGTAAAATGTAAAGTCTTCGCAAGTTGTGGTCGCGGAGTGCGTAGATGTAAAGTGTCATAAAGGGTCTTTACCCTTCGTTATGTAAATTGTGTCAGCTTTAGAAGATCTACCCATGGTCCATGGACCATGGGATTGTATAAAAAGGAGAGTCTTAGAGAGTCTAAGGAAATTTTTTTGGGAGCGAATGATATGGATGTAATGGGTCAATAGGAGCTAAGAGCGAAGAGTCTTAGAGTAGAAGAGAGGCTCTGTAGTTGAGTGCGTAGAGGCCTAGAGTAGAATCTGCAGCTGAGTGCGCGGATCCCTGCAATTGAGTGCGCAAGGTAGTTTGAGTCTGTAAGAAGATCTGAAGTATCAATAAAGAAGATTATTCTGGAAATATATGTGTTTTGTCTATTTACTTATGTCATGAATGAAGGTGATTATGTTATGGCGAATATTGGGTTTATGATTTAATACGGTATTGATGCATGATTCTGCATGATTTACATTGTTATATGAATGCAAGTGATAATATCTGTTTACGCGAAGAATATATTAATGCATGTTGAAGTTACCATACATTTAAGCCGATTTGGGTAAATATGGAAGTAGGAGTAATTACATAAGCGTGTAAGTGTCTGACTCACCTATTTAGGGTTCGCGAAATATAGTCATAGACCTTCACGTAGGTCTAGCGACTGATTAGGAGAAGTATATCGATAAGCCCTACAAGGATTATTGATCTGTGCACAAGAAAAGTTAGGGCATAAAATGACATTACACTAATCTTTAGGTGTGGAAACTTGGTTCTAGCATCCCCCCATACTGCTTCGGGTGAGACTTCAGTTTACGCTTTGCAAATTGATGCAGAAAGGGCCAATAGTGTAGGGATTTGTTTGGCTAAACTTAAATCTGACCTTGGGTTAGGACCCCCTAAGCCAACAAGTGGTTCCGTTGCCGGGACCGGGATTTGCATAAAAAGATGTGTGATGTCGCATCACTGTAATCCAATTAAGAAGGAAATTGAGGATTGGTTGGATGGAAAGATCCATGAATTCGCGGTGCAAGAAAATAGAAATCCACGATTGACAAAAGAACAATGGTTGGACAAATATATGTAAATAGAGATACACAAAATCTTCTTATGTTCCTTCTTGATCGAATTATACGAGTGGATCGCTAAATTGACAAATGACCAAGGAAGGTGGAGGCTTGATGGTCCAATAGTGTGGACCTCGGTGTTAGTGCGGATATTGGAAACCTCTGAAGATAAGATCACATGCGTTGTTGATCACTGGCTTGATCATATCATAGGAGTATTTATGACAAAGTTCATGGTCGATACCTCTGTCAGCCACAACAAAGGAGAGCGACGTCTTTTCAAGGGACCACGAGGTAAGTATCTAAGGTCTTTAATTACTTGTTTTAAGATGCTCTTGTGTGAAAAGCGGGTTATGAAATTACCTTGATGTTTGGAGCTACGTGAAGTGGAAAGATCTTGAGGGATAAAGGAAGAACAGGCCCTGAACATAGCCCACTGATTGAACCTCCTCTGAGTGACGACAAAGAAGCAGCACATGCTTCAGTGCAGAGCATTGTCTAGTTAAGAAGGAGAAGGTTCCCGCAAACACCCCATCCGCCCACACCACCTCCATCTTCACCCCCAAAACATACACCTTCACCCACGTCGCCACCACCTCCACCATCGTTCAATATGGAAAATATAGTGAAGTTGCCCGTTTTCAAGGGAGTGGGAAATGAGGATCTAGACCAGTTTTGGTTTGTCGCGAAGGATGTATGGGAAGATCAGGGTATTACAGATGATGATATGAAGAAAGAAACATTGGTTACTTCTTTACATGAATGCGCACTAATGTGGTACATTAAGTACTGGACTGATAACTCGACAACCGCATTGGTAGATATTTAAACTGCGCTGAATAAGGAATTTAGTAGTCCCAAGTCTGAGGATCAATCAATTGTTGGATTCAAGGAAATCATGATAAGGCCTGGCAAGACACCTTGGGAGCTGGAACAAAGATTAAAATGCAAGATCTGCGAAGCTAACATGAATCTTATGGATGGGTAGCACCACAAATGGTTTGTGGCTTCGCCCTTGCCTCATCTAAGGGTTGCTTTATCCCAACAAAAGATTGGGACCTAGGCGGAAGCCCTGGAGATTGTGATGAGATTGAATGAGACATTGATTCAAGATGCTACTTTACGAGTTCAGTAGATTCACATGGAGTTGCAGAACCTTTGCCTAAATTTTCAAAGTCTGAAAAAGGATAGAGCAGTTTGGCCAGAGGTGCAAGAAGAATTTTTGTGTTTGAAATATAAGAGTCAAGGGCATGATAAAAATCATTGCCATGTCTTCACAAATTATGTTGCAGGAGGAGGGCCAATGCCTTTGAGGCCAAAAGCTCAAGCAGGACCAAGTACAGGGCCTGTGCTATGGTGTCCTATCTGTTAGGTAGCTGGAAAACATGTGACAAAGAATTGTCACTTGTTGCAGAAATTTGTACAGACACCACAACAACTCTTCTGCAACTTCTGTAAATTAGTGGGTCATGAGGATAGTAATTGATGTAGCTATGAGCTCATGATGGATAGAACGCTTGCATATCGAGTGCAGGTAAAAACCCGACCTCCAGATCAAGGTGTTGGGGGAGCGCGAGGAGGATATCAGGAACGCGGACGAGGCTGGCATGGAGGAGGACCTGGTTGAGGTCGGGGACAAGTGATTTGCTACAATTGTGGAGTGCCAGGACACTACGCACGAGAATGTACGAACCCGATGCGCCTATTGTGCAAATATTGTATGTAGTTTGACCATGCGGTCGAAGATTTCCCTATATTAATAGCCAAGATGCGGGAAAAGGGAACACAACCTCAACAACCTACCCAGAACCTGCAGATGATGAGGGTTGAACCCCGTGAAGAATATCCTAATGTAAATATTGTGTTGCAAACTGGAATGATGACTGGTGAAGATAAAGGAAAGCTGCCTGAAGAAAGTGAGTGGGTCCATAAAGCTCTAGAAAAGGAGTTTGGGTTTGATCTAGAGCATGCGAGGGAAACATTTATGGAAGCAAAGAAAAGATTCACTGAGGCCTCTACCTTAGGAAGTCAGGATAAAATATTTGAAGAAATGGACCCCTCTATGCTGACTACATTCTTGGAGACTTGTATGAAGCTGTTGCATGACAACAAGTCTATGAAAGGATTACAAGAGACAATAAATAAATGTGTCGGAAAAGAAAATTCTCCTGAGGGACAATACGTAGTCAGGAAAATTGATAAGCATAAAGCAAGAACAAGGCGTGAGATGAGGCTTACTATGTAGATAGAAGAATATAAGATGGATCAAGTCTTTCTGGATCTAGGGTCAGATGTGAATGTTTTTCCTTAAAAAACATGGGAGAGAATGGGGAGACCTGCACTACAGTGGTATCCAATTCAATTGAGGATGGCGAATCAACAGAAGATTATCCCCATGGGAAGATTGCATGGAGTAGCAATAGATATTGAAGTCACGAGTGTGTTGGTTGACTTTGAAGTGATATATATTGTGGATGATAGCAATCCCTACCCTGCGCTCCTTGGGATTGATTAGGATATTGACATGAGTGGGGTAATCAATTTGAAGAAGTAGACAATGTCATTTGAAAGGAAATCAATCTGCATAGTAGTACCTTTGGACCCTGTTGAAGGACCGTGCTATACGAAACTGGTTCGTGATTATGAAAGTGATGACGATTTGGACCAGATTTATAAGATAACAGTGCGAGATCAAGATTGGGTGAATCCGATAGCTGATTGGCGTATTGCATGGGATTGTGGAAGTTCTTGCACATCAGATTTAGATGAGGAGTTGGAAAACTGGAACAATCGATTACACGAAGTATCTATGCTGCATTGTAACATGATGACTAAATCGTTGTGCTGTGTATCGTCAGAGGTAAGAAGTCTGCCTTATTATGATGGTTTAACTGACGTTGAAATTTTTTTGGATGCATTTGAAAGGGAAGTGCCAGAGAAGCATCGCTTCTGGGCCTTGGATTTGGCATTGCGCGCTACGCCAACAAGTATGGTGGGGTACACATAAAGACAATTTTGATGACTGGCATGTGTACAGAAAGATGATGAGATTGTGGTTCGGTTGCCTGAAAGTTCGATTAACAGAAAAATATGATGGAAGGAATGATCCACGCGATCACTTGGAAAAATGGAGTAAAGTTTACGAAGCGAAGCCACAACCTGAGTGGGTGCATTTGTTCTGTCATACTCTAGATGTAATACCAATGAAATGGTACTTGGAAAGAGAGCTCCACCATGACATTGAAGAATGGGATATTTTGCAATAGGGATTCTTGATGACATTTAGCTTTGAGGATGTCTTTGAATGTATTGATGAGGCATTGCAAGGGGTCAAGGAAGTGATCTTCAGAATACCGCAGGATCCTTAGGATTTGATTCAACTAGATTGGACCACCTAGCTGCACCATGCATCAATGTGACCGTTGAAGAAGAAGACGAGGATCCAAGGAACGTTAATATCCCAGAGATAGAAGGTCACCGCGAACTTGAGGGACCGCAAATAGAGAATCTAGATATCACCGCGCCATTGAATACTAGACAAGTGAACATTGGCACAGATGCAGAGACGAAATTTGCGAATATTTGGGGACTATTGGGACGATGCCACAATAGATAAGGTCACTGAGTTGCTTCGTGAATATCAGGACTTGTTCCCTATGAATTTTTCAGACTTGAAAGGGATAATAGGGGACTTGGGTGTTATGAAGATTACTTTAAATCTGGACGCGAAGACAATCAAGCAAAGGCCTTATCGCCTCAATCCAAAGTATAAAGAAAAGGTTTGCTTAGAGTTGGATAAAATTCTTGCAGCAGGTATTATTGAACCAGGAGAAGAATCTGATTGGGTGAGCCCAATGGTAGTTCAAGAAAATAAGTTGAAGGATGAAATAAGGATATGCGTAGATCTTAGGAATTTGAATGATGCCTGCATGCATGATCGCTTTCCAACTCTGTTCAACAACGAAGTGCTGGATAACGTTGGCAGACATGAAGCATATTCATTCACTGATGGGTTGTATGGGTACCATTAGATCAAGATCGTGCCTAAAGAGAGAAGTAAGATGACCTTCATGACTAAATGGGGGGGCTTTCAGTATACTGTAATGCCTTACGGCCTAAAGAACGCGGTGGTGATCTTTTCACGCATAGTCATCGTAGCATTGAAGGAATTCATTCACAAGTTTTTGGAGATATACTTTGATGATTGGACAGTGTTTGGACTGGTGAAGCGCCATGTGGCTAGTCTATGCTTGATGCTGGATACATGCTGGAGGTATTAGATCGCGCTAAATTTGAAGAAATGTTTGTTTTGTGTTCCTTTCAGAATCTTGCTGGGTCATGTGGTATGCAGACAAGGATTAATGGTGGACCCTAACAAGATCACAATTATAATTAATTTGGAGGTGCCAAGAAGTGTGAAACAATTGTGCACAACGCTGGGGCATATTGGATATTATCAGAAATTCATCAAGAGTTATACCCAGATTACCGTGCTGATGGAAAAATTGTTAAAGAAGGATGCTACATTCTATTGGAATGGGGAATGTCAGCGAAGCCTAGATATATTAAAGGAAAAAATGGTCACCGTGCCGATCCTAGTCTTCATGGATTGGAAGAAGGAATTTAATGTGCATGTGGATGTGTCATGCATTGCGCTGGGGGCAGTGCTGACACAAGATGGTGAGGAAGAATTGGATCATCCTACGGCGTTTGCAAGTAGGAAGTTGTCTAAAGCTGAGAAGAATTATTCGACGATAGAGCATGAAGGTTTAGCTATGGTGTACACACTCTAGAAGTTCAGACATTACTTGCTAGGCAGACACTTTAAGATCTATACAGACCATTCTGCATTAAAATACTTGGTCAACAAGCTTGTGTTGGGGGGAAAATGTGCAGATGGTTGCTGTTGTTTCAAGAGTATGATTTTGAAGTCATTGTGAAGCTAGGATGATTGAATGCAGGGCTAGATCATCTGTCATGCATTGAAATAGGATAGGAGCTTACCAATTTAAGGGAGGGGTTGTCTGACGTGCAGATCTTTGTGGCGCACATCACAAAAAATCACTTTGTAGACATTATGCACTTCCTGACTATAGGAAGGACTCCAGATGGGTACACTAGTCAACAAAAGAAGCAACTGGTGGTGCGTGTGACATAATTTTATGTTAGTGCATGACATTTGTATAAAATGGGGTTAGATGAAATATTGCGATGTTATGTACGTGAGTTTGAGCGAAACAATATCCTCGTTGAAGCTCATGGAGGAGTTACAGGGGGGCATTATGCAGGAAAAAAAACAACGTGAAAGATTTTACGTGCTGGATTTTGGTGGCCAACACTTCAGTAGGACTCCAAAGCATATTATAGGGTGTGTGATGTGTGTCAGAGAACTGACAAGCCATCGGCGAGGGATGAGTTTCCTTTGAATGCGCAGATGTCATTGCATCCATTTGAGAAATGTGTGATTGATTTTGTAGGATTGATTCAGCCTCTAGGGAAGAAGACCAGTGCGCAGTATATTATTACACCGACAGAGTATTTGACTCGATGGGCGGAGGCACAACCCATGAAGGACTGTATAGGGGCAACATTAGCAAAGTTCCTCTTTGAATATGTGTTGAATAGGTTTGGTTGCCCAAATATTTTGATGAGTGATTGCGGTATGCATTTCCTTAATGAAACAATCAACGCACTCACAGAGGAATTCCAAGTTTATCACCAGAAGAGTACATTGTATCATCCTCAGGCCAATGGGATGGTTGAAGCATTTAATAATATATTGGAGAATGTGTTGACGAAAGTTTGCAATGCGTAGAGGAATGCTTGGGATGTGCGCATAACAGCAGTGCTATGGGCTTACAAAACTACTTGTAAGAAGATGTATGGATAGATACCTTTCAGGCTGGTCTATGGCCTAGAAGCTGTGATGCTAATGGAGTATATTGTGCCTAGTCTATGCATAGTGGCGTTCACATGAATGGCGGACCACAGAGCTTTAGAAGAAATGCTTGTGCAGCTAACAGAACTCGAAGAAGATAGATATTTGGTTGGATTCCATTAGCAAGTTCAGAAGGAGTGCGAAAAGGCTTGGCATGATCGACACATAAAACTGCGCACCTTCAAGGTAAACAATTTAGTTTTATTATATGACAACAAGTTTGATAAATTTCCAGGAAAAATTCGAATGCATTGACTGGGGCCATATGTCATCAAATAGATTACTGATGGTGGAGTAGTTCAGCTAGTAAAATTGAATGGAGATCCATTTCCAGGAAAGGTAAATGGTAGCCAATTAAAGCCATACATCGAGGATCCAACCAGATGAATATATGACAATAGCATAGTATTAGTTCTCCGGGCAACTACAAGGAGGTCTAGGAATATAAACTACATTGCCCGGGTTGTAGAGCTACACGACAAGAGGTCTGCGTGGAACGAAAGAGTGTCATAGTATCGACAAAAGTGTGAAGGGAGTTGGGCTATAGGAAGATAGACCACACAACACGATGAGAAAGTGACCATTACTATCACTGTTCATGATTTGACACTGAGAAAATGGCTAAATGGAGTGGGGAGGCGAAATTTAAGGCTAAATTTAAGAGCGAGATCTTTGAAAATCTATTGCCAATCTAGCATTTATGAGCAGATTTTGGAGGGAACGGTCGAATTTGAAGTCAAATTTGCCTATAAATTACAGATGGCCATCTAATAAGAAACACTTTTCATTTTGAGAGTTTATGTGTTGTGTTGTCTGGTGTGCATGAATTGTGTGTTCTTTGAGGACATGGTCGCTAGTTCTGTATTTGAGAGGTTACCTGAGGAAACCCAACAACTCATTAACAACTTCATGTTTGCACTAGTAGAAACCACAAGTGCTGGAGGGTCTATTGCCTCTAAGGGAGCTTCCCTTGAGGTCCTAAGTATAGAGGTCCCTGCAACAGTGCCCAAGTCGCCGAGGTCATATAGGCCAAAGTCTATGCCGATAAGGGAGGTCCCTAAGCCTAAAAAGGATAAATAGAAGAAGACGTTGCCGGTGTGTGAGTCACTAAGGAAACATTAGAGAAAAGAAAATCCCATTGTGCTGGAGAAAGTAAAAGTGGTAGATCTAGAGGCTGACAAGGGTGTGGAAGACATCGATATTAAGGGGGTAGACCCTATTTCGAAGCTGCCAGAATACATCCCTCCACATCAGGGAAAGGGGAAGGTTCCAAAGGACCGATATGAGGGAAAGTTTCTCCTTAACACACCCCTGCTAACAGAAAACATAATGTTTGAAGGTCCATGCTTGGCGCATGTCCCACATCTGAAGCTTGAAGATTGGGACTTGGGGGACACTGAGCTGTTCCCCCACCTGGCTACCAATACCTTCATGAAGCGAGTATTCTACAAGGACTCTGGTGTCATCATGATGGAGCTGGTGGAATGGATTCACGTTGTAAATAAAATAGGATTGTTGAACCTACTATGGGTGCCACATTACCATCGCACTCCCATAAATTTGATTGTCATCAAACAGTTGCTGTGCTTGGTGCACAACGGGTGCCTGTGGCTGGGAGAGCCGATCCTATAACTGACATGCTGATCCATACGATCACATTACTCCCACATTCAGGATTGAATTCGGCCAAGGAATTTGGCAGAAAGACAGGCGAGCGAGACCTTGCCGAGAGGATGAAGGACAAGTTTAAGCTTGTAAAAAAGTCATGTGGTTATTCTGTTTCTAGCATTACTAACCCCGCGGTGAAGGTTTCCACCCAAATCTTGGCTGGAAAGGTGATGAGAAAATGCCATGCAGACGAGGTACCGACACTAGTTGTTTCACTAGCAGCCTAGTGCGCGGAGGGCGTAGAATTCAATTGGGCATGCTACCTGTGCAGTGAGTTCCTCCCGAACTGCATAGAAGCACAAGACCACAACAAGACTTTCCATTACTCATGGATTTTACTGTCAATTGTACTGGTTGTGTGGGAATCGCTAGAGGATAGCCAATTTCCTCCTATTGAAACAAATTTGCCAGAAACGGCAAAATTCGCATCATTGTGGGCTACCCATGACGCTGAGTGGGTTTGGGAGAGAAAAGTGTTTTGGGTATTGATGGAGATGAGCATTAATATGGCCATCAATCGGAAGCCACGGTTGTGATCAACCGTCTTTGAGAAGCTGTCTGGGTACGCAGAGTTCAAAGTGGACTTCCACTATATTTTTATCCTAGTGCGAAAGGACCCAAACCATAAGTGGTATGATTTACCATATTTAGCTATGGATGATGCCATTGCAATGGTCCTCGAGCATTGGCCAGTAGATTGGTGTACAACGTCAAATTTGTCTGTCGGGACTAGCAAGTCTGCGGAGAAACAGAAAAGGAAGCAGCCCGCCTAGAAGTTCAGCAATTGGCTGAAAAGAGAAAGAAGGAGACTGAGGAGAAGTCTCACGCAGAAGTGGAGTGTGCTGCAAAAGAAGAAGCAAAACATGAAGAGTGTGGCTCTGATAGGAGCCAGAAATCCCCTTCACCACAGACGGAGGAAGAAGAGCTATCAAAACAGGGTGGTGGAGACCAGGAAAGCACTCCCTTTCGAATGAAGCAAAATAGGGAGCAGGAGAAAGAAGTACCGCAGAAGAAGACTAAGGCCTCCAAGTCGTTGCTAGATCCTATCACCTTGATGGAGGGCGACTTGGACAATATTGGGGACAAGGTAAGGGATACAACCGCAGAACTACTGCAGTAGTTCAAGTAGTAATAGAGGCAAGCACTGGTCTCCATATAGATGGGTCTGCGTGAGCTGCAGATCCAAACAACTAGACTGCAATGAGGTGTAGGGAAGAGCGGCATTACATCAACCAATTGGGTGTCGAGAACAACTCAAGCTACGGAGTTGGTTCAATCCTTGGATCTCTGGGCAGTTGCACTACCTGATGGATCTCTAAGCACGGAGGTGGATGCTGACAAGGCCACCATCAGTGCTTTGAGAAACATTGGTCTAAACTTTGCTACACTCACTACGGTCAATGCTTTGAGAAAAATTGGTCTAAACTTGGTTGCGCTCCCTAGCGAATTACTTCACACACTGCAAGCTAGCGTGAGTGCAAAGATCAGGGCCAGAGAGTGAGCTTGATCAGTGAGCAAAATGTCAACAATGAACAGATGTTAGTAGAAAAATAAATGGTGCTAGAAGCATGGAAAAAGGTACAGGCGCAGAATGAGCGCACTGTAGCCGTGGTAGCCAATGTGTGCATGACAATTCCAGAATTTCACATACCAGAAGAAGTGTCGTTGGAGGCAAAGATTTGGAAGCTGGCTGTAGGTGTGTGTGATGCGAAAACCGAAATGGCCAAGGTTCAGTTTGAGCTGAACATGAAAATTACAGAGCTTGAGTTGAAGACATAGCCTTCAACTCCACTAGAGGTAAGAGAACAACATGAAGCCGCTATGAGGGATGGAGTCACTACAGTAGATGCTACGGTGGTGGAATGCACTACGCTCTTTGAGTAGTCTATGGAGATAATCACGAGTTTGCAAGAAGATCCTAACCTACAGAGGTTGAACATAGAGGCCTAGGAATTGTAGCAACAATATGACAAAGCAAAGGCGACGACGCGCACCGTTGCTATAATGTAAAGGTTGGAAAAGCTGCAGGAGGCAAAGCAACTGCAATAACAGGTGGAAGCAGCCCAACAAAAAGAGGTAGTCCTCAAGGCCAGACTGGGGCCCTGTTTGGAGGAGGCCTATGTGATCTCCGACACCATTGGGGAGAAGTTGGCGAGCCTGAAGAAAACACAGCAGGAGATTGAGGAAGATAGCGCAAGAGCAACAATGAAGTAGCTGGTGGAGCAAGTCAAATAGGAAGCTATGCAGAGCACAATTGAAGTAGAAGTGGCTCAAGTGGAGTTGGAAGGTCCTCGCAGTAAAATCTCCACACCAATAGAGTGACTTGGGGGCGAGTCACCATATTTGTGTTGGGGGCTTGTTGGGACAAGGTCTCATAGGGTCAACTTTGGGGAGAAAGCCCAAGTTTTGGGGCAGAAAGCCCAAGTTTTTGTATGTAAAATGTAAAGTATCTACAATTTGTGGTCGCGAAGCACATATATGTAAAGTGTCATAAAGGGTCTTTACCCTTCATTATGTAAATTGTGCCATCTTTAGAATATCTACCCATGGTCTGCGAACCATGAGATTGTATAAAAAGGAGAGTCTTAGAGAGTCCAATGCAGTTTTTTTCGGAGCGAATGATATGGATGTAATGGGTCAGTAGGAGCTAAGATAGAAAAGTATTAGAGTAGAAGAGAGGCTCTGTAGCTAAGTGTGCAGAGACCTAGGGTAGAATCTGCAGCTAAGTGAACGAACGCCTGCAACTGAGTGCGTAGGGTAGTTTGAGTCTATAAGAAGAATTGAAGTATCAATAAAGAAGATTATTTTGGAAATATCTATGTTTTGTCTATTTACTTATGTTATGAATGAAGGTGATTATGTTATGGTGAATATTGGGTTTATGATTTAATACTGTATTGATGCGCGATTATGCATGATTTACATTTTTATATGAATGCAAGTGATAATATCTGTTTACGCAAAGAATATCTTATTGCATGTTGAAGTTACCATACATTTGAGCTGATCTAGGTAAATATAGAAGTAGGAGTAATTACAGAAGCGCGTAAGTGGATGAATCACCTGTTTAGGGCCCGTGAAAGACAATTGTAGAACTTTGTGTAGGTCTAGAGGCTGATTAAGAGAAGTATATCGATAATCCCTACAAGGCTTGACGATCTGCATGAAGGCAGAGTTAGGGCATAAAACGACATTAATCTTTGGGTGCAGAAACTTGGTTCCAGCATCCCCCCATACCGCTTCAGGTCAGACTTAAGTCTGCGCTCTGTGGATTGATGTAGAAAGGGCCAATAGTGTAGGGATTTGTTGATAGAAAATTTTAGGGGCGAATGTTCGCCCTTTGGCGAAATTAAGGGGTTTTAAATTTTTAGTGGGCAAATATTTTTTATCATAACACATTTTTACAAATCACCTCAAATAGCCCACCTTATTTTAAGGGAGAGGGTAAAAAAGGTAAATTTAGCCCTTGAAACTAGGAGTTACAACCTTCCATTCGCTCATTTTCAACAATAGGTTTTATTTAAGTGAATCCATTCGCCCATTTTCTAGAATAGGTTTTATTTAAGTGAATCCTATGGGCCAAATACCATATTTATAAAAGAGGTATGGTAAATTAATAAAAATATAAATAAATGAGAGGTATGGTAAATAAATAAAACATTTTTTATATTTACTCCATAAGTCACCTTATATACATGCAAGGGTGTAAACAAATAAAAATATAAGTAAAGTGGAGGTATGGTAAATAAATAGAACGTCTTTTTATACTTACTCAAAAGATATGGTAAATAAATAAAAATATAAATAAACTAGACATATGGTAAATAAATAAAACCTCTTTTTATATTTAGTCCATAACCCTCGTTCTATTTATGAAGGCTCAAGAAAGAGGTTTTATTTAAGTGAATCCTATGGGCCAAATACCATATTTGTAAAAGAGGTATGGTAAATTAATAAAAACATAAATAAACGAGAGGTATGGTAAACAAATAAAACATTTTTTTATATTTACTCCATAAGTCACCTTATATTTATGAACACTCAAAAAATGCGTTATATTTAGGTGAAATCTATGGGCAAAATACTATGGGACAAATACCATGGACCAGATTGTTATTAATACCATGCAAAATAACATTATTAACCCTAATATTAGTATTAATAAAAATAAAAATGGCACATGGTATTGACCCATGGTATTCACCAAAATGGCACATGGTATTGACCCATGGTATTCACCAAAATGGCACATGGTATTGACCCATGGTATTCACTTGGAATGTAGCCTATTTAAATGGGGGAATTAAACCAGCATAGATCCATCTTTACTGTGGATCTACTAACCCCCGAGAGGTATCAAATATCGTGATATGCAAACTAGTATAGAGTGAAGAAATATTTGATCCCTCTCGGGGCTTGGTGGATCAAGAGTAAAAACGGATGTTATAATTTAATGTATGTTAAACATTTTATCTTGGTTAAAATATAAAATAAAGTAAAATTCAAATATTAATTTTATTAATTTTTATAAATTACTAATAGTAATTTTTAAGCTCCAGGTTTATGATAACCCATGGTATTGACCCATGGTAATACCATGGTATTCATGTGAGCATAGACTATTTAAAGGGTAAATTCTATCATCTTAGATCCATCTTAATTCTGGGTCTACCAAGTGCTCATAGGGATAAATAGATTTCATTAGATGTGGAGTTAAGATGGATATAGGTTGGTTTTTATGATAATGAAGATATTAAATAGACTTAGGAAATTATATTGCAAAAACATCTTAAGGTGAATGGTTAAAGCATAGACATTGGACAAGTATATTTGTATACTTCTATTTTAAACTAAAACAAATCCAGGGCTAAAAGGAATGGATTGATTGCACTAGTCATCCTTCTATAACTTTCCAACATATGCTGGAGTAAACAGATTGTAATTTAGGTAATTTTTCTAACTGCAAATAGGAACATACTTGTGTATTGGCAGGGTGGTTACGAGGTCCCTAGAAGTGATGAATTTGAATTTTTCTTGGTTTTATATATAGTATTAGGTTTTTTCTCATGCTTTCTGTGAATGACAGGGGTGAATTTTATCCTACACCCACTAGGTTATCGATATGTAATTTCAGTAATTTTGATTTCAAAAGATATTTTAAAGAAATGCAATGATTTCATTTGTGTATTCAATAAACACAATATTCTAATGGAATTCTGCATTTGTGGTTTACCTATATAGATTCCATGGAGAAGTGTTAGTGGTGTGACATCAATTGTCCTCAAGCAGAGGCTTTAGTTTTACTCTTTTTGGAAGCAAATACTTTCTTCCAACATTTTTGAGTTCCAGGAAAAAATTGAAAGTCCTAATAGTATTCAATTATGGGTTCAAGAGAGACATAGTATTCAATTATGGGTTAAAGAAATCCACACTGAATGATCTATCAGCCTTATCTTCACTTAGTTTAAGACTATTCACATGGAGAGCCTGCATGTGCCCCCACTTCAAGATCATAGTAAAGTCATGTAGAACTTAGAGAAGCTATCTTTAGGCTTTTAGTGAAGAATGGAAAAATGTCTGGGTTCAATAACAACCAGTCAAGCATTAAGCTTCCAATAATGCTAGATTTTAACCTGGAGCACTTTTGTGATTTGGAGGAGATGCCCCCTCGTATTTGTGACACATCTTCAGTTGTGAATTGGACTATTACTAACTGTCATTTCCTTCGAAAGTTACCTGATGACTTGGGGAACCTCAACTCTTTAAGAATGTTAAGGAAGGAAATAAAGTACATTATGCTAAGTTCTCTTATGCTTTTCAAGTTTTTCTTGGATATCTACAACGTTTCAGGTAGGAAAGTACATTTTGTTAATGAAAATTTGTCTTGATAGAAAGGCCCAATTTCAAATTCTAATGCTTTCAAAAAACATTGTATAACTATAATGTTTCTAAAAAGAAAGCATATTTTTTCAATTTAAGTATCATGATCCCATATTCCAACTTATTTTTCAGTAACCCATTAGGCTTTGTAGCTTTGAATAAATCCATGTCTTTTGATAAGATCCTCTTCCAAATTAGAACGTAGTTTCCTTTTGGCAAGAACCACATACAATGTCTTGATTTTGTTATTGACGAAATAGAGGTTGTGAAACAAGTTTGTGCCATACAAGGACTTGATTCATTAATTATCTATCAATTATGGCTCTTGATGTAACAATGTCTTCATTTTGTTGCTTGAAAATAGAGGTTATGCCTTACTATTTCACAGAATTTCTTACAATCTTTCCATAAGTATTGATTTGTAATCTCAGTCATTGAGGGATGACAGTAATGACAAAGGTAATATTCCATGGTTTGAAGTTACCCTCTTCCTAAATATTTAAATATATCACCACAATTTAACTGTTAGTTAAAGGAATTGTATTTGATTTGTAAACAATTCATTGCTTGATTTATAGATTTTGATTTTTTCCCTTTTTTATTTTTTTCTCAGATTTGGTATGAGATATCTTCCAATATTTGGGTTCCCTAGTTTCCTCACCATAGCTATGAGGTTCAGATGCTATCATTAAATATTCTCAGAACGTTACAACTTTTCTAGTAAGTGTACTTTGAAACATTGTTGTTGCTTTTCCATGGTGTTAATGCAAATAAGCACTACAACTAGTGCCATTATTTAGATTAAGTGCCAAAATCTAGGTGGTCTTGTAATGATGGAGTGATTGTTTTCTAGCTACTAAGGCCATATGCATTTTTATCTCTTATGTTGTCCTGAGATATTCAAATTCAGAATAAGAATTGAGGTCTCGTTTCCACTGTAGATTGTAGTCAGTTTCTTGAACATAATATATAGTAGATTATATTTTACTAATCAACTGTGGATGTGATCCCTCACAGGAAAGGAAATTCAAAGTGACTTTGATTTCACATTGACTTGTCAAAACATCCACACAGGAAAGGAGATTCGAAGTGACACTGATTTCACACTGATTTGTCAAAATGGAGGCAAGAGAAAAGGAAACTTTGTATTCAACAATGCTCTTAATTTCATATGTACATGCACAAATATATTAGTAGAAAATATTGAAGGGTTTCCTAAGTAATATTTTCCATTCCACTACATTCTTTACAACTTGTAAATAAATAACTCAGAATAATTCATTACACTACTTGTTATTCTTTATTAAGCAGTGGTTAAGATTTTGATATTGAACTGGCTAAGATTTTTCTTCCTTCTGTGAAATTGTGTGTTCTATAATTCTTCTTTTCCATTCACTATGTATAGCATATAAAGTGTGTCTAATGGAGTAGGAAGATTGGAATGTCTTGTGATCCTTGAACTATGTTACAAGGCAGAAACCCAATGGGGCAGGGTAGGTGCATCCCCACAAAGGGGTCACAAATACCAAAGTTGGTATTGGCTAGTGCCTTGAGCTAGAAAATTTCCTTTACCCTTGTATTAACAATGAATCCAGAGAGGATTCTAATATTATCTTTATAAGATTTATATTATTTAAGATTGATGAATAAAATTCATGAGACATGAGCTAGGATGTCCTTGCAAGGTGGTTGTTGATTATTGGAAGCTATGATGGCCATTATGTCAGGCTAGGTGGTCGCACTCCCTTGATCGTGAGCACGATTGTGATCAAGATGGAAGACTTCATCATCTGGATTGATTGTTTAGCAATGATAATTAATGGGCTCATTCACAAAAGCTTCTATTTCACTAATCCTTTTTATAGAGTTGTCAAATTCAATTTCCAAAGGTTTTAATTACACTATAGAGTTGAGTTCTGAGAGAGTTGTGATTCACAATGTTAAGTATAGTAGCTATGACACTTGAATGAATACAAGCATAGTAGATGTATCAAACTCTGTTATAAGCTTACCTACATATTATAAGGGACTTGGTTGGCTTTTTTATAATTTTATAAACAAATTCCATTTCGTGGAAATGTGAAAAAAACAGTGATATTGCCACCATGTGGCTCTTGTCATATATGGTTTTATACTTTTTCAAAAAATTCTCTAAGAGTTCACAATGCTAAGATTCACTAGGACCTTACAAAGTTTTATTATTTAGTGAAAGACTCACCAAGATCTTACAAGATTTTATAATTGAGTAAAATATTCGCCATGCCTGGTGAGAGATTCGCCAAAAAATTATATATACCTATTATGTTATTGATAAAATCGCCTTCCATTTTTCCTATATACCATGGAGATTCTCCCATTTATTATACATATAAATTTGGGGGGCTTCTTAAAATTTTCCCTGGATTTGTTTGGCTAAACTTAACTCTGAACCTAGGTCAGGACCCCCTAAACTAACACCATTCAATGTTGTTCTGGTGACAAAATTTCCAGGATGCACAATCTTCTTTGCATACATACTTTGTTGATATTTCACTTATTCTCTAAATCTATTGTTCTTACTGTTCATCCCTTATCACATTTTGTTTTCTATCTATGTTGTCAGGTAAAACTTTCTTCGATTGAGATTGTGTTTTAATATTACAGAATTATCGATCCAACGACCTGTTATTCCCTCTTTTTCAGGTTAATGTTAGCTTTTGTAGTATTGAATGTGTTCTAGCCCTAAAAATTTGTGGAGAGGGTAGAATACAAGAGATCTCCAAAACACATAATTCATTTCTGGAAATTCCGCCTAGAAATGGCTTAATTAGATTATTAGTCAGTTTTTAAATATTTTCCAAGTCGAAACTTAGGGAATATGGCTAATTAATTAGAATCAATGAAGTCAAGGTTAGAATCATCTAGAAACTCACACCGATCGACTTCAAGTTAATCCTAGCCATTGATTAAGATTTAATCTTACCCATTGGATTCCCAACAAAGGATTATAAGAAAAGTCGATGGGCACCTGGAGAACACACTTGAGTAGTTCAATTTCATGAGCATATTGATTTCCAAAGTAGCAGCAGTTAGTTTCTAGAGAGAGAGCCAGTGAGATCAAAGTAGTGAGAGAGCAACAAAGACAATGAAGTCAGAGAAAGGATTCCAGATCGGGTGAGTGCATTTGCAGAGAGGAAAGTGAGCCATAGTGAAGCGACGTAGAGCTACGCAGTAGCCTCTAGAGGAAATTTCGAATATGCTGGGGAATGACAAGTTTTAGTGCCAAAATCTAGGCAGGGGTTCTAGAGGCCAAGAGAGACATTTCCCCAAATAGCAACAGATTAGAAAACTTGAGGAGAAATTGGTTGGAATTGTGTACAAAAGAGACTGTACTAGGTGATGTAGTAGTTGCACAGAGCCAGTTTGGATGACTCAATTTGAGTTGAGGTCAAAGCCCGGATTTTCCTATGGAGTGAGGAGATTTCCTCACTAGATATTTCTTACCAGTATTTCTTGTAGGATTTCCATTTTAGACTTCTAGTTTTACTCAGATTATTTCATTGCCGCTTAATAACAAAACCTTTAGCTGCTGCACATGTTTTCCCAAGTTGGGTTGTTCCAGGAACTTTTGTCCAGCAATAAATGTGTTATTTTATGTGTGTGTGCTAGAATTTCTTCCAACATTTATTCTTTCGCAGTTTTATTTGTGTAGACTACAGTGTGAGTTATTTAGTGTTTGATGTAGGAAACAATAAATAAATTGTTAAATTAAAATAACAATTAGGAGAATAATTTCCAATTGCTGCAATAGGATCCCGGTTGTGTAATTTTCACAAGGTATTAGAGCCAATTTGAACAACCAGGGAGCTAAGAGATGAAGAAAGAAGGGATTTCATTGTTTAGTGTGAGTTGTAGATCCAAATTCCCAAGGGAAACACAATCACTTTTCCAAGAGGCCGAGTTACTTCATGTGCTTTGATTTTTCGAAGTGAGGGTCAGAAAAAATTGATCTCTCCAGATAGGGTGATTCCATAGGCAGAGGGAGCAACTCAGTATTTTCACAAGAAGATCTCTAGCTAGATGCAATAGTTTTGCAACAGTTTGCTAGAGCAGATCTAGTGTCAGGTGGAAGGAAGAAGAGCACACACTGAGGGAAAATTTTCCTTAGGAAAATTCTAGTCTTACGAAGTTCGATTTTCCTTTTCAGATCAACAGTCATTATGGGTAGAGTTTCTCACTCAAGAAGGGGGTGCGAATAACTGAGCAGCAGCTGAGAAAAAGGGAAGAGGAGATTTTTGACATTTGTTGAGATGGCCACTGCTGGACTTCGTGATTAGGACAGATTGGATGGAGCTTGTGGGGGAAATTATATGTGTTATAATTCCAACATTAAATTATCAATCCATGGTTGTAAGACTTAGAGGCACAAGCGCAGGTAATGTGGGATAAGAGCATCTAACCTAAATTAACATCAAATTCCTAAAATCAATTCCTATTCCTATTCCTGAATTAAGTACAAAATACAAATCACTAAACAATTTTAATCTCAATCTAAGTAAATCAATCAAAACTTAATTTCAATGCAAGTAAAACTTAACTACAATGAAACCACACTAATGCATTAACTACACAATACTCATAAGCTATCTACGAAATTCAACCTATGTTCAATGAAAGCATTCATTCAATCACTCTAATGCTAATCAAGACAGAGCATTCTATTCAAAGAACATGAACACTAAACCAAAAAGCATGAACACTAAATCTATGCTAAGCTTGTGAATATGAAATCTAATTTAAATTGATGAATACGAAATCTAAACTAAGCTCTAGAGTTTCTGATCTACTTTGGCTCAATCAACAAAATACATTCAAATGCAAAGGCTTCTAACACTATCTCAAGAAATCAAATTATAAAACTCAGAGAAATCGAAACAAATGACATGTAAGGAGATTGAAACTCTATTATGAAAGAATTCATGAAATCTATTGTCCTAATCAAGCTAGTGACAAAATGCAGATAAATCAAAACCTCTGTTCATAATTAAAACTATTGTTCGCAATCAAAACTCAAAGGAATCTAACTATTGTTTATGATAAAACTGATAGTACATCGAACCTATTTTTCATGATGAAATTAAAAAAAAAATCAAAGCTATCACTAATAATGAAGCTTTAAATAAATCGAGACTCTTGCACACAACATAACTCAAAGGGCATAAGCTATTTAACGAAACTCATGAAATCAAAACTATTTCTCACACAAAACTTCAAAGAGATTCTATAGTAATGCATGCAATTTTTGATGTTAACACAACCCTGTTTTAATTATATTTCATAGTCAACTGAGGAACACATAATTGGAGCATTCATGTAATACCATCAAATTCATGAGGAATACAGAGTATGGGTTTAAAATACTTTCAATGCTTCAACTGTGAATTTGACTCAAGAAGAGTTCATAAACGTTTCTGTATAGTAATAATCTCAAAAGAAACAATGATATACTAAATCATTGCTTAGCATGACCTTGATCAAGTTATATCAATCAATGAAGTTTATCTTTTTCGTCTTGGTCTATGAAATTACAATAGAAACTTTAAGTACAAAAAAAACCTAAGCAATCACACAAAACACTATTGTAAATTAACAAAGAAAACTAATCCTAATATCTAAACTAATCACAAGACTTGTTTCCAAAGGTTTTGGATCCTTTCCCCTCCTGGAGCAAGCCCAGATTAACTCAAGTCACTTAAAACTAAAGAACCAAAATCACTTACAACATTTAAGTACAAAATTGGAGTTGTATTAAAATTCAAAACATAAATTCATATGGATACCTTCTTTCAGTCCTTTTGATCTATCCTCCTTCTTACAAAAAAACTTACAATACAAGTCATGGTTAAGCCATTTATAAGATTTACAAGGCCAACTAGTCATTTTCCCCAATTCTAGAAAATCGCCCATTTTTAACAAATTGACCTAAAATAGATTGGAATATCTTCCTAACCATCGATAATTTTAGAAGATGGTTTGGAGGGAGCCTAATTTGTTATATTTTTAAAAACAAACCTCTCTTGTATTTGTCTCATTCAAATCCATATCCTCAGAAATCGTGCCTAAAGTTGGCTATCTGGATCTTTTTGCAAGATTCTAGAACTTTGGAAAAACAATCATTTTTTATAAAACTACCTCAAAGACCCGTGTATAAATTTTAGAAAAGATCGAATCTGGAGAAATGGTTTTTGATATAGATAATTAGTTATATTTTTAACAAAGTCACTTTCTCATATTTTACAGATTTTCCTCTAGCTGCACGAATATCGAGGTCAAACGTGGCCGTTTGGAAACTGAGCGAATTTTGAGAAGATTTGTTAATTTGCTTCTAGAGATCCACATGTGCAACTTCGGTGCAATAAACACATGGGAAAGTGTTAGAACATCATTTTGGACAATAAAATCCCTCGATTTTCCCCGGAAGTGTGCTGAAATGTCAAAGCCCCAAATTGGATATTTCTGTACTCTACTTGCACCAGTTAGTTTAATTGACCTGTGAGGAATCTTGACAATGGAAACCTGCAAAAAATGAACTTAACAAAAACCGTCATTAGTAGATCATGGCAAAATAATCCCTAACCATCGAAAAGCTAAGAAAACTAATGATAATCAACCACAAGATGCAAAATTTGTTTTGGCGGCAAGTTGAGGAATTATGGTACAAAATTAGTGTAAAAGTATATGAAGTTAGGTTATGAATGACGGTAATATATAGTGGAAATTTGGGCATATTTGAGGCCCAACATCCCCCCCATGCCCGAGGATTTGCATGTCCTCATGCAAACAGATCCCTTGCTCATTGACAAATTCTTAACATTGTTTTGCAAATGTTGGTTCTTGTGGGACAACATTGCTTGAATATTTGGGAGTACTAGTTCTTGTGGAGCAACACTACTTGAATATTTGGAGGTGTTGGTTCTTGTTGAGCAACACTCTTCACATTAGTATATCATAATTATTTTCAGAGCAATACAAATTGAGGACAACAAAGGGATGGATGAGGAAGAGATAATGGATGAAATGAGGTGGCAATGGAGATGGTAAATATGTGGATGGATGTTTGCATACTCTGTCATCACAAGGCTAATGCTTATAGGAGGTTTCCTTTATCACTTCATGAGAGTAATGATCTCATCCTATGATTTTTTATCATGGGAGGAGAAGACACTAAAAATACTGCTTTTATACCACAAGGAATTGCTTTTACATGGTCTTGTAATTAGAGTATCAACATAATGAATGGAGGGAAAAAAAAGGTATATGAAAGATAAAATGCATGGAATGATAAGTGGTGAATCATTAAGTTTCCTAAACCTTCTAATGAATTAGAGAATCTTAAGCCAAATTTACCTCAAGTTTTACCTTTGTCGTTGATGTGTCTGGTGCTGCAAGATGAAGTAGAGGATGGAAAGGCTAGAGCTGATGTGATTGCTGATCTGACCTGCGAAGAACGCTGAAGGATGAACTGAAGAGCTGAAGGTTGAACTGAAGGTCCCCTTCTCCACCATGATTGAGGGGTTTTATGTCCAAAAAAGACTGATGAAAGGTGATTGCCATTGCAAATGACAATGGAAATGTTGATACAAAAATCCAAACTGTTACAAATATGTGTGAAAAACCATATAATCTTCAACCACTACACACCCTTGTGCAATCTTGCGTATGTGAATAAATGGTGTCATTTTTGAACATAAGCACGAATCATTGGATAACCGACCATTGAGGAATTCGTTAACCAATGTGATATATCCTAACTTTGATGTCAATGGGAATCAAGGAACTAGGTACATTCTATTAGCCATGAATGGATTTGTTGAAGTCGAATGGACTGTAGAATTCATCCACCAAGAAACATTGATGTATTTCCTTAGTAGATGACAAGGATACCTGCCATTAAGGCATGAAGGCTCCCAGGTACCTTATCTAACCCTAACCTTAATCCCAAATAATGTGTTGATGTCGATGGGATAAGGCTTATTGGCAGGTGGGCCTTAAGGAATCCCACATCAATCAAATCAAGTATAAACACAATGAAAGATACCTGATTTGAAGAACTCATATAAATTTATAAACTTTATTGGAAAATTTTCCTGACATTTTCTCGGCTTTCAAGCAAAGTCCGTGTCTAGTTGTGCCAGAAGAGATGGTTTTCACAAAAGGACTTATTTTTCTCTTTACTATTTTAATTAATTAATTTATTACAATACTAACTTTCCTACAATACTAAAGAAAAGACGTCCTCCTTCAAGTGAAAGAGAACTTCCAATGAAGCCATGTGCGAATTAGGTACAAAGATATATTCATGCCCAGATTGAACATATAAACTTTAGAAGGTACATGAGCATGAAAAATCAACAATTTTGAAAGATGCGATACAAAGAGTATTT
The DNA here is from genome assembly GCA_031772625.1 of Pinus tabuliformis. Lineage (NCBI taxonomy): Eukaryota > Viridiplantae > Streptophyta > Pinopsida > Pinales > Pinaceae > Pinus > Pinus tabuliformis. The sequence goes on along the minus strand of CM062819.1, from coordinate 586,446,226 downwards.
GAAGATGAGAGCGGTACTTTGAATGGATTGTGATCTAGAACCAATGCTCGATGTAATCCTGGTGGTATCAGACCATTTCTTCATTTGGACCACTTCGAAAATCCTCCTCAATCATGCTAGGCAAATTTGGATAATTGGTCTCTGGTATGCATACAAGGCTTGCTGCTGGGCATGGTGAAAGTTCCTCGATCTCGGGTTCGGCTAGATACTCCCCATCAGATTTGGTATATGATTCATCAGTCTCCTTGATAGATAGGCAAGAGGAATCAAGGGAGGCTTCCAAATCCTTTTCTGGTTGCAGAGAGATAGATAATTTCCTGAATGTGGTCAATATGAACTCTTCCTGAGAGGCAGATATCCTAGCTACTGCTAGGATTTGAGAAAGTACTTCGAGGGACATTCTTCAAGCTCTCACTCATTGTTTGAACTTATTCTGCTGGTTTCTGATCCCTGTCTCACAACATGGATTAGTACACAAGGGTTCTTATAACATCCCAAAAATGTTTTATCTTTAAATCTTGAATTTTTAATCTAAATGAATACAAATTGCTAATTACAATAAAACTCACCAAACATGCTTACTTGGACAACCATACTTTGGAAAGACCCCAAACCAAAGTGGATGTGTGGATTTTCACTCATGTCTTACCGTCTTCTCCGCCCTCTAATTGCCCTGCAACTAAGATCACACCAACAACTTGTGATAGAAACAATGCTCTAATCTCTTTAGCACCTCTCCGACAATGGCGCCAAAAATGTTGGGGAAATTACGTGTTATAATTCCAACATTAAATTATCAATCCGGGTTCATAAGACTTAGAGGCACAAGCACAGGTAATGTGAGATTAGAGCATCTAACCTAAATTAACATCAAATTCCTAAAATCAATTCCTATTCCTATTCCTGAATTAAGTACAAAATACAAATCACTAAACAATTTTAATCTCAATCTAAGTAAAGTAAATCAATCAAAACTTAATTTCAATGCAAGTAAAACTTAACTACATGAAACCACACTGATGCATTAACTACACAATACTCATAAGCTATCTACGAAATTCAACTTATGTTCAATGAAAGCATTCACTCAATCACTCTAATGCTAATCAAGACAGAGAATTCTATTCGAAGAACATGGACACTAAACCAAAAAGCATGAACACTAAATCTATGCTAAGATTGCGAATATGAAATCTAATTTAAATTGATGAATACGAAATCTGAACTAAGCTCTAGAGTTTCTAATCTACTTTGGCTCAATCAACAAAATACATTCAAATGCAAAGGCTTCTAATGCTATCTCAAGAAATCGAATTGTAAAACTCAAAGCAATCAAAACAAATGACATGTAAGGAAATTGAAACTCTATTATGAAAGAATTCATAAAATCTATTGTCCTAATCAAGCTAGTGACAAAATGCAAATAAATCAAAACCTTTGTTCATAATTAAAACTATTGTTCACAATCAAAACTCAAAGGAATCTAACTATTTTTTATGATAAAACTCAGAGGATATCTAACCTATTGTTCATGATGAAATTTAGAAAAAGTAAAAGCTATCATTCACAACAAAAATTCGAAGAAATCAAGACTCTTGCAACAACAAAACTCAAAGGATTGAAGCTATTTAATGAAACTCACGGAATTGAAACTATTGCTCACACGAAAGTTCAAAAAGATTCTACTGTAATGCACACAATTCTTAATGTTGACACAACACTGTTTTCATTATATTTCATAGTCAACTAAGGAACATAAAATTGGAGCATTCATGTAATGCCATCAAATTCATGAGGAATACAGAGCATGGGTTTAAAATACCCTCAATGCTTCAATTGTGAATTTGAATCAAGAAGAGTTCATAAACGTTTATGTATAGTAAGATTCTCAAAAGAAACAATTATATATTAAATGATCGCTTAGCATGACCTTGATCAATTTGTATCAATCAGGGAAGTTTATCTTTGTCTACTTGGTCTGTGGAATTACAACAGAAACTTTAAGTACAAAAAAAAACGTAAGCAATCACACAAAATGATGTTGTAAATTAACAAAGCAAACTAATCCTAAGATCTAAACTAACTATAAGACTTGTTTCCAGAGGTGGTGGATCCTTGCCACTCCTAGACCAAGCCCAAATTAACTCAAATCACTTAAAATTCAAGAATGAAAATCACTTACAACATTTAAGTATAGAATTGGAGTTGTCTTAAAATTCAAAATGTAAATTCATATGGATACCTTCTTTTAGTCCTTTCACTCTATTCTCCTTCTTCCAAAAAAAAACTTACAATATAGGCCATTGCTAAGCCATTTATAAGATTTACAAGGCAAATTAGTCATTTTCCCCAATTATGGAAAATTGCCCATTTTTAACAAATTGACCTTAAAGATATTGGCATATCTTCCTAACCATGGACAATTTTGGAAAATGGTTTGGAGGAAGCCTAATTTGTTATATTTTCAACAAAAAACTCTATTTTATTTTACTCATTATAATCCAGGTCCTCGGAAATCATGCCATAAGTTCGCTGTCTGGCTCTTTTTGCAAGATTCTAGAACTTTGGAAAACAATCATTTTTTAATAAAAAATGCCTGAAAGACCCATGTATAATTTTTTTTACCAATTATAATCTAGAGAAATGGTTTTGGATATATATAATTTGTTATAATTTTTAACAAACTCATTTTGTCATATTTTCTAGATTCACCTCCATCTGCATGTAAATTGAGGTCAAACTTGGCAGTTTGTAAACTGCGCAAATTTTGAGCAGATTTGTTGATTTGCTTCTAGAGAACCACATGTGCAACCTGGGTGCAATCCAAATCATGGGAAGGTGTTAGAACATCATTTTGGACAATAATCTCCCTCGGTTTTCCCTAAAAGTGTTCCGAAATGTCGAAGCCCCAAATTCTATATTTTCATACTCTACTTGCACCAACTAGTTTAATTGACCTGTGAGGAATTTTGGCAATGGAAACCTGCAGAAAATGAACTTCGCAAAAAACATGATTAGTAAATCATGGAAAATTCATCCCTAAAAATCGAAAAGCGAAGAAAACTAATTATAATGAACCACAAGATGTAAAGTGTGATTTGATGAGAACTTGAGGAATTATGGTACGAAATGAGTGTAAACATATATGAATTTATGTTATGAATGGCGGTAATATATAGTGGAAAATTGGGCATATTTGAGGCCCAATAGAGCTTCCAACTATGTCACCTGGAAGGCAAAGATGTCCTTCCTTCTAGATGAATATGGCCTGAAGCCATATATTGATGCAGTGGTAGCAATTCCCTCAGATGCAGATCAGTTGAAGGAGTACAAAAAGGAGATGGTGTGGGTGAAGAGGTTGATCCTATATGGAATCTGGGATCATATTATTTAACACATACAGGCCAAGGGAATACCCAAAGATATGTGGGAGACTCTCTGCACACTATAACAGGGCACTTCCGAGCAGCAACATATGTACTTCAAGGAGAAGCTGAGATGCATTAGGATGCAGAAGGGGGAAGGCATAAACCCCTTCCTCACTAGGATTTAGGAGGTTCAAGTTTAGTTGTAAGCAGTTGGGGAAGTGCCTCAACCCACAACAGTAGTGTGATTGACACTAAACAATGTCTCTGACGAGTGGCAAGTATTCATCCAAAGTATTTTTGGCAGAGATACCTTACCAACGTGGGATAGGATGTGGACTGATTAGTAGTAGGAGGAGTTGAGATGAACTCTATTGAAGAGCTCCATCAGTGGTAGTAGTAGCGGATCGAAGCAGGTGAAGGATGAGGAGAATGTGGTCCTCACATTGAAGGGTCCTAATCAAGTGGAGGGGGAGTAGCGGAAGACGAAGAAGGACCTATCAAAGGTCAAGTTCTTTAGATGTGGTGAGTTTGGTCACTACAGTACCCAGTGTCCTCTGAGGAAGAAGGACAAGGAGGAGAAGGAATACCAGGTTGGAGGAAGAATTCTCCATATTTGCTGACATACCTTTAGGAGTGAAGTGGGGAGACTTGGTGATGTAGCCCTAGAGTGTTATAGATGGGTAGGATCATTGAGGAGTCCACCTCTTGGATCAATACCTGGCTATGGGAGCTCACAATTTTCAGTAGCAAGATGGATCAATGAAAGTTGATGCAACCAGATGGTAGAGTGACAATTAGAAAGGCTAGTAGAAGTTGGATATTGGGGAACATAATGTAGAGTTGGTAGTAGTGGAGTTGGCACAGTGTAGAGTCAACAACAACACAAATTCTTTAGTGACAGTGCAGATAATAACAGTAGTCAGAGACTCGGGTGACAAATGCATCATATTCATCACAATTGATTTAGTATTTAGGATGCTTCTCAATTGTAGTTGTTGTAGTCATAGCATATGGTTGTTTCATTAACAACACATATGTAGCATACATTAGATTTGTGCAGCGGTTGGTGGGTAGAACGGCCAGACATCAGCAGCGTGATAGGAGATGGTGCAGAGACAAGTGCCTTTACAGGTTGAGCAATAGAGCATTAGAACACATTCCTTGCTAAGAGGGAGTGTTATTTTTTGTAGCATCAGATGTGTTTTAGTCTTGAAATTTTTTGGAGAGGCTAGAATACAGGAGATCTTAAAAACCCAAATATCGTTTCTGGAAATTCCACATAAATGACTTAATTAGATTAGTAGTCAGTTTTTAAATATTTCCTAAGTCTAAACTTAAGGAATATGGTTAATTAATCAAAATTAATTAAGTCAAGGCGAGAATGATCTAGAAATCACACGGATTGACTTCAAGTTAATCCTATCCATCAATTAATATTTAATCTTAGTCATTGGAGTCCCAACAAATGATATAAGAATAAGTCACTGGGCACTTGAAGAACACACTATAGTTTGATTTAATAAGCAGATCGACTTCAAGAGTAGCAACAACCATTTTCCAGAGGGAGAGCTAATGAGATCGAAGTAGTGAGAGAGGGGTAGAGATAGCGACGCCAGAGGGAGGATTCCAGATCTGGTGAGTGCATTTACAGAGAGACAAGTGGGCCACAGTAAGGCTGGTGTAGAGCAACGTAGTAGCCTCTAGCAATTTTGAATTTGCTGGGGAAAGTCAAGTTTCGGTGCTAGAAGATGGACAAAGGTTATGGAGGCTAGAAGAGACATTTTCCCATATAGAAGTAAACCAGATGACTTGAGGAGAAGTTGGTTAGAACTGAGTGTAGAAGGGAATACACTAGGGTGACGCAACAACTATGTAGAGCCAATTTGGACAACTCAATTTGAGCTGAGGTTAGAGCTTGGATTTGCCTGAGGAGTGAGGAGATTTCATCACTAGATTTTTCTTGCTAGTATTTCTTTGTAGGATTTCTAGTTTTGGCATCGATTTGTACTTAAATTATTTCAATGCTTCTTAATAATAAAATGCTCAGTTGCTGCACCAGTTTTCCCAAGTTGGTTTTTTCCGGGGACTTTTGTCCAAAAATAACCGTGTTATTTTATGTGTGTGCTAGAATTTCTTCCAACATTTATTCTTCTGCAATTTTATTGTGTAGGTTGCAGTGTGAGTTATTCAGTATTTGTTGTAAGAAACTAAAAATAAATTGTTAAATTAAAATAACAATTAGGAGAATAATTTCCAGTTGCTGCAATAAGATTCTGGTTGTGGAATTTTCATAGTTATCAGCTTGGTCCTTAATGGCGTTAAATATGCTCTAGACAATATTATCTCATCCATTGTTGTGTGTCTTAGAGAATTGGAGAAAAAATAGCTAGGGTTAAGGTTTTAGTTTGGCCTTCTCTGTTGTATATATATATATTTTGGCCTTCTGCCAAGAACTGGGCTACAACTTGTTTCCATTTAGGTTCTAATGTAGTTATTTACACATCATATGGCGTGACCCTATTATACCAGGCAAAAAAATTCTATGGTTGAATTTGATATATCTTTGGGACTCTGAGGAATTTCTCGTCAATTCTATGTTTTCTTTATTGAAGGTTGGAATGTAAAATCTTTTAAATATTCTGTTTTTTCTTCAATTTATTTTTGTTACCAAATATTTACTTACTGTGTGATTTTCTTATACATCCTTACTAGTATTTCTTGGTTAAAGTTTTGAACAAAGGCAACCTTTGTGTGGTCTTTTATTATGGTTTTATACAACAAAATTAAAATTTAGAATTTACTATTAGAGCCGTGTAAAAGCTTTTAGGTTTAAATACAGAACTTGGTTTCTCCTCTCAACTAGATGCAAAGTAATTTATTTTCTATAGTTTTCCCTTAGTCCATAACTAAATCCACTGTAAGAAAGGTTGAGGGACTTTTCTTGCGCTACTGGAATGGCTAGGAGCAAGAAATAACCCTCCAACCCCAATTGTCTTTTCTTGCATGAGACCTATATTGATTCTATGAAGAGGGTTCGTCGTCGAATTACTCTATGCCCAGTTTCACCTATCAGGTTTGAATTTAATTTTCTTTATAACATTATAGCACCGATTGAGATTTTACCCAAATTTTCTGATTAACATATGGCTCCCAACTTAGTAGGCTTCTATTGTGCCTAAAACAAATTTCCTAACCCGTCCATGGGTTCTTAGGGAATATTTAACACATAATCCATGCACATATATTGTTACTTTCACATGCACAACAAGGTACTTTAACAAATATTTATAACACGCCAAAATTCCACTCATGGAGATTCTGTGGTGAGAGTCAAAACCTTTTTTTTTAGCAACAAAAATTTACTTATTCACTACTCTACTAGTAGTACTCAGACTCTACTTGTACCCTTACAACAATAAATGCAGTACACAATATATTATTTCTTTTAAGTCTATCTAAGGCAACATTTACAACACATAATAATATTTCATTTTCAGTCTATTAGCAACACTTAAAAGAAATCCCATTGCATGCCAATACAATGCTTATCTACGTTACCCGAATTGTTGATGCAAGTGATCACAACCACATGGAACAAAGGTTTCCTCCCCACCACCAAGATGAGTCTACAACTACATATCCTTCCTAGCTAACCTCACTAGCAGGGTATCCTTCTAGACCGTACTGCATCAAATTTCTACCTGAAACTATCTGGTCCCAACCAGACTTAGTAAAGAACAATTTTTCTCAAGAAGATTCCTCTGGCTAAATAATAGGAAATCTATCCCATAATAAAAATCTTGTCAATTTTGGAGTCCTCCTCCTTCAGGTCACCTTAGGTTCATTAAGCCTCTTTGTTTTTTCCTTTTTCCTTTCGAACATTTTCCATCAAGGATGGGGTTGGACAGGTAACCTCCTTATCCATATATGTCCAAATACCCTAACCGATGGTTATAATTTAATCTAACCTGATCATGTGGTCTCACTCGTTGCATAAACATTCAATCTTTTGTAATGCAATCAAATATTTCTATTTAACATTTGACCTTTACATGGTCCACAAGGTAATATAATATCTGTAATTTCAGTGAAAGAAAAAATATTTACAAGTTACCAAGGGATGTGACGTCTTTCCCCCCTTGAGTAAAATATTGTCCATGTGTTTTTTCAATTTAAGAATAGACTTGGGTATGTTTCCTTCATAAATTTTTCATCCTCCCAAGTAGTCTCTTTTGGGCTAAAGTGCTTCCACTAAACTTTAATTTGGGTGATAGCTTGCTTATGCAACATTACTTCTCTTCGATCGAGTATATGTAGAGGTTCGGCTAGAAACTCTTCGTTCGATTTCACCTGTATATTCACAGTTAACAATCATTATTATTCTGTGTCATTAACAAATTCTATATTATTTATAAATATACACATTTACAATCCTTACCTGTATATTTTTCTAATCAATGATATGTCTAGATTCATATATATACCTTTTCAATAATGAGACATGAGAAACGTTATGAACATGTATGTGGCTAGGCAAGGCTAACTAGTATGACACATGCTCAATCTGGGCTAAAATCTGAAATGGGTGATAGAACTCGGGGGCAACTTGGCACAACCTCCCCAGTGAAGGGTGCTCTTCTTAGGCTTGATTCACACATATACGTGACTCCCTACTTGAAACTCCCGACAACTTCGCTTCTTATCATCATACATTTTTTGCGTGTCTTAGGCAACTTTCCAATTTCCCCTTACTTTCTTTACTACCTCTTCCATTTGTTTCAATAAGTCAGGTCCAAACATCAACTTATCTTACCAACCACTCCAATTAATAGGTGTTCTGCACCTATGCCCATATAATACCTCAAACATGCTCATCTTCAGGGATGTATTATAATTGCTGTTGTAAGGAAATTCCACTAAGTGAATATATTCAGCCCACTTAGCTGGCTACTGCATTACATACATCCTTAACATATATTCAATCACCCAATTCCCTCTCTCGGTCTACCCATCTGTTTGAGGGTGGTATGCAGCAATAAAATGTACCTGAGTACCTAACCCATCAAATAAATCTTTCTAAAAGGAAGAGGTGAATTTCACATATCTATTAGAAATTACTACTTTTTGTATCCCACACAACCTGAAAATTTCTTTCATAAATATGTTAGCAATTTGAATTGTTTTGTAGGTAGATTGTACTGGAATGAAATGAGAATTCTTAATCAATTTATCTATTACTACCATTATAGAGTCATCATGTCTTTTAGTTTTAGGTAGATCAGTAATAAAATCAAGCAAATGGTCTCCTATTTCCACTTGAGAATAGGTAATGGGTGAAGTAACCTGGGTAGATGATGGTGTTTGGTCTTCACCTATTGACATTCCAAACACTTGGAAAAATATACAACCACCTCTTTCTTCATGTCTGGCCAAAAATATTCCTTCCTTAAAACATAAATTAATTTATGATATCCAGGATGGGCAACATAAGGGATTTTGTGATATTCATCTAGAATCAATTGTTTAATGCTTGTCTGATTAGGAACATGCACTCTGTTCTGATAACTCAACATATTTTCTCTATTTATCTCATAACCAAGTTGTCATTCTGTACTATTTGGGTTTCTGGCTTGCTTCCACAAAAACTAATACTCTAGATCCCTCCAAGAACCATCCTTAATCTGTTCCTTGAAAACAATTTTTGCTTCACTAAATGAAATTTCATACAAAAAATCAATTTACTACTCAAAGAATATGCTATCCGGTTCTCTTTTCCTTTCAAATGTCTAATTTCAAACTCAAATTCACTCAGGAAAGAAATCCAACGTGCTTGTCGAGCATTCAAAGTAGGTTATTTAAAATAGTTTTTTAGACTACTGTGATTTGTCATCAGTAGGAATCTTTTTCCAAGTAAATAGTGTTGACACATTTTTAGAGCATGTATTACTACTGCTAGCTCTAAATCATAAGATGATTTCTTTTGTTCATGCCCCTTCATCTTCCAAGATTCATATGCCACAACCTGACCTTCCTGCATTAGGAATCCTCCTACACCCTCCTTAGAAGTGTCTGTACAAACAATAAATTCCTTGTCCGGATCTGTGATTCTTAAAATAGGAGCAGTAGTAAGTGTTTTAGTTAGTCAAAACTATTTTGGCACTCATCTCTCCACTTGAAGGCTCTCCATTTCTTTTGCATGAAGGTAATGGGGCAAGCCACCCTTGAAAATCCTTCAATAAACTGCATATAATACCCAACCAACCACATAAAGGATCATATATCGACCACATTCTCAGGAACATGCCATTCCATTATAGTCCTTATCTTTTTTGGGTCTACAACTATCCCATCTTTAGTAATAACATGTCCTAAATATTGAATTTTCTCTTTATAAAACTCACACTTACTATATTTTTCATACAGCTGATGCTCCCTCAAAGTTTGAAAAAAAATATGCAAATGATTTTTGTGCTCCTCCAAATTCTCGGAATAAACCAATATATCATCAATAAAAATCAACACAAATTTATTCAGATACTTATGGAATATACTAATCATGAGACACATGAACGTTGCCAGAGCATTCGTTAGTCCAAAAGGTAGGACTACAAATTCGTAATGCCCATAGCAGGTTCTAAAGGTTGTTTTGTATATATCTTCCTCTCTAATTCTAATTTGGTGGTACCCCGAACATAAGTCAATTTTAGAGAACATTGTAGCCCCTTTCACCTGACCAAAAAAATCATCAATGCGGGGTAAGGGGTACTTATTTTTAACTGTTAATTTATTTCACTGTCTATAATCAATTCACAGTCGCAAATTGCCATCCTTCTTCTTGAAAAAAAATATTGGAGCCCCCCAAGGTGAGACACTTGGGCGAATGCATTTCCTGTCTAATAATTCTTGTAGTTGCACTTTAAGTTCAGTGAATTATGGGACACTCATGTGATATGGTGTTTTAGATATAGGAGCAACTCTGGGAATTATTTCAATGTTAAAGTCTATGTCTCTTTTAGGAGGTAATCCAGGAATTTCCTCAAGGAAAATATCTGCAAAATATTGCACCACAAGCAGGTTCCCCAAGGTAGCAATCTTCTCTTTTAAATTTGAAAATCCCACTTGCACTGCATAAATTTGACACCCCTTCCTCATACATTTTTCTATCTATGAAGCCATAATCAACCTTGATTTGAGAGGTCTCCTCACTCCCTACACCTCCTGTCTTACACCTTCCTCATTTACGAAGCTAATTGTCTTGTCCCTACCATTTATAAGGGACAAATGCTTCTCTAGCCAATCCATACCAATGAGAATGTCATATGACCTAGGGGTAGCATATTTAAGGTTTCTGTCATTGGAGAGTCTACCAATTTTATCAAGAAGTTTTCCACCTTCAATAACACCCTTCTTTTGGCTCCTATGGCTAACTGAACCAACTATGGGTTCTTAAATTTAACAGTTTGCAAATGACATTTTTCTACTAACTTAGGACTTATGTAACTTAAACTAGCCCCTGGATCAATTAATATGGATACAACCTAGTTAAATATTTTACCTTCAAAATCCACCATGGTAGGTTGGTACTTTGCCTGGTGATCCTCCAGTGCAACATTAATCCTAGGTAAACTTCTTGCTACTTCCCCTACAATGGATGCCTCATGAATTTGTGCTACTGACTCTGCCCCTTTTCAATAAGGACAATTTTTGACATAATGTGGTCCCCCACATCCCCAACACTATAATGGGGGTCTGGTTGCTGGTTCCATTTCAGGTTTATTTGGACATTCGTAGTTTTCAATTCATTATTCAATTTTGACTTTTGCTAGGTCCTTCATGAATTTCTGTTTGGCTGATTTTTGTAGGATATTTTGAAATTTATCATCTTCGATCCCTTTACATTCTACGAAGGTTTTTTCCCCTTATTTTTTTCCCATTTTTTGCTACCCTCTCCTTTCTGCTTCATTTTTTGGTAGCATATTCAAGGTTTCTGAATAACCACATCCATAGTTTTGGGGTTGTCAAATTCCAACCACTCTTTCATAAATACTGGGAGATTGCTGATAAAATGTTGAACTTTCACCTTTTCCTCACGTATGTAAGGAACACACTTACCACATGCCTCTAGGTCTTAGGTCGTTAATCTGTTTCCTTACCTCCGAGGAAGATCAACACTTAGCCAAGCATAATCAATTTTAGGGCGTATTCAAAACTGCCACATGTCTTTAGGTCTTGAGCCATTAATTTATTTCCTTACCTTTGAGGAAGAACAACTCTTATGCTTCCTTACCTATGAGGAATACCAACTCTTAGCCAAGCAAAATCAATTTAGGGAATAACCTAAAGCCAAATGAATTTATTATACTTGCCAGTTGAGAAGGAGCAACAAAGGGGTATTTACGTAGTCAAAATCACATCACCTAACATGAGCCACACTAGCCTTATCATGGCTGAATTTTTTCCCATTAAATTTTGGACCAATGACCATTACACCACAGAGTGCATTAACAAAATACCTCTACTCCGTGAACAACAAATACACACTTTTAATGATTAAGCCACGTGAATTATACATAAAATACATATATAATTGAAAATGACTAAAATATTGATATAGAAAATTTATTTCACATAATAGATTTTTATTAACAAAAATTATGATAACATCCTTCTTATTTTAAAACTTCATAGTACAGGTAGACTCGTATTCTCTATCATAGAATTTGACATTTTGAAAGTATTTTAATCTGAGGAGGAATTTCCTATCCCTCTTCTTTACCGCAAAACTTCACAATTTGTAAGCATTCTAATCTCAAGAGGAATCACCTGTAACTTATGACAACCCTTAAGATACATATATTTGAGATCTTTGTGTTCTGTGATTTCATATGGAAATGATTCTAAATGACGACATCCACTGATATTTGTGATTTGTGATTTTTGTGATCTCTCATTTCACATGGAAATGATTTTAACCTTTTATATCCCTTGATATGTAAAAACTGAAGTCTTAATGATTTCCAATGCCTGATCGTACATATTCAATTTGAGTATAGTTTAGATTAAGATATTCAAGTTGTTTAAATTGCCACAATGATCTTATCAATAATTGTAGCCCTGTGTTACTTAAATCTAACACCCTCAGAGAGACAAGGTTAACCAAAAATGCTTCCAAAATCTCTTTTAATTCAAAATTGAGTATTAAAATTATTTTGAGCCTCTTGCAATCATTGCAAGTCTCGACGTCAGGGAAAAGGGCGTCGATGTCAGAGCAATGTTGAACTACCATGAATACATAATTCTCCTCTTTCTCTACCGCATAAATTGCCATGTCCCGCGCAACATCATGAGATCCAAAGGCAAGGCCCCAATAACCGTATCGATCATATGTTCCCAAATGGATTAAGAATGATCTGCAAGTAACTTTACATAGCTTTGCGCAATATCCATTAAGGCGTCCACATCTTTTCTCTTTATTATACCTTTTGCGATCCAGATGTGTGATATCATGTGCACTGAAATGTACCAGTCTTCTGGAACGATCACACAATATGGGGTAAACTATCGTAGCTCCATCTCAATCGTTGATATAGATCTCGATAAATGCAAGGATGAGTCATTGGAAAATTTGATCCCACTATTTGGATCAGCTTTAAAGCAAGGCTCCACTCATTTATAACTCGCTTGCCAACAATTGTTGAGGTTATTAAATTTATAGCCAACGACAACCCTTTACATTCGTCCGCTACTACTCTGGAAATATGCTCTATGTGCTTCGAAATACAACCCTCTTTGAAAGATACTTTGCAAAATAATTCCCAGGCCTCTCTTTCTGTAGTGGCTGTATTTACATGGATTGGTATGCATTCATTTCTAGAATTAGATCTCTATTTCGAGTAAAGAATAGAAATTTTCTCCATTTCTTCTTGCTAAATTCCACGCCCAATTCTTTCAAAGTGACTGCGCTCTACATGTCATCTAAAATCAGGAAAAAGTTCTTCATTCCAAGACGCGCTGAAAGCTTCATCTTTCGCACATTAACATCATTATAAAAACAACTAGTGAGATCTAAATTGATTGCAGAGGCCATACGACTCTGCAACTCCATAATTGAAAATTGAGCAAGTGGAACCCAAATCACATGATCAAAAATTCCATTCGCATAGTAGGAGTTGTAGACCCTTTTTAGCAAAGCTTTTTTTCCGACCACACCCATCCCATATACAAAAAATATGTGATCGTGGGGAGAATCTGTAAGGCACCTCTTAAGCTGTATCTTTGCAGATTTAATTTCCAACCCTAATAGTCTGGTGTCTGGTTCGTCTTGAAGCAGTAGGTTTTCCTATTGTGGTGCCTGTTGTTTGAATATTGTGAAAGAGATCATCGGAAGTTGTCTTCCACTTTAAGATTATGTAGAGAGTTTAGGGTTTCAAAGGAAGCAATCAATTCATTGCTGCTGCCTTCGAGAACAATTGGTCAACTCTTTTTCTCTTCCAACTTCATGTTGCATCCTTGCCAGACAATTTTGGAAAGATTGGGTGTCTTTTGTGGATCTTGAAATCGATTACTAATATTGAGCAAGAGAGTCTTCAAGTGATTTAAATTCCCTTCCAGATGCGGACGATTCTCATCCAACTGAATAACATCGTTTATTTGTTGGATGAGTGGAGAGATAGTGCTACTGAGGGCTCTTCATGCGGCTTTGGTGATAATAACTGTCATTGCCATTTGTTTTGGCTTCATAATATAAGAATCACACATTTAAAGGGGCTAGATACATCACGACCTAGGTTAAAAAACATATATAAATACAAACATACAATGCCATACAAAACAAAGGGATACACAATCCTTAGTCATTATTGAAAATTAAACTTCACTTTATTTATTTTGGTTATATATAAATATAAATATAAGCATAAATATAACTAGCAATATCCCCTAAAGGGAAAAGATACACCTAAGGAATATAACATGGCTATGATGTTACTGCAAAACGGTTGCAGCAAAGGAAAGATAACAATCTAAAGGGTGGAGGATGGAGGATAATAAATGTGTTCAGAAGTACAACGATATCACACTTGTGCCGATGCCTTTCTGACAAATGTTGCTCGAACCACGTGGCTAAATCATTTTTTTCCAATCATACCACTATGTCAAAATCTTATAAACGTAGTATATCCAAGCTATAACATGCAGGGTAATGAGGAGAAACATTACCATAGGTCCTGGTGGGCAATGACACACAAAAAATGTAATTTCACATAGGAAATAACTAAAGTTAGTGTGTGTTGATAATGGGATTAAATAAAGAGCATATTTCACTCTAGTGATCTTTAGATTCTGGGATATCCTGCAATCAACATAAAGAAGGGGGTTTGTTTAGAATTTTAGCTATCTCCTTTTAATTTTTTTTAATTAATTAGGAGCCATTAATTCCAATTTTAAATTTAAATTTAAATTTTGTCTAGCAAAGATTTGTTGGAGTTGCAAATTTATGTCGTGTAGTTTACACAATCCAAGTGTCTAAGTAAACTTTGAAGGCAATGTATCCATTTATGCATTCAAAAATATAGTTTTAAAAATGAAAAGTTACACATGCTATATGCATATATATAACCAATATAGATCAATTTTGAAGAGGATTAAATCTCTTAAGGTGCATATTTTTTTTTTCAAGTTTTGCACTCGAAAAGAGGTTCACATATAAAGAGAATGGATCCTACCTTTGGTAAATTTGTGGTTAAAATGGATCTAAACTAAAACGTTGTTCTTTAAATCTTCTACCTTTCAGTTTTTTTTAATAAATGTATTTATTAAATTTACGTAATTTTAATATTATAAGTGAGTTGAATTTATTTATACATAAAAAAACATGTTAAAAAACATAAAATTACAATTTGACTAAATAATAGAACATGTTTTTAAATTAATCTATTTATAATTAAAAATATATTTAAAAACCATAAACTTACAATTGATGGATAAGTTCCACACGCGTACTTGGGATAAGGAGCTAGGAAGAAAGAAAACATACTATATTCAATAGTTTAATCCCACTCATAATCATCAACAAAAAGCATACATAGGGGCCAATATTTCTTGGAGAGCCAAAATTCTTATTGCTCAACTAAAGACTAATTCTCATCAACTCTGTTGGCAACATTGGCACTCAAAAAGGCCAAAAGAATTGTGGGAGGAAAGAGTATGTATTTTATTCTCTTTTGGAAAAGTGGAAACAGAAAAACATTTCATTTTAGAATGCGAGGCCTTCAAAGACAACAACGAAAGTTACACAGATGTTTTGACAGCTAGCGCGTGGGGTAATCTATTCAGCGAGGGGTTTGTCAAGAAGCTGGGAGCATTTTTTATGAGGCTTCATAGGAAAAGAGTCGAATACAAGAACCAGAGGGAGAAGAAATGTGTCCCATAGGCTATGTTTAACCTTGTGGACATTAAAATAATTTATTTATTTATTTCTTTCTCATCTTTCCAAAAGTACTTACGATTGCTTTTGCACAGCTCATGCAGGTCCCACAATAACGAGTGACGATGTAAGTAAACCATAGTTAATAAGTCTTTATGTCAAGGGTGTTCATTACTAAACAAAAGAAACCCAATAACGTCTCTCGTTGAACACATTTTAAGGTGGGACTTTATCATAATTAGTTAAATCAATTTTGTGTGGGAGTTACCTTAAGAATCCCAAAAGCCGAAAGTTTGATACGAAATTGACAAAAAATGTAGATATTTTCTATTGTATAAAAACATGGTTAGGTTATGATCTATCTATAAATTGGTTGAAAAAATCAAAATTAATCCAATTTAATTTTTCAATTAAACATTTTATATAATTCTACCTAAAAATCCCCTAAACACCCAAAGGAAATCTTGAAAAATACATAATTTAATGTAAATCTTATCATATTTATTAATATGCTAGCATCAAGAATAACGTAAAAAGCCATGCCAAAAATGGCTTGTTGAAGTCAAATTTAATTTAAGGTGTTTGTTCCCTCTATAGGGAAGCAATTAGTAAACCCTCTGAAGTTAGAACTTTGAAGTCCAAAATGAGCTGCAACAAGAGAACAATGCATGAAATGATTGCATACGAATTTTTCCATTTGAATGGAAACCAAGGGAAGACACTTCTGTGTAAAAACACAAAGTGTTATCCATTTAGCATCTTGGCATGCACTTGGAAATTTGTGTTGTAGGCCTGACACTATGTTCACAAAGACCGCATGCACTTGTCAACATTCCTCAATTGACTTGAAAACTCTGTGTTGGATGCCTAATCATTTATGGGTTGGTGTGGAATGTGAATAGCCCTCGGAGACCAAGAGACGACTTGGAATATGAATCCAAGGGTCACAACATGTATTATAAATGTATATCATGTCAATAATATATGCAATGGAATGCTTATCTTTCTATTTAGATGTTTACATTCCATGTGAGTTTAACATGATATTAGAGCTGTAGATGTATTCGTGCCATGCTTAAATTTGAGCCACTGGTTTTTGTGGACTTTCCTTACCTATCAATTTTTTTGCATTTCTGGTCATCTTGCTACCCTACCTATTTTATTGTTGCGTGAATCTCACATTATATACATCAATTTCATTCTATTAGTGCTGCACTTTTGAATGTCATCTTAGCTAAACTCAAGCTGAATTCTCTGCCCCCACTTCCCCAAATAGAAAAATGTGCGTTTCTCCTCAAGGAATGTTACTCTTGAATTTTCGATTGCAGAAACATTGAAGTTTGGCCATTCTGTTATTTGCAGTAGTCGTATTGGATTTTATTGATTCAAATGTTTAACGAGTTGTTCCAAAATCGATTCCGCAATTGTTTTATAAGGCTATATGCGTTGAATGCATTTGTATGCATTTGGTTGAGTGTCAAGTCTGCAGGTCTGAGTTTCTGACGCTCTAGATTTCTCAGAGGTGTCTGACAATCCTTTCCATAACGTATATGTGCCTACTCCTTGTCGACGACTTTTACATTAAGGTCTGACAATATTAGCGTATCCTCGATTTGAAGGTAAAATGGAATACAAAACAATCTAGAATTGTATTGAATTCCACAACAGTGAATGAAGTAGTAAGTTTCTCCTTCTGTTATGTGCTTTGCAAATGCATTGAAGCTCCTTCTGTTATGTGCGATGGTTCATATGCTAAATATATATGTGTTGTATTCATATATAAGCATTGTATTAGTGTTTTTAAAGCCACACTACCTGATTTCTTGGTTAATACCACTGTTGTCATAAATAACGTCGACCTGACATGCAATATTGCCACTCCTACCACCGATTCATAATCCCACATACCAGTTTCTCCAATACAATGTTACATTGAATTGTTTTAATGTTTGAATATTGACACATTGGTGGCATTTTTCTTGATTAACGTCTCTCACCTCCACGCTGTCCATTAACTGTGGCTCTGTTGAATGGTATGTGCCATATTGCTCAGTGCAATACCACGGGTCCACCCTCCATAATATATAACGCTTGTACAATCATCCATTGACCTCACAGTGTTAACACCTCTCGTTATGGTTCAGTTGGATTCTGATTAGTAATCAATACAACTTCCATGACTGCATTTCTCAACAGAAATGAAAGATCCATTAAGATTAGTGGACCACTAGAAAGAGAGAGCTCCTGGAAAACCAAGAAAATGAGCTTTGATTTCATGAAATCTAAGGCATTGGAGATTCGAACAATAGAATCGGGAAGAGGAATCCTTAACTTCTCTCAATGATTTTCTTCGCAAACATAGAATGAAACTTTGAAAATGAGGAAAAGGGTCATCGAAAGAGATATAATGAGCAATTATATAAGAACCCACATGATTCACAAAACTCCATATGTTGTCATATCAATGCCACTTTGCAAAGACAATCTGCTCTAACTCCTTTATCTCAGTCCTGCTATTTTTGCAACATGTCTTTGTGCATGGTTGTGGTGAAAGAAAAGGGGCTCACTCCCTCTCTCTGTCCCTGCACAAATAGCATTCCATTGGGGATTGATTTTCTAATGATTTTTCACCAAATACATGCGCCAACAAGATGGGGGACCAAACCTCCAAATTTAGCAGCGAGGCATAACAATGAGGGGTGGGGTCGAGTAGAGCTAGTACTGCCTCCACCTGCATAGCGGTAATTTCCTTGGTTCATCATTGAGAACAATCCATCATTGGTCCACATCATTAAAAAAACTGAGGAGGAATGAAATTAAAAAAAATGGTTGTTCTTGTTCTTTCCTCCACATATAATATTATTTTCGTGCAATAAAAGAGCGATGGGAGGCCTTTTCCCTGAAGGTAAAGAAACCTATGTAAATTGTATAAGAAATATAGAATTGTATGAAGTCCATAAAATACAGTTTCGTTGCAAAGTGTGCCAAATTTCATTAGACTTCAATTTGAGAGGCTAATGGTATAAAATTCATTAATTTTCTAGTTTCGATTTGGAAAAATTAGTAGATCCTCTGTATCCTTGCCAAATAATTTTAAGAACCACATTTTTGTTAGGTGTCTGCTTTGCTTCTATATTAAGTCTGTTGTGGGAAGCTTTTTCTCAAGGTGAGGACTTTATTCTTTCTAACAAAATGGCCAAATTTGATGAAGTATTAGAGTTAGTGAATACTCTGATACTCTCCAGTGTTGATGGTATGGTAAAAGTCAGCAAATCTTGTCTTGCTGACATTAGAACAAGTCTACAATATGCACAAGAACAAATTGATTTTTTGTAGATTGAATCTCAATTGAAGTAGGAAGAATTACAACAGTGGAGTCATCATTCTGAACCTGTTTCTGTTCAGAACATTGAAACAAACTCCCATAAACAACAAGTCAATAATGTTACAATTGATTCAGATCGAGAGCCTAATGAAGCAATAGAGTTAGATGCAGATGCATAAATTCAGCTTGCACTTCCCAAATTGGTCATCGGACCTTGGGAAGAGATTGTCCATAAAAAGCAAAGAATGGCTCTTGGATATGATAAGGAGGTTTCCTTTCACATTCCAGATTACTCAAAGCCCATCCAGTTTTAGGGTGCTGGATTTCTTCATGACAATTCACCTTCAGTTGTTTCAGATTCTGGTCCTCTTCCACAACAACCTCAACATATTATTAAATGCCAACATTGTGATAGAGTTGTCCATGTAAAAGATCATTGTTTTTATCTTCATCCATGCAAGCATTATGGTCATCATACTCATTACTCACACATATGCTTCAAAAACAAGCCTCCCGCAAGAACACATATTCATCTTGCATGGATTGCTTCTTGGTAATGGGCTTCAACATCCAAGAAGATATTTAAGTCATATGCCAGAATTTCTTCTAGAATATTAAAAGGTCTTGTAGTCAAGTTTTCTCCATCATCTCACCTTGTATCTAATAGGTGGGGAAGTGATGGTCATCTACAGAGTTCAAGGCCACATCAAGTGAGATTGAGGCACAACCTACCATACGAGATTCAAAGTTGTAGCCAGAGACAAAGATGCCCCTGAGCATGCATTCGGTTGGTGATCAGCCTTAAACCATCTATGCAGGGTTGAGACATCTCTTCAAAGAATTGGGGACAATTCCTCTAGTAGAAGACTTCATCTTCTTGCTAGTTTTGGAAGGGTTCTATGAATTACATTGACCATTCTAGAGTTGGTGGTTATCCTTAAACCATCACAGGTTGAGACCTCCCTTTTCAGGTTGAGGTTCTCCCTTTTTATGCGGAGTGAGACCTCATTTTCAAGGTTGAAGGTTTCCCTCTTCAAAACATGAGGAGCACTTCCTCTAGCAGAAGACCTCATCTTCACGCTAGATTTGGAAGAGTTCCAGAAATTGCACTAAGCGTTCTAGTGTTGGGGGTTATCCTTAAACCACTCCCCTTATACCAACATTTCAAAGAGCACATTTAGCCTAGTGTTGCCATGCATTTTTTCACATTTTGTATTACAATTCTCTTCTTGGGCTCATACATACCCCTTCAGATTAAGGGGGAATTTTGGACACCTAATCCTCTATGGGTTGGTATGGAATGTGAACAGCCACCGGAGTCTAAGAGACCACTTGGAATATGAATCCAAGGGTCACACCATGTACTATAAATGTATATCATGTCAATAATATATGCAATGCAATGCTTATCTTTCTATTTCGCTATTTACACTCCATGTGAGTTTAACACTCTGAAATTGAGAAAAATGTCTATCGGACTTGAGAAACTTTGAACATCTTTAAATCATGAAATCCTGTCTTCTCAATTTTTATTGAAAAAATATTGTATATTCAATTCATACAAACACACTAAATAAAGACAACCTCATCAAGGAATCCTATTTTTAGTACGTATTTTTGTCCATAAATAATCAACACAGTTTTAAACACTCAAAGGTAGAACAATGCGATCCACAACATGGATAAAGTTCTCAGGCCACAAGAGTTACATAAAATGCCTTGAGGCTCACTGAATGTTAAAACTAATAACTTTCTTCATTTGAATATTAGTTAATTGATCAATCCCTATAGAAGAGGGTAAAAACCACCTCTCCCTTACTTAAGTCGCATTGATGGCCATCGAGTGAACATTATAGCGAATGAACATCGTACCAAACAAATGTCAAAACAGTAAAAGAACATATGTCGAATTGAGATGAAAAATATAAACAATGCCTAGCCTTACCCATTAAAAAAAAAAACAACTTCAATATAATTAATGTAATTGTGCTAATAATAAATAAAAAAATAACAACTTATTATAAAACATAATAATACACATCTAAATATATACCAACCCTTTTTTATTTTCTTAATCACTCCACATTAATTAATTTTAATATCTTTTCGTCCAAGTGCAACAACTCACAGATAAGTTTACATGTAGCATTGTTTTTTGTTGTGTAAATATATTCACGGGCATTGAAAATCCAAATCACCATAATGCTACCATGCACAAATTCACGATTTCACGGAATCCAAGATCGTTTGATTGAAAAAAACGCCACTAATACCTAAAACGAAAAACTGATAACACGAAAAATTGGCGATTACTTTGAGCCTACTGGTTCTCGCTATATGACATAACTTTTTGTTTTTTCAAAATTTTATTTTCCTCATGTTCGAACATAACAGTGCACCAGAACTGTAATTCAGACACATTAGATGATTTGCAGATGCTACTATTTCACGAAAAATAGCAGACGGGTCCTCTGCATGCATGGCCCAATGCTTCCAAAAAAAGTGCAATCACAGGAAGACACATGATGGAAGACCAAATTAAGAGTATTGCAAGCTACGCCTGAGCTTATGTCTATTACTGATTCCCCGAATATGGTTGATCACTGATTCCTTAAATATTTCGGAATCCGATTGATATAGATATTTTGGAATCGGATTGATATAGATCGACCACGCCCATGTCTATCTGATTCTCAAATATCTGATTCTCAAATATTTAGAAAATCAACCATCGACATAAAATACCCGATAAGATGCCCCTTCCGAAGAATAATTGAACTCCTGCTCTGTGGGAAACAATTAAACATGTCTTACAGCCCTCTGGGGAGACACACTGCACAATCATTGGCAGACATGTCTCTCCAACACATCTCCAGCCAATAAATATTCCACGAATTTCTTGGTGATAATTAACAGTTGTCGTTCCCACGACGAAATTGTAATTGCTAGATGTAGCTCTCGTAGACAAATCGATCATCAGATTGCGGACAAAGATCCTGAATCTAGGATCGGCAATGTTATTGTCACTAATAAGACGATACCATAAGTTGGTGTCAAATTTGGAAATGAAATCATAATTTTCCTAACAGAGGAAGCAATTCTCGAGTTGCATCCGAGCGCCCAAAGCGTTTGGACACTCCCGACGAATGGGGCTAATGGAATAGAGAGAGAAGGCACGACAATACTGCAAAGACAAATCATCTTTCTTCCAACGCCGTAAGCAGAAGTGTTAAAAACCGTGAACAATGCATTGCGAGTTAGTATGTAGAGGAGCTTTTCCAGGTTGCGCTCAGATGCAGAGCCATTCGAACACTTTTCCACATGCAAGCGGAGTAGAGGACGAGCTCGTTCGACGATTCTTCAATGGCGGTGGATGCAATATCGCATTCGACGTTGCCACTTAAGAAAAGCAGTAAGGTGAGGCTGAGAATTAAAAGAGAGTGCCCCAGAATTGGAGGGCCCTTTTCTTGAGCCAGGAACATGATGCTTTATAACTGAAAACATTTTCAATCTTTTTTTTTAACATTTGAATCAATAATATGGAAACTAATTTTATAGATTTTCATCTATATAAAATTGGAAAATAAATTATTAATAACAACAATTTAATATAAATAAAAATTTAAAATGTAATTATATATATATAATTTTTTTTGTTTATTAGGTTATTTGAGTTCTAAGATGACTAGCATCTCTAACATATAATTTGAGTAGCTACAACTCATGGACATTTTTTTTTCGGAAGAAAAAAATGAAACTTTCATTCATTTAAGTGTGAAAGTTTTACAATGGCAAGGTGCTTTATCCCCTGTAATAGTTCATAGAACATATATAGGGTGTATACCAATCTGGGTGTGGCTAGTGTGGTGCAAAGTACAAACTCTGTTTACATCAGAAAACTCAAAACAAGACTAGTGCACGATACACTGCAACAGAAGAAAAAGTAATATGGTCTAGGAACCGAACCAGACAATGTTAAAAGCTGGTCCCATCAAGGGGAACAGTCTGTAGAAAAAATCTTCTGAGGGATGAGAAAATATACCAGAAAATATGCAGGATGATACTCCAAAATTAGATCTCAAAGTAGTCCAATGATTGCTCCCAGCCATCAACCTTTAGTTAATATAATATAAGGGCAGGGGGAAGAGGAAAACCTCGTTTGGAAAGTGCATTGGCCAAAGTATTTTGTTCCTAGTATACGTGCTGAAAGGTGACAACGAAGAAGTTTGTCAGGAGATCATTGGTTTGTTGCATCCAGTTCCAGAGCGAGGGAACCTCCAATTTGTGTTTCCCCTGAATCCAGTTGATCACTATTAGTGAGTCACCCATGATCAAAAGGTTGTCCATTTCCAGCCATGAGCAAACTTGCAGTGCACCCCATAAGGCTATCAATTCTGCTTTGCAGTTGTCGCCATCACCACCATGCTAGTGAAAGTGGTAATGAGTTGTGTGATCAAGTGAAAGGTGAACCCCAAAGCCACAAAAGCCCCCCAAGGTGGCCCCATCAAAATGGCAGATGGGGAAGATGTTGTCTAGATCAACCAGTGTGATGTTCCTTCCAGGATCCAAATGTATATAGGGGCTGACTTCTTGGAAATATTCAACAATGTTCAATGCCACCAGTTGGACATGAGGCTATTTATCTTCGAAATAAGCATGTTTCTTGCTCGCCATATGCCCCATAACACATATAATGGGATAGTCCGGTGTGCCTTGGCATGTAGAGACTATGTGGTGAAGCAGTCCATAATCGAGACATAGTCATTGGGCATAGGGACACCGAGAAGTATGGAGACCTCCATCCAAACATTCATAGCAAAAGAACATTTTATGAATAGATGTGTGCAGTCCTCTGAATCCAACCCACACATGGGACATCTGTCGGGGCCCATGAAGCCCTTCTCATTCAACCGGTCCCAAGTAAGAATATGGTTATGTAGGGCCAACCATGAAAAGCACTTGATCTTAAGTGGGGCATTCCACTTCCACCATGTAGCAGTAGTAGTGGAAAATGGAAGTGATTGAGAATAAGAAGTGATGTGGCCATATACTTCATTGGTCATAATGAAGTCAGTCGCAACATGTCCCTGCCATAATAGTCGGTCTGAGCAAAGAGTGGGAAAAGTTCCAACTATGTGGAGAGAGTGGTGGTATTCACCCCATTCCTCAGCCAGTTGGTTTTGTAGGCCAATATGCCTAGCATGTGGCTAAGCAAGAGCAACGTTTGGGAGACAAGCCCTATCCCAAAGATTTGCCAGCGAAGTGATCCCTTGTGTGTGTAGAAAATGAATCAAGGGTGTTGCATTATATGGCAGCCATTCATACCTTTGATGACATCTAAGCCGATAAGAATTTTTCTACCATTCCCAACCATCCACTGCAAGTTGTTGCATAGCCATGGAATTTCCCAACAAAGACTATGTCAAACAATAGATGCACCAGGTGTAGGGGGCGCCCCAACAACCACCCAGTCCTCCATATTTGTCTGTGCAATGTATTTGTTGAACATGATTTTCTGCCACATGCCTCTAGCATAAAAAATGCTCAAGAGGGACGAGGCAAGGAGAGAAATATTGAAGCCTCGAGAGTCAAGGAGTCCCCAACCACCAAATTTTATGGGTTTCGATAAGGTACATAAACTAACAAGGTGTATATTTTTTCTATTCTCTATGCCAAACCATAAGAAGGTAGCAATGATATTGTCAATGTGGCGAATGATGGATTGTGGGATATGAAATAGATGGATCTAAAACACCAGGATGCTTTGTAGAATTGCTTTGATCAGGGTAACACAACCTCCCAAGGTGAGCCAATGATGTTCCTAGCAAGTCATCTTATTTTTGAAATTTGTAATAAGCCACTCCTAGTCATGTGAGAGGTATTTGTTTGGTTTCAAAAAACATCCTAGGTATTTGAAGCCTTCAGTCATGGAGCAAATATTTATCCAAAAAGATGCATCAATAGCCAAGATTATGTCTGAGCCTTGGTCATCAATGATTAATTCTGTTTTGGAGGAGTTGATGACTAAACCAGATGCCTTTCCAAAATTTTCAAATATCTTGTGGAATGTGTCCCATTCTATGATCTTGGTGACCCAGCACACAACACATCATCAACAAACACGAGGTGGGTCACCTCAGTGTTTCTTGAGATTTTATATCCAGTAATTTGTCTAGATTCCTTCATGGCGATGATACTTCTACTGAGGGAGTCCATGACCAGTACGAAAAGTAGGGGGATAGAGCACAACCCTGCCTGAGTCCCCTGAAAATTTTAAAGAAATCTGTAGGTTCATTGTTGATGAGGACCACCACAAAAGTGGATTTAATGCAAGCCACGATCCACCGAACATGACAGTACAGGGATCGAATCTTGTATAAAATCATTATCATAAATTCCCAATCAACACAGTCGAATGCATGCTTGAGATCAATCTTCATGAGACAAGGTTTTAGCTTCTTGGATTTCACAGAATGAATAAACTCTTGAGAAATAGCAACGACATCCTTGATTTTCCTGTTAGACATCAAACCAAATTGCTACGACGAAATATATGGTGAAATAATCTTCTTTATCCTATTGGTTAGGAGTTTTGACATCATTTTATATACAGTATTGCAAAGAGAAATTGGCCAATATTTAGAGAAAGGTAAAGATTTCTTATTTTTTGGGAATTAAGGTAAGAAAAGTAGAGTTGATGGCACCTAGAATATGTCCATATGTTTTGACACTCTCTGCCATTTTGACCAGCTCATAGCCCATCAAATAAAAAAAATGATGAAATAGTTCAATAGGCTAGCCATCGAGGCCAGGGTTATTTTCCTTGGCCATATTCTTGATGGAATGTAGCAGTTCATCTTCATTAATAGGAGTGTCCATGATTTCTATGTCCACATTGGTGAGAATTATTGGGAGCAAGTCCACTAGATCAATTTTTTCTGTGATGTAATATGTTCCTTGTCCAAAAGTTGATGTCTGAAATAGCGAAAAGCTTTCAGCTTTATGTTTTTGTTATTGGATAGAGTATTCAATGGAGCATCTGGCATCTCCTAAATGGATTTTATTTGCCTCCACATGGACCCATCATGGTGAAATTTTTTTGTATTGCGATCTCTGCCTTTAATCCATGCTAGCCTACTTTTCTGTCTCCACTCCTCTTCCTGGAGTTTGAGAATTTTATCCCTCTTGAGTGCTAAGTCCAATATTACCTGTTGCTGCTGAAAAGAGATGTAATTTGGAAGAATTTGATCCGAGATATGTGCAATTTCAACTTCAATAGAATGAAGCTCGTTTTTCATGATGGATTGGCGGTTATATATCCAGACTTTGACTTCAGATTTGAGCCGCATAAGCTTGTTCCTAACCCGCAGTATAAGATTGTTTGTATCATCAGTGACAGGGGTGCACCATGTTTGATGGACTAAGGACTGGAAGTTTGGGTCATTTATCCACATTGTGTTGAATTTGAAAGGTAGATTCAGATGGTCCAGTTCATTGCACCATTCTAGTATTATGGAATCATGGTCAGAGATATTTGAGAAAAATGTCTAGGAGCGAATCTGGTGCATCTGGTGGCACGTCTGGGAGTCCACAAAGAATCTGTCTATTCTTTTTTATATACCCTCATCCCCAGAACGTCCATTTCTCCATGTTGGGCATAGAGGGATCGATGTTATGTCCTTGAGTGATTTGCGTTGGAATATGTCTCTGAAATGTCTAACCAATGGTTCAGGTTTGGCCTTTTATCCTCAGCATTCCATATACCCCATCGTGAAGTTGAGATCTCCGACAATGATCAATGGTTTGATGTCGAGTAGCCCAGATGTGTCAGACATATCCCTAAATGTTTTGTAGTCTGAGTACAGGGCGTAAATGATCATAATCTGTATCTTATAAGAGGATCCTCTGTGGTGGCTAGTCAAAATGATTCCCATGCATGACCTGTATGCTCATAAGTCATAGATGTTTGGGTCCTATATTGCAGCTAATCCACCAGAGTTGCCTTGTGAGCCAGTTGCACAATCGTGCCAATTGGGACACATCTGAAGAAGTATCTCTGTCACCATTTCATTGATCATCATTGTTTCCTAAAGTAGCACAATAGTGGGTTCTTTTGATCTAATACCATGTTCCAAGGACCTTCTGGTTTGGACAGATCCTGGGCCCCTAATATTCAGTGACATGATTTTCGTTATGGAATGGAAGAGTCAGGGAATGGTGCTCTAAGCTCTCGAAATTGTGAAGCCTTGATAGAATCATTTGATCCATTTGACAGTCCAGGATCAAAATAAGGACATATAAGTCATCAAAACCACCTAGGGATGACACCCAACTTGAGTCACACCAACCCTTAGCATAACTAGAGCCATTAGCAAGATTGGATTTTTGCCCACTGAGTTTCTAACCAGTGACCTTTACACCACAAAGTTTTTTAATAGAATACTCTATCACAATTTATTCTACAACCCCTAAGCTATATTTTTATAATTTAATATAAATGAATTACATAATATTGATACTTATTTTTTATTTATTTTTAATTTTAAAAACTTAATAATAAAATTTAAAAATTAATTAAATTAAAATATTTTGAAGATAACAAAATTTGGGAATGGTTAAAATTTTAAAGTTTTGTCTTTTTTTTTTCCTAAAATCATAAAATAAGTAATAATATAAATGTGTTAATGTGAAATTAATTAATTTACTTAAATTTTCACACAATTATTAATTATTGTTATTATCTAATTTTAAGGTCACGACCAAGCCAGACACCACATTGGTGTATGGGACCCTCTTGTTTGTAGGAAAAATGACCCACTTCCAATCAATGATTTAACGGCTAAGTCTACAAAAACATACGTACACTCTTTTCATTTTTACATTTTATACATACATTTCAAAATAAATTTATATATATATATATATATATATATATATATATATATATATATATATATTTCAATTATTATATTAAAAAGTTATCCATTTTTTCACCAATTTATTAACCTTTACATCCTATTCTAATCAAATAAAATAAAAATAGTACTATTATTCAATTTACATTCTATTCTAATCAAATCAAGTAGAAAATAATACTATTATTCATTTCTCTAACAACACTGTAATCTTATCCCTATTTAAAAAAATAAAAAAATTATACTCACTTGTATCATTTTAATCAAACAAATAACCTTTATATAATTCTAATCTAGTGTAGAAAATAATACTAAAAATAATTATAGTTTTATCATTTTGAAATTACTTTTTAATAAAAATCTTTATTTCTTATGTAAAAATAATATATTTTAAAAAGTTTTATAAAGTATATAAATATTTAATTTTTGTATAAATATATTTATTTAAATATATATGGGATTGAAAATAATTGCAAGTAGATAAATTTTAGGAGTTAGAATAAAAAAAATTCTCTTTGAAACTCTAGTATTTGTTGGTATTTTATATGGATGTATATTAGAGACTTGTGGAGGAAGATTGAAAGATACAAATGTAGCTTATAAACTGTAAACTTTAGATTAAAGGAAATACTTCCTAGCCCATCATACATCAAGCCTTACTCCATTGAAAGTACAATTAAGATTAGAGATCTTATGTATAAGAAGATATTATAAAACATGGATGTCAAGAGGTTCCTCAAATTGCTTCTAGCTCTAGCCAAAATTCCCACCTTCAACTCAAACTCGGTGGCATAATGATGCCTAATCTAGGCTCCATCACTGGGCAATAAAGGAGGAGCCCATCTTGCAGTATCCAAATAATATCAAAAATATTATTACTTCGAAATTCAAGGAGAAATTGTACGAAATAAAATAGGCAGAGGGAAAAAGAAAACTATGATATTATAAGAAGGTGATTAACCCAAATCTACAAAACCAAAATTATCTTTTTATCTTAACTGATGCTAAGAATAAAATGAACATTGCTAAGATAATGACTAATTCTCATTAGCTTCAAAGTGAAACCGAGCATCCACCAATTGCCAAAATTCCATGGGGTTAAATAGTTTGTCACCTATGGGATCTTAACTGGGTTAAAGATGAAAAACATTTTTTCTTTAATCTTCCGGTTTTATACTGACATTAAATATATTATTCAAAATATTTGTCACACTACTAACCTTCTTGACCTTTTAAGTCAGCAAAACTGTGGTGATTTTGGAATTCTTCTCTTGTTTCCTTTTTATCATGAAAATAAAATATTAAAGAATACCTTCTTAAGGTAGGTTAAACCACATAGGTCTTAGGGGATGTTCTTCCTCATCATTATCATCATTATCATCATATATTACTCAATCTTTTTTCTTTCTTTCATTTTTTTTTTTAATTAGAGAAATTAGTGGATTTGTGATTGATGTACTTGACTTAAAAAACACACACAAAGGGGCGTTAGGAGCATGATGTAATTCCCCATATTATCTCCACCTCTTATTAGTCATTGCTAAGGAAAGACTCTAGCAATCATTGAACACTATTACTTTACCATTGACTGACGCAAGTTATAATGTTTAACTTTGAAAAACAAATATTTATTTTTCAATATTATTGAAGGAATTATTTTTCAAGCATTTGATTGGACAATAAATTGAAGGTCTTATTATAGGCTTTGCACAATACAATTCCATGTGGATAACTACCTCATATATATATATATATATATATATATATATATATATATATATATATATATATATATATATATATATATATATATATATATATATATATATATATATATATATATATATATATTTTTTTTTTTTTTTTTCCATAATTTTTGGATGCAGTTGCAATATTTATGTCATGATTTTTAGATATTTGTGTAATAATTTTTCATTGTTAAGCTTCTAAAACTCCCTAAAATTAAATTCTTTTAAAACAACTCATACTCACATAAATAACATATTTACCATGAAGTATTTGTATAAAAAATAGATAGGAACAAGATGTAAATAAACATACTTACCAAGAGTAACTACCCACCATTATTTTTGTCTTTCAACACTTTAACAAGTTGGAGTAAAAATGTAAATGTGAACACTTACTAGTGGTTACTACCCACCAAAATTTTATGCAAGTCCTTGCCCCAACGTAGGAAATTAAATTTTCCACTTCATATATTAATTTGCAATTTTTCTAAAAAACATAATTTCCACTTGAGTGGTAGGGACTACCCTGCCCTATAACACTTGTTATTACATATACTTTCTAGAATATGTCTACACCATTACAATATTCATAACATCATCCATTAGAAATTACAAATAAGTATTATTTCTTTATGTCTCCACTTTAACCAACATTCTTCATTAAATTAGTTCTTACAAATTTTTTACCTCTGTTGTCCTTTGTCTTCATCTTTAATATTTGGGCTTCTTCCTTTTTGATCTTCTCTACTTTAGTCTTGTACCTACATAAATATTGGTTGAATTCCATATGAAAGAATCACCATCCACTAGAACATATGGGTTATTAGCCGTTGTATCCACTAGTTCTCTACGAAACTTCTTCTTGTGCATGGTTCATCAACCATTATTCCATTGAAAGTTTGCATACATATCCTTGTTACTCACTTTGCATCACCACTACCACTGCGATCATCCTCATTCTCCTATGTTATTGGCTCACCTATAACCTTGATGTCGATGCTCCTGCATCAAACTCCCGAGGAACAAAAAATCTTCATGGACACATGTCCATGGGTCCTCTATCCCTTCAAGTTTTTGCCTCATAATTTTCTCTTCTTTGTCATAATCCTTAATGATTATTTTGTTCCTTTGCAAGCCCCTTCCTCATGACTTGAGATCTACTTGATTTCCTCCTCACTAAGATTGATGATTCTTCTAGGTGTGGATTGCCTCATATCAGTATTTCTACCCACATCGAGTTTCTCTCTAAATGATCCTATATCCTATGTGTTATCGGGAAAACTAGTGTCTATGCAGGGCTACTAGTCCCACTAAGGGGGGTAGCTACCTTAGAAACAAACAAACTAAAACTACTTTTGTTTTCCTTTATGAGAAATAGATAAGAGGGGAACGAAGGAGACCAGCCTCTGTCTTGCGCTTGGTTCCTTGCTTGATTCCTCTCTCTTCTGGTAGATCTTTGCCACTCACTTCTTTGTCTACCCAGCTTCAAAGGGAACCTGTAGAATCAAAGAAGCATAACACTATCCAAGAACATAGATCTATTATCATAAACAATATAGGACCAGATATATATTGACCACACAAATGCATATATCAACAATTATACAAAAATGTGGAGGAAAACTTGAATAGCTTTATTTGTAATCAAGAAAGAGCAAAGAGGATTACAACCAATTGTTTTGACCCAGCGTCATCCTCCCAGCAAGAGAGCCCTTCTTCACCTCATGAAAAGCTTAGATCACCCAACACTATGATATTGCACCAAAACACCAGCAGCACTTCCTTACAAGATACAAAATTCCAGCCTCCAACCTTTGGATCTCTGGGATGAGAGATCTATATATAGATATTTGCAGAGGCGTGAGTCAGCTCTGGGTTTTTGATTAGTGTCTTCTCTCTGATAGTTCTTGTTTCCACTTGGAGATCTCATTGATCTCTTACTCATCCTTGGGCGATTTTGAGAGGCAAGTGTCATAGGAGAAGTTTTTGGAAGATTCCATGATCATCCACCTCGCAAACTGTCTCCGCCACTTGTCTATTCTCGTCCATCGCACCCTATAGAAGGGATTTTCAGTATGCATCGCACCCCTCGTGTGCATTTAGGTGGGTTGCATCGCACCCTCAGCACTGAGCAATCAGTATGGTCCAGTTTTGACCATTTCTGAGTAGTTTTTCGTGGACAACTTGTGGGAGATGATGTAATCAGTTGACCTTGTTCTTTTAGGGGTTGGAACAACACTTTTAGGGACTTAGGAGCCCTTGGTTTATGGACATATTTGATTGGGGCTGCAGTGCCCAAAAATGTCTATAACAGTTGCGCCCTAAAGCATGAGGTCGTTAATCTTTTGATGTCAGGTGAAATGCTTTATCATGAGGATCCAAAGTTTTTTCAAGCTGGAAGGTGACCTGTAATAAGATACAATACAATACATTATCTTCATAATATTTTCATGATCTAGCTGAGGCAGGCATTCCCATGCTCAACTTTATAAATTCATTTTCATGTACATAAGACAGACAATCGTCTGAGTGGAGACTGATGGTTCTGGTGGAGCCATCATCCCTTGGATTGGATGATTATCTGTGCAGTAATAATGTACATTTGATGTCTTTATTTTCCTGAATATATATCGCAACCCGGATGGATGAAACTAGATCTGGGGTCTTCAATCTCATTCGATCTTCACTCAAAGTACAAGTCGATCCATGTGAGAGATGTTCTGGAGTCGAACATGGAAAGACATTGGCTAATTAGTAGCCAATGATGTAAGCTGTTAACAGGCGCGAGAGGAATCACCAATAATGATGATGACCCTCAAGGTACTACAGTACAATTCACGTGGTGTGAATAAGGGACTTGGCATTGAACACCACGCAAAATCTTTCGGTCGAAGGCCATTGATGTAAACCTATCGCCGGAAGTGAGAAACTTGCCATTGAGGCATGCAAGCTTCAAAGTACTGAAAGGGTTGTTCCTAGATCGACTTCCTGGATAATGAGCTGATGTCGACAAGAAGCGATCCGTCATAGGAGGGCCTTAGTGAATCCCACATCAATGACACGGAACAGAGCAAATGATTTTAATGGAGGTGAAAACGATCTGATGACATAAGGTTCAGGGTGGCGGTCATGAAAGAATGGAGCGTAAATGTATTGCAGTGGATGAGGCACACGTGAATTCTCTGAGCGACTTCTCTTGAACATATCGGCGACACTGACATGATGGATTGGTAGCGTTAACCCCAAATATGGATGGTGTGATGGACCAATGGTGATATGACTAGTGAACGGAACAACCCAACCTGACTCGGATGCGGAGTGAAAGTGTCATGTTCAAGAGCGACTTGCTACCAATAAAGTTTCTTCAAGTTTTCTTCCCAATTTTTCCCCAGTCATTGTTGACCAATACCTCTTTATTTTTGTCAAGCTTGAGGAGGATAACATATGCTTGTTCTATAATTTTCCCTTCGGGCAAGCCCATCGCTATGTTTTAACGAGCCTAGCGATAGTGAAACTCATTCTTGTCTGTATGGACAAGTTTGTCGCTATTTGGTTTTAACGAGTTTAACGACAAAGATAACTCGGTCCTTTTCAATTTTAGAGAGTCTGAGAAAGGACGTAAAGAAAACTCTGACAATCCTTTTTCGTCATATAATCCCTTAAGTCCGAAAAAGTATAAAATAATACAGAAGGGATGAATTTTCGGTAATTTTAACGAGCTGAACAAAACAAGTGCTCGATCTTTTTGTGTAATAATCCCTCAGGTCCAAAAAGATTAAAATCTAAAGGAGGGATAGCACTTCCGGTCCCTTTAACAAGCTGGAGAGGCCAATCGCTCGGCAATCTTTTCATATTTTATGAGTTAGTTGAAAAGAGCTTACATGAGACTCGTTTTTTGAGGAACGAGTGATAAATTCGGGTAGCAGCTGATTCCAGGTAAGGTTTGGAATTTTCCAATCACGGCAGTGTCACAAGGATGGCTAGCAGGATCACTCTTTGCAACTGTTCCTCAAAAAGGGTAAACAATCAAATGGAGGTGAATGATCGGCCAAAACAAAGTGGAGGTGATGATGAGAACACGACCAAGGCTTCAAAGGCTGATGGTAATACATTCACAATGGTTATTTACTGGAAAATGGTTCATTTTTTAATGAGCTTAAACTTTGGGGGAACATTTGCTCATTGCTTATGTTTATTTTTTAACGAGCTTGAATTCCGCGTTAAAACTGCTCGAGGCGGGTTTATTTTTTAACGAGCTTGAACCCTGCAGTAACACTGCTCATGATAAGTTTGCATGCCCCCAGCATAATAACGCAAATCGAGGTGCATGCCCCCCAAGCTTCATTGCATTCATCTCAGTGGTTGGAATGAAGGTTTACCTTCGAGATCTTCGAAAGACTCGACTTTGATTTTACGAGATTGTAATCAAAGACTCGATTTGGAAAGGGAGTCATTTCATTTTTTAATGAGGTTGACACAGTAAAAGAACTATCCTCATGATTCCTTGTTTCATTTTTTAACGAGGTCGACATGAGATAAGAATCGTCCTCGAAATCCACCGTATTTACAGTATTTGATAGAAAATAAAAAACTGAAGGCTGATTAAGGTTGCTAGAATAATCTTCGTGGTAATCCGGAAGATGGGAGTGATGGTGGTAATCTTCCCATGGTGCCTCTCCTATCATCATCGATTGAATGATTCCTTCGTCTATAGAATGTACATGCGACCAAGGATCTGAAGAGGTGCCATATTTCTTAGACCTATCTATCCAAACACTCGATGAGTGTTGATTTTGGTTTGCCACCAGGCCAAGAAAATTGATTGCTACAATATTTCTAAAATGGTGATGATCCATGCTAACAGAATGTTTAGGAATCTTCCGAATCCATTAGATATAGAAGATTTCATATTGCAGGTTTCCACTGTGGCCACTTCCGCCAGATTACTCGGAGGCGGTAGGGCAAAAGTACCCATTAAGGCAGGGTCTTTTAGGAGACCTACTCTGATATTTTGAAGCGAATGATTGCTTCCATGGATCATTGGAATGCTTCCTGTAACTTGTGAACTGTTGGGGAGAAATGTTTGTTGGTCGACGATTGTAATTCCTCCTTGAAAGGGAAATGCAATCTTCCTGAAGTAGGTCGACACAACTGCGGCCATGGCATATATCCAGGGCCTTCCCAGTAGGATGTTGTAATCGAGGTTTCCATCGATTACTTCAACATCAATTTCTACTATTTTGCCCCCTAGTTCAACTTGCAAGTTACTTAAAATCCCGTATGGAGTGTATGATCGTCCATCAAATGCTTTTAACATTGTTGACGATCGTGACAAGGGTGGTGAGCCTAAATTTTTCCAGCAACTCATCAACATAATACATGTAGATGCCCCCTCATCAATAATTGTTCGATGAATAGTTTTGTTGAGGGCTTTCACTTGAATAAGGAAAGCTAGTTGAGCTGGTAACTGAGGGTCATATCCTTTGTGATTAAAGGATGCAAGACTGGAATCCGTTGGGTCAATCCCACCTATTACTGATAATAGATCCTGCTTTTGGGAGAGGAAATTTTGTGGTACCTCAAGTGTCGACATAGCAGACGGCGATTGGGCCAGGTCCTCTACTATATTATAATTCTGTGCTACTTTGGCACGAGGATTAAATGTCGATTTGTGTACTACTCCCTTTGGTGGCTTTATCATTGGTCCAGGAATGATGGGTGGCACAACTTCAGTCAAAGTTGTTGTCTAACTACGAGGTTGTTCATTAGCCTTGTTATTCGACAGCTGTGGATTCCCGTAATCTTTATTCCTTGTCAAAGCATCATTTTGCTGCTTTGAGATAGACAACATAAGCACTTGGGATCGGGAAGCATTTTAATTAGCAACCAGTTTGGTTCCCGGGTTTGGAAACGGATCAGTCAATACTGCTGAGGTTTTTGAACTCTTAAAGAGTTTCCTAACTTCAGCTTTATGTGGACATCGCATATCTGACACCTCGCAGGGGGTTTCCTTTGCCCAGAATGGTTTGCAAAAGGCTTTTCAAGAGATGACTCATCTTTCTTCTTTTTCCTCCCTTTCTTTTTCTTCTTGCCCCTTGGTTGCTTCAGTTGTTTTCCCTTATCAGTCGACACGGCATTTACCTCCGAGGCGAGAAGTTCTTCATTTACATTTTGATCAGAATTCGTACGAGCTTTCTTAGATGTAGCCTTTGTCGATTTCGTGTTTGTCGTACCTATCACGCCATTGCCGGCATGAGAGTCTTTGTTTGATTTAGGAGGGGGAGGAATGGAAAATTCTGGTCTAGGAGCATCAGGTATTTTATCGTAGAGCATGCCAGACTGAGTATAGATCAAGTCTAGATATTGTGCACGAGCAATAACTTGCTCTTCATTGATGACTCCTTCCTTTGCCACATCTTCTGTGATAGAAGGTAATAATGACTTAATAAACCATTCAGCTAGCAGTTGATCAGGAACATATGTTTTTACCATTCTGCGATGACGTCGCCACTTATGAACATGATCAGATATGTGAGTGGTCGTTGTCTGTTTGAAATTGGTAAGAAGC
Source organism: Pinus tabuliformis (assembly GCA_031772625.1). Lineage (NCBI taxonomy): Eukaryota > Viridiplantae > Streptophyta > Pinopsida > Pinales > Pinaceae > Pinus > Pinus tabuliformis. Next base: position 586,409,878 of record CM062819.1, on the reverse strand, counting down.
TCTGTTCTTGTTTCGTACCTTATTGGTAACTGAAAATGGGTTAAAAAGGTTGTGGCTAGGGTGCTGAAGTTATCGAATGAAGCTCTAGGCAATTCGATATACCGTTTTGCTGACGGACTAGTTAACATTCGCTGAAAAAGGCGAAGCCTAATCGAATCATCATTTAGAGTGTTAGATGAACACCACAGATGAAAGGTCATCATATGATTCAATGGGTCTTCACCTAGATTTCCATTAAATTTAGGAATATCTGATGGAAGTTTATGCGGAATCGCCGGCCACCAAGGGACATAAGCAATTGGATCATTCGTCAGCCAGTTTAGATCTGGTAATTCTAGAGTTGCTACAAAGGGCAACTGTTGATTCAGGTTAGGCGAAGCATACCCAGGATAAGATGGAATCACCTGAGCAGTGGCTCTTTTCATACCAGCATAATGTATTTGATGCTGGTAACTTTGATAAGGTTGATGGGCATAACCATTATAATATGGTTGTTGATAAGTGCTTTGGAAATGCGGTTGCCCATTACTTACAAAGACTTGTTGCTCAGGTCCTTGATATGATTGCTGGAATGGCGGTTGTTAAGGTTGAACCAACCATGGTTGTTGGACCATTTGTTGTTGCCCAATACTGGATGATTGACCATGATGAGGAGTCATAGTACTTGTTTGAGCCTGAGCCGCTCCAGATAAGGAGGCACTAACCTGAGGTTGTGATTGAGTTGTTGAGACAAGAGGCTGTTGTATTGCAACCTGAGAAACTTGGGGTTGACATACAATAGGTAGCACTTGTACTTGCAACGCAGTCACCATAGCAGGTATAGTGGGAATATTCGACACAGGGTGGACTAGTTGCATTGAATATACAACCCTTGGTTGCTGAGGCAGTATTGGTACCCAACCACAGGATGTATTTCCAGTTTGACCTGAACTTTGTTGTAAACTCCCATATGGTTGTTCTCCGAGAGGGAATAATGAAAAGGCATACTGCCCTCCATATGGTGGCAATCCAGTACTTAAAGTATAGATTGGCCTTTGAAGACACATTGAATCAATTTTTTGAGTTTCAACATGAGAAATACCAGATGATAATCCGGATGAAGAAATAGGAACTGACCTTGTCGTCGAAACAGTCCCTGATTGGACTCCGGCTTGTTGTTGATAACTTGCCAGGACAGATGGTATACCGGAAAACATCGTTGCAGTAGCAGCAGGAGGCTCTGCCGCTGCTGCGTCGGATGACACAGTCCTGGATGTTGACGGTTGTTTAGACATGTCTAGTCTATCCAAAAGATTTTCTAGCGATTTCGATTGACATTCTTCCATGATTGCGGATTGCTCAATCAACTCAAAATAAAGGGGAAAACGATTCCGAATTAAATGAATTTTAGACACTTTGACACAACTTGTTTTTTCAATTTTTAAGAGTCGAGAAAAAACAAAAGATGACTCTAGTCGCCTTCGATTTTTAATGAGCCTGAAGTGACAAGTGCTCAGATGGACCTTTTCCTTTAAGGAGTCTAAAAACGAACGAAAGAGACTACTCTGGAAATCTAGATAGAGGGATTACCAAACCAATCGTAAAACTGCAGAATACTTTTTACAGTACGGCAGTCAATCTTCCCCGAATGATGTGTTCAGTGCATTGCGATCGATAGGGCAGCAGACACGGCTTCCTATGGATAAAGGATAAAGCCTATTGTGGTCTCCCAATATATACTCGATGGTACGTGGGAGCACAAGTCCGTACAGGGACTTATCGTCTCAAAGTGAAGGAATCACCCAACCAGCAATGAAAACAACAGTTACTAGGCTTTACGATGTTGGAATACGTCCCTAGCCTAGACTTCTAAATGTTGTGCATTAGGTTCCAAAGTGTTTTTAGATTCATTAAATTTATTTTACAGTTGATCTTGCTTAAGAAATTTGCCTTTCAAGTTCATCGCGTGATGTAGTTATACAATTCCTAAAATGCAATCTAAGATGATAAACAATCGTTTAATCTTCTTTTTGCAATGAAAATCCTAGCTACTAAGGAAAGAGAGATGACGTTATTTCAACATAGAGCAGAGAGCACACACTATATACACTGTCCTAAATCAAACCAAAAAACAGTCTAAATGCAAATGCACATGCATGTATTTGTTTTCAGCCTTCTTAATGTGTGAATTATAAAAAGAAAGCTAAGCGCAAATCTGAATTATTTTTCAAAGCGACGTTACTAACAAGTTTCTTTTCAAGACAAAATGAGGACAATGACGACACTTTGCGATTTGGAATTGAAAACTTGATTTCGACACTTGAAAAACTACCAATTCAAATCAAATACAAGAGTAACAGTGTAATCGACTATCAAGAACAATCGAATTCTCTTCTATGACTGAAAACGACACTTGCGACACTTTCGAATCAAGAAACGACAGTACAATTATGCTACTTATTTGTAAAAGAGAACTGAAAATGGCTTAAAATACATAAAAACATTTACAGTCCTTTGCACAATGGAGGTGGAATAATGGCAAGGAAGGGGGTTTCAACAGTGGTGTACTGACTACAGGCAGCAAAACTCCTGAATAGAGCTAAAAAGAGTGAACACAGAAACCAAAATTTGGGGGAAATGTCTTGTCTGATCAGCGCACCTGTAACACAGTGAACCAGAGATGCAGCGCACCTACTACACTTGAGAAGTGCGATGCATCTAGAGTTCACAGAATAGACAGTGCGCTAGATTAGGGACAAGACTTTGACTAGGTTCCGGGTCACAGTTTGTAGTTCAGTTCAGGGATTTAGGCTGAGCAAGTGGTAATCAGTAAATCAATCACAGGGGTAGATGTAAAGAGGTTACTAGAGCCACCACAAGGGCAATTAGGATGTCTACAAATCAATTGTTCAGTTTATAAACAAAACCCGAAGATAGACTGAAGTGGCATTTATCTACTATGCATTTGCATAGCAAATGCAGTTCGAAGGCTACCTCGCTCAACTTCAAGCTCCGTTTGTAAGCTTATAAAATGAACAAATATAGAAAAGTAAACAAGCTATTCACTCCAAAGCGGAGTCGCCATTTTGGTATCGGGAAAACTAGTGTCTATGCAGAGCTGCTAGTCCCACTAAGGTGGGTATCTACCTCAAAAACAAACAAACTAAAACTACTTTCGTTTTCCTTTATGAGAAATAGATAAGAGGGGAATGAAGGAGACCAACCTCTGTCTTGTGCTTGGTTCCTTGCTTGATTCCTCTCTCTTCTGGTAGATCTTTTCCACTCGCTTCTTTGTCTACCCAGCTTCAAAGGGCACCTGTAGAATCAAAGCAGCATAACACTATCCAAGAACATAGATCTATTATCATAAACAATATAGGACCAGATATATATTGACCACACAAATGCATATATCAACAATTATACAAAAATGTGGAGGAAAACTTGAATAGCTTTATTGATAATCAAGAAAGAGCAAAGAGGATTACAACCAATTGTTCTGACCCAGCATCATCCTCCCAGCAAGAGAGCCCTTCTTCACCTCATGAAAAGCTTAGATCACCCAACACTATGATATTGCACCAAAACACCAGTAGCACTTCCTTACAAGATACAAAATTCCAGCCTCCAACCTCTGAATCTCTGGGATGAGAGATCTATATATAGATATTTGCAGAGGTGCGAGTCAGCTCTGGGTTTTTGATTAGTGTCTTCTCTCTGATAGTTCTTGTTTCCACTTGGAGATCTCATTGATCTCTTACTCATCCTTGGGCGATTCAGAGAGGCAAGTGTCACAGGAGAAGTTACTGGAAGATTCCATGATCATCCACCTCGCAAACTGTCTCCGCCACTTGTCTATTCTCGTCCATCGCACCTTATAGAAGGGCTTTTCTGTATGCATCTCACCTCTCGTGTGCATTTAGGTGGGATGCATCATACCCTCAGCACTGAGCAATCAGTATGGTCCAGTTTTGACCATTTCTGAGTAGTTTTTCGTGGAGAACTTCTGGGAGATGATGTAATCAGTTGACCTTGTTCTTTTAGGGGTTGGAACAACACTTTTAGGGAATTAGGAGCCCTTGGTTTATGGACATATTTTATTGGGGTTTGTTATGAAACCAGCTCACAAAAAGATAGAAAAGAGAGATCCACGCCTTAGAACTCAGCCTCTTCGAGGGGGCAACCTCCTTTACATTACATAAATGAACAATTCTTGGATGATACAAATGATAAAACCTCCTTTCTATATATAGGAGTCTAAGGAGTCACAATATAATCCAGCTGACCTAACAATAATAATACAAAGCCACAAAAATAACAATAGAGGGATTCTATGGGGCACAGAAATAACAATATGGGGGTAATAGGGGCACAAAAATATAAAGGGTATAACTACAATAGTAATGGGGTAATCACTAGTATTATAGGGACCCAACATGCCCCTCTCCTTCAAAAAAGTGTTGTCCTCAACGCTTGAGTAGTTCTGGATACTTCTGCATAAAATTCTCATCCTCCCATGTGGAATCTTCAGCGGATAAGTTCTTCCACTTGATAAGATACTCTGAAATTGATCGATTTCGTAGCTGTCGAGTTCTTGTTTCTGTGACTGCTTCCGGTTCCAATATAATTTTTCCTTCCTCGTCAAGTTCTGGCAATATTGTTTGAACTGGGAGCTTGTCGCCTATAACCTTCTTTAAACATGAAACATGGAAAACTGGGTGCAATCGAGAAGCTGCAGGAAGCTCCAATTTGTATGCCATAGTACCAATCTTTTGCAACACCTTGTACGGACCATAATACTTTGGTGATAATTTATTATCCTTCTTAGCTTGCTTTAGGGACATTTGCTTATATGGTTGTAGCCGTAGGAATACCCAATCACCTACATCAAAACTTCTTTCACTGCGATGTTGATCTGCCTGTTGTTTCATTCTATTTTGTGCCAACACGAGGTTATCCTTTAAGAGTTGGAGGACTTGTTGTTGATGTTCGATGTGATGTTCCACTGCCTGAACCTTAGAATTTTCTCTTAAATATGATGTGATGGATGGTGGTTGATACCCATAAAGTGCCATAAATGGGGTCATTTTTGTTGCTGTATGGAAGGAAGTGTTATACCACCATTCAGCCAGAGGCAACCATTTGACCCATTGTGTCTGTTTATCAGATACAAAGCAACGAAGATATCCTTCCAAACATTTGTTTACTATCTCAGTTTGCCCATCAGATTGAGGATGATAAGATGAGCTATGAGCTAACTGAGTACCAAGACAAGAAAATAATTCTGTCCAAAAATTTCCAGTGAAAATGGGATCTCTGTCACTTACAATAATCTTTGGGTTTCCATGTAGCTTTTGAACTGTTTCCATAAATGCAGTAGAAACTGTACTGGCTTTAAATGGATGTGATAATGCACAAAAGTGTGCATACTTGGTAAGTCTGTCAACTACCACCATGATGACACTCTTTCCCTCAGACTTGGGTAAACCTGTGATAAAATCCATTGAAACCTCCTCCCAACGTTGGCTTGGAATGGATAAAGGTTGTAATAGACCCGGTGTCTTAATTGTTTCAACTTTATTTTGTTGGCAAACCAAACATTCCGCCACAAACTTTTGAATATCTGATTTAAGGCCATCCCAAAAAAATTCCTTCTTAACCCTGTGGTAAGTTTTTAAAAATCCTGAGTGCCCTCCTAAGGGAGAAGTGTGCAATTCCATAAGAATCTTTTGTTTTAGCTGGGAATTCTTACAGAGGTATAAGCGATCTTTGTACCATAACGAATCATTTTGCCAGCTAAATGTATCAGAAGTACTGGAATCTTGTTGTAGCTTTCGAATAAGTGCCCACACTTCTTCGTCATTCTTCCATTCCTCCTTTGCTTCGTTTATCCAATCTGGTTGGATAATAGAAATGGCACACAACAATGCTTCCACATCCTCATCCTTTCTTGAGAGTGCATCTGCCACCACATTTTGCTTCCCTTTTTTGTAGATGATTTCAAAGTCATAACCCAACATCTTTGTGACCCACTTTTGTTGCTCTTCAGAGGATAATCTTTGTTCTAAAAAGTATTTAAGGCTATCATGATCCGTTTTTACCTTGAAGTGTCTTCCCATTAGGTAGGGTCGCCATTTCTTAAGTGCATGGAGTATTGCCAACATTTCCTTCTCATAAATAGCTTTGCTTAAAAACTTTCCCTTGATTGGACGACTTTCAAAAGCAATGGGTCTTTCATCTTGCATTAGAACAGCACCAATTCCATTTCCTGAAGCATCACATTCCACAATAAAGGTTTTTGTGAAGTCCGGTGTAGCTAAGACCGGTGCTTGGCACATTGCCTCTTTAAGATGTTCAAAGGCCTTTGTTGCTTCCGGAGTCCATGAAAATGAATCTTTCTTCAATAATGTTGTTAGAGGTGCTGCTATTCTCCCATAATTCTTAACAAACTTGCGATAATACCCTGTCAACCCAAGAAATCCTCGCAGATGCTTTATGGATGTGGGGATTTTCCATTCCTTAATGGCTTTAATTTTGCTAGGGTCTACCTTAACTCCTTCATGAGATACAATATGACCCAAATATTCCACCTCCTGGACTCCAAAGAAACATTTGGATCTTTTTGCATATAATTGTTTCTCCTCCAATAGTTGTAGCACCCTGTCAACATGTTCAACATGATCCTTCCAAGACTTGCTGTAGATTAGTATATCATCAAAAAATACTAACACAAATTTTCTAAGGAATGGTTTGAAAATTGAATTCATCAAACCTTGAAATGTTGAAGGTGCATTGGTAAGGCCAAAAGGCATGACCAAAAATTCATAATGACCCTCATGAGTTCTAAATGCCGTTTTCGGAATGTCTTCAATCTTCATTCTGATTTGATGATATCCCGAACGAAGATCCAACTTGGTGAAGTAAATTGATCCATGCAATTCATCCAGTAATTCATCAATGACAGGAATGGGGAACTTATCTTTAATAGTGAGCTTGTTGAGCTCCCTATAATCTGGACACATGCGCCATGATCCATCCTTCTTGTGCACCAATACTACTGGAGCTGAGAAAGAACTTTGACTCGGTTGAATTATACCAGCCTCTAGCATTTCTGCAACCATACGTTCAATTTCACTTTTTTGGACATAGGGATATCTGTACGGCCTGATGTTTGGAGGAACACTTCCTGGAATCAGATGAATAGCATGATCATGATCACGCATAGGTGGGAGACCTTTGGGAGTCTCAAATACCTTGGAATGATTGTCCAGGACTTTTTGGAGATCTGGAGAAATAGATGATTCCAATGTGGAAACATCTAGCGAACATAATTGTGCAATTACACCTCTTTGCTCCTTTTTTAGAAGCTTTGTCATGCCATTAGAGCTGATTATCTTTCCTGGTTTCCCTGCAATACCCCTTAATTCAACTTCCTTTCCTTCCACAGAAAATTTCATGAAAAGTTCTTGAAAATTAAAAGCTATTGTACCCAAGGATTGTAGCCATTGGACTCCTAGTACAACATCAGCACCTCCCATTGGAATGGAAAGCATTGGGCTAGTCAATACATATTCTCCCATGGATAGCTTGATATTATGGCACTTTCCAGAACAATTTATTGTTCCTCCATTTGCAATCATCACTTGACACTCTGGTGCTGGATATAGGAAGCAATTCAATTCTTTTGCTACCCTACAATGAATAAAATTGTGGGTGCTTCCTGAATCAATCAACACTATTACCTTTTTCTTCTTGATTTGTCCTTCTATCTTGATGGTTTGAGGAGTGGTAATTCCCGCCAATGCATTACAAGATATGGTCGGATTTATTTGTTCTTCATCTAGGCTTTGTTCCTGGAATATATCCTCTTCTTTTGACCTTTCTTGCTCCTTTTCTTCTTCCTCTTCACAATCTATGTAGAATAATTTCTTCTCAGCACACTTATGACCTTTTGTGTATTTGCTATCACAATTGTAACAAAGCCCTTTTGCTCTTTTTTCTTCCAATTGTTGTGGTGTCAACCTTGTAGGTTGTGGAAGACTATGGGCAACAACACTTCCGTCTTTATAGTTGTGAATGGTATGCTTCCTAGTTGCCATAATTTTGCTTTCCATTTTTCTTGCTAACCTGAATGCCTTCTCTAATGAATCAGGTTCCCAAAGGCGCACATCATGTTGGATATTATCCTTTAAAGACCCTATGAACACATCAATCCTATGCTCCTCTGGAATATCTTTTACCCTTATGTTCAATTTTTGGAACTCCTCAATGTGCTCCATTATTGAACCCTTTTGTTTGAGACTTATCAATTGGCTAAAAAAAGTGTTGCTTTTTGTATCCTCATAATGTGCTATCAATTCTTCCGTAAAAATTGCCCAAGTGATAAATTGTTTACGAGAACAAAGCCATTGATACCATACAAACTGATTTGGTTCCAAATATAAAGTTGCCATACGTACCTTTTGTGTGTTTTGCACATTATTGAGATCGAAGAATTGCTCCATCTGTAATATCCATGTGGCGGGATCCTTGCCATCAAACTTCCTCATATCGATTTTTGGAACATGGTGAGTCTTCGATCCAACATTAGAGTCTATGGAATCATGATTAACATTTCTTTTGTTCTCATCATGAGTTTCCTTTACTACCTTTTCACCATTAGTGACCCTTTCTTGTAGCAACTTCTTCAATTCTTTCATATCTGTCTTCAAATCTATCTTCAAATCTGTCATGTCTCTCTTCAAATCTGTCTTCGAATCATCCATCTTAGCTTCCATGCCCTTTATCTTAGATTCCACGCCACTTATCTTAGCTTCTGTTAGCTTTTGTGAGCGTGACATTTGTTGCACTTGTTCTTGTAATTTTGATATATCATGTAGCATTTCTTCCTCTTCTTCATGAGTCATGCTAGAGCTTTCAGGTTCCTTACTAGGTGTTTGCATTTTCTTTCCTCGGGGCATCAGTTACCGATAATAATGCTTTACTATGCCCTTTGAATTCCGTTAAACCAAGCTTACACAAAATTTAAAAAAAAAAACTACACACCTTTTTTCACTTTATAGAAGCCTGATATTGAATCTGATGTATCTCTGTAATTTTGGATCATCCAGTTCTGAAATTGCTACCTGTAGTAGCCTTCTGTGTCCTCTTTCCAATGCCACAAGTCTGAGCCAAATTGGATTCTCCAAGGAAGAGTTATGTGAAATCTCCCACAGTGACTTGCTTTTAGACTGGTTCAGTAGAGCGAACTTGTACGACGTGCCACGAGTCACTGTTTCAACCTTTGAATCTGAAACACACATACAAGAAACTACAGTCCGTCCTCTTTCTGTACCTTTTTACGAAATTTCAATCCGATCCTCAGAGAGAGAGTTATGACGATTTTCCCCAGGTCACCTGTTTTGAATGTAATTCAGGAGTCTGCAAAAAGACCAACTTCCTCAGATCATATCTCCGAAAATATCGCGCGAAAAGCTCTGAAATTTGGACCCAAGGTTCAGCGCCAATTCTTCTCAAATGGGTTTTTTTTGTGACTTCTGAAACGTCACAGAAAAAAAGTTATAGCGAAAATGCCACGATGACCTGTTTGGAGCAGCGAAACCCTAGAATCCAAAGCTCTGATACCAAATGTTATGAAACCAGCTCAAAAAAGATAGAAAAGAGAGATCCACGCCTTAGAATTCAGCCTCTTCGAGGGGGCAACCTCCTTTACATTACATAAATGAACAATTCTTGGATGATACAAATGACAAAACCTCCTTTCTATATATAGGAGTCTAAGGAGTCACAATATAATCCAGCCAACCTAACAATAATAATATAAAGCCACAAAAATAACAATAGAGGGATTCTATGGGGCACATAAATAACAATATGGGGGTAATAGGGGCACAACAATATAAATAAGGGTATAACTACAATAGTAATGGGGTAATCACTAGTATTATAGGGACCCAACAGGGTTGCAGTGCCCAAAAATGTCTATAACACTATGTTGGTTGATGCTTACCACAATAATGATGAAAAATATTTTACATTATTGGTTTTTTTTACCATGAACTCTATTGACTCAAGTACACACAAATTTCAAAAAGTTTCAATCTCTAAGTAAGATCATTATTAAATGAAATTATCTAAGAGATTTTTCTTAGAGATGTAGTAGGTATGTAGTCCCTTAACCATGCTTCTCTTGCTTTCTTTTCTCCATCTTCTTGTCGCTTCATCCTTTTTCTTTCTTGCATCATTATTCACTTTTCTTACCTATTGTTGCAAATGTGATCTGTAAAGTCCTATGGATATTCCATTGGACATATTTTCACAACATATATGATAAGTTGTAGTTAAAAAATATGAAATCCACACCATGAGGGTTTATTTCTCTTTACATTTTTTCATCTATAAATTATTAATTATTTTGCATGCATGCAAATTATAATTATGAAAAAATTAGAGAACAATGAATAAAAACTCATGAACCATGATTGACACAAGATATATCTTATGAAACCCTTTAGGAAGAAAATCCAACTAGAAGGTGAGGTCGCTTTACTCTATTACTTTGAATAGAAAATGGATGCAAATACAAAGAAATAAGGCATGTGGCCTGTGGGCTACCCAGTGCAAAAATCCTCTCTATGTTCTCTCTCCCTATCCCTCTTGGTTACTTTGTTTATCTATGGAACAAAATGCACTGAAAAAGAATGGAACCCCTTTTCCTACTAGTGGCCCATTTATAACACGACCCAGTAGCTAGCTAGTGGTTAGGTTTGAGGGTGAAAATGTTAAGTTGGGTTACACTTTTGTGAGAAACGCCCCCGAAAAATTCACAATCTCAATTTTTCGGTTGAACGAAAATTTTATTTCTCCAAATTTTCTAAATTTGTTCAGCTGAACTTTTGGCTGTTTAATCTAACATCGACTGTTAAATGGAATTTTTGCCAGAGTTGAGAAAATTGGCAAAAAAATAATTTGAATGAATAAATAATTCGGTTGAACTATTTTTTGGCTGAACTATTTTTTTGGCCGAATTATTTATTTGACCAAAAAAAAGTTTTATATATATAATAGGCCAGACTCTGTTGTGAATTTTCTTCTCTGTTAATTTTTTATTGTGGTTGGTTGAGCCGAACACTATTACTACTCTATTAATTTGTGATTGTGGTAGGTTGAGCTGAGAGTTGTTATTGCTCTATTAATTTGTGATTGTGGTTGGTTGAGCTGAGGAATGTTACTACTTTGCTAATTTGTGATTGTGGTTGGTTGAGCCGAGCACTGTTATTGCTCTACTAATTTGTGATTGTTGTTGAGCTGAGCCAAGCACTGTTACTACTCTAGTACTTTGTGATTGTGGTTGAGCCAAGGCGAAGATGAGAGTTGCTTTTAATTTGTGATTGTGGTTGAGTCGAGCCGAAGCTGAGCGCTGCTGAGGTTTGTTTGTAATTTTTTTTTTTTTAATAATTTTTAACGGTCTTGTAGATTAATATAATGTTTTTGTTTTTTTGCAGCGTGGCATGAGAGGGATTTTGGTTGGTTGCACTCGTCGCTAGCATATTTCCCATCCTCCTCATCCAATGTCCTTGTCCAGACCAGGTAAGTCGTCCAAAACACCAAAACACCAAAACACCAAAAGGTTATGGATATGAACTTTGATGAATATACGAACATTCATGAATATAAGAAATTTGATGAATATATATACGTTATTCCTTATAAAATAAAGTAATGCCCATTGGCTTCAAAAATACCCCAGCAGTGTTCTCCATAATAGTCAGATCTATTTTTTCTGTCAGATTTCATTCCGAATATTATAAAGAAAAAACCGAGTTCAGTTACGTGTTCAAGTTCAGTTTGTGAAATGTTCCAACATTCTCCCGTTGGGATACATCAACCCAACGTAGTTCATTCTTATAGATAGAACAGGGCTGAAAACAACACATTAGCGGAAAAAAGTCATAGAGAGAGAAATAGGCAACAGTTGGAAGGAATCCTCTTCTCTGTCTCTGTGAGAGCAACAAAATCCAACTATCACTGAGACCGTGAACTATAACATGCCCTTATCTTAATATTTTATTATTTACATTATAAACATGAAGGAAATATTACTTTTTTTCCATTGAATGTTGGCAGGGATTCTCTTCTTTGTCTTTGTGAGAGTAGAAGAATCCAAATTTCACCGATACCGTGAACTATAACATGCCCTTATCTTAATAATTTATTATTTACTACTGGTAGGGATCCTCTTCTTTGTCTCTGTGAAAAAATCATAATCCAACTATCACTGAGACTGCGAACTATAACATTCCCTTATCTTAATATTTTATTATTTACATTATAAACATGAAGGAAATATTACTTTTTTCCATTGACTACTAGTAGGGATCCTCTTCTCTTTGTCTTTGAGAGAAAAAAAATCCAACTATCACCAAGACCGTGAACTATAACATGCCCTTATCTTAATATTTTATTATTTACTACTGGCAGGGATCCTCTTCTCTGTCTCTATGAGAGTAGTAGAATGCAACTATCACTGAGACCATGATCAATAACATGCTCTTATCTTAATACTTTATTATTTACATTATAAAAATGAAGGAGATATTATTTTTTTCCATTCACTACTGGTAGGGATCCTCTTATTTATCTCTGTAAGAGCAGTAAAATCAAACTATCATCGAGACCATGAACTGTAACATGCCCTTATCTTAATATTTTATTATTTACATTATAAACATGAAGGAAATATTAAATTTTTCCATTGACTACTAGCAGGGATCCTCTTCTCCGTCTCTATGAGAGTAGTAGAATCCAACTATCGTCGAGATCGTGAAATATAACATGCTCTTATTGTTGGAAATAATACTGAGGGGGGGGGGGGGAATCAGTATTATCTAGCAATTTACCAAATCTTCCTTATTTGATCTTTTGAAATATTCTTGCATATCAGTACCATAAAACAATGAGCATGAATAAAGAAAATAGACAGTCACACCAAAGAACACAAGATGTAAGGTGGAAACCCAATGCGGGAGAAAAACCACCTGCTGCAATAATGTCTCTATCTTCTTTCAAGAAATTCTTTTTACAATGATTTTGTACTGGTGCAGTCCTTTACCAGCACGCAGGCTGCAACCTGCAAAGAGCTACAACTCTTTCTCGTTTTCCAGACTTCTCCTGGAAGGGAGCTACAACCCCCTACTTCTTTTCAAAATGATCAACAAGTATACAACAGATACAGTCTACTACAGATATCAGATCAGTAATTACAGAAACAACCCAGAACACCTTATGAACAGAAATATACAGTTAACAGATCATCTTGAGACAGGGACGCATATTTTCTTTCTGTGGCCTGCGACTGGACGCAGTATACCTTATGCTGTTCTGCGTGCAGACGCACTGTTCCTTTTGCTTGTCTGCGACCGACGCACACATCAACACTATCGCGCCGCGTCTTTAGCTTCAGAGACGCACCCAATACCACAGTCGTGCCGCGTCCTTCGCTTCAGAGACGCACCTGATCCTTTACTGTACTGCGTCCCGGCGCACTTTCCCTTCACTGAATCTGCGTCCCTTTAGATATAGAAGATAAGAGGACTTCAGAACCAACCCAAACACTCAGATCCACAGATCTGATCATGCGCCATATAGATCGTAGTCCATTAGAAGATTTACCCTTAAAGATATGGACTAGATCACACCAAGAGATGATCAACCAAGATGATGCTTAACCCAAATGAACTCCTTTGCTTTATATAGGCAAGCTTCTCCCCAAAGCGTGGAACAATACCACGAGCCGACACCATAGAAACACACAACCGTCGGCTAGATACCACACAAGAAGCCCCCACGAGCTTTTCTCTACCTTGAAATGTGTGCACTGGGAGGACGCACCTTCTGAACAGCTGGCCAGCGTCCCTGGACGCGGGTTCTGTATGGTATACCTGCGGGGACGCATTTGCTGAACAAAATTTCCTGCGTCCTTCTTGATTTACCACCTGAAAGAGTTTTCCATCAAGTACAACACCTGAATCATAATGCCAACAAACTCCCCCTTTGGACTTGATGGCAACCACATAAACTTTCAGCTTCATCATTCTCCCCCTTTGACATCAAGAGCAAAGGGTATGCTCCCCCTATGCTCATGCTTCTCCAGAATTGTAACCAGAAATCCATCATGAAGAAGACAGAGACATATTGCAGCTATTTCCAAGATCTCCTTCTCCATAATGCCAACAATGCATTATGTGCTCCCCCTGAGCCTATACCATCAATAGGAAGATGGTCAACAGTGAGATGATGCATCAACAACCCCCAGCTTTTGCCTGAGGTATTCAAAAGTGTCCCTGGGCAACGGTTTGGTGAAAATATCAGCAACTTGTTCCTTAGAAGGAACATACTCCAACTTGACCTTCTGTTCAAGTACTTGTTCCCGGAGAAAATGGTACTTGATTGGTATGTGCTTGGTTTTTGAATGCATAACCGGATTCTTTGAGATGCTGATTGCACTTGTGTTGTCACATAAGATAGGAATAGGAGGTGTACAAGTGATTTGATAATCCTGCAAAGTCTGCATCATCCAAAGAAGTTGGGTGCAACAAGATGCAGCCGCAACATATTCCGCTTCAGCTGTAGACAAGGCAATTGAACTCTGTTTCTTGCTGAACCAAGATACCAGTCTAGAACCCATAAAGAATGCACCACCACTTGTGCTTTTCCTGTCATCCACGCTTCCGGCCCAATCTGCATCTGTATAAGCATGAAGAGTGAGATCTGGATCTCTAGGATACCATAGGCCATAATTTTGAGTCCCTTGAAGATATTTGAAGATTCTCTTTACTGCTTGAAGATGAGTCTCCTTTGGATTTGCCTGAAACCTTCCAACTATTCCAACTGCATGCATGATGTCTGGTCGGGTACCTGTCAAATATAGTAGACTTCCAATCATAGATCTGTAGGTTGGTTGATGAACTGCTGCAGATTCGTCATTTGCACTGAGACTACATCCTGTAACCATGGGTGTACATACTGGTTTTGCATCTTCCATGCCATATTTCTTCAAAATCTGCTTGAGATACTTGGTTTGAGATAAAAGGATTCCTCCTTTCTTTTGTTGGATTTGCAAACCAAGAAAGTATGTCAGTTCTCCTAGCAAGGACATCTCAAATTCTTTCTGCATGACTGAGGCAAAGCTTTGACTCATAGCTTCTTCATTACTGCCAAAAATAATGTCATCTACATACACAACAAGTATTAGTAATTTGTCATTTTCAACTTTTATATAAAGATTGCTATCTGCTGAACCTTTTGAGAAACCTTGTTGATGAAGATATTTGTCCAACCGGTAGTACCAAGCCCTTGGAGCTTGTTTGAGACCATAGAGAGCCTTTTTTAATCGGCATACAAGATTTGGATCGTTTCCAAGAATGAAACCATCTGGCTGTTCAATGTACACTTCTTCATCCAAGTCTCCATTCAGAAAAGCTGATTTCACATCCATTTGAAATACTTTGAAGTTCTGACAACTTGAGAGAGCAAGAAACATTCGGATGGCCTCAAGTCTTGCAACAGGAGCAAAAGTTTCTTCAAAGTCTATTCCTTCTTGCTGTGCATACCCTTTACAAACAAGTCTGGCTTTGTTTCTAATTACTTCTCCATTTTCATTCAATTTATTTTTGAAAACCCATTTTGTTCCGATAACATTCTTATCCTTTGGTCTAGGAACCAGCTCCCAAGTATTGTTCTTTTCGATTTGCTCAAGTTCTTCATCCATTGCTTTCACCCAACATTCATCTTTGCATGCTTCTTTCACATTTTGTGGTTCAGTAGAGGAGAGTAATGCCAAATAACTTGAAGCTTCTGCAACTGTTCTTCTAGTTTGTATACCTGCTTCCTTTTGTCCCATGATCTGAGATTCTGGATGGTTCTTTTGAACATATCTGGATGGAGTCTTTTCTTCTATTCTTGTTCTTTCTTCTGCTTCTTCGTGAGGTCCGTCTTGAAATTGTTCTTGCGGTTCTTCTTCTTCATCATTCTGTCTTTGAGGGTAGCTTTCATCTTCTTCAATGTCTTCACGATGTATTTGCCTAGGAATGTATCCTTTCTCATCAACCACTACATCAATGCTTTCAACAATTCTGCCAAGTCTTTTATTGTAGCATTTGTATGCTTTGCTATGTGGAGAGTAGCCAAGAAGAATTCCTTCATCTGCTCTAGGATCAAGTTTGCCAAGCTGCTCCTCAGTATTTTTGATATAGCATTTGCTCCCAAAGATTTTGAAGTGCTTTACTGAAGGAGTTTTACCACTCCAGAGCTCATGAGGAGTTTGAGTGCTGTTCACTCGGACATTTGTCTTGTTGAGAATAATAACTGCCGCATGTGCAGCTTCACCCCAGAAGGTTGCAGGAGTTCCTGATTCATCAAGCATAGCACGAGCCATTTGCTGGACTGTTCTGTTCATTCTTTCCACTACTCCATTTTGCTGAGGAGTTCTAGCTGTAGAAAATTCTCTCCTTATTCCATGTTCATCACAGAAATCGAAAAATTCATTTGAAGTAAATTCTCCACCTCTGTCGGATCTGAGGCACTTAATCTTGTGACCTGATTCATTTTCAGCCAAGGCTTTGAAGGATTTGAATTTTTCGAAAGCTTCATCTTTGTGCTTCATAAGTCCCAACCAAACAAACCTGGAGAAATCGTCAATAAATAATATCAAGTATTCCTCTCCTCTAGGTGTTCTTTTTCTGAATGGTCCACATACATCTGTATGTACTAGCTCCAGAGGCATACTGGCTGATCCTTCTTTCTCTGGAAAGTTAGTTCTAGTCTGTTTTCCAAACTGACATGATCTGCACATGGTGTTGTCAGGAATTTTGATATCTGGAAGATCGCGAACTGCCTGATATTTGCAAGCTTTCCTTATTTGTGAGAAACTTAGATGTCCCAATCTTCGATGCCATAACCAGTGCTCTTCATCCTTGCTTAAATAGCATTGTTGTTGTTCTTCATCAAAAATGTATAGATTATTTGAAGTTCTTTTTCCTTTGAGAACTGTTTTACCTGTATCAAGATCACGAACAAGACATCCATTTGATCTGAATATAACCTCGGTTCTTTGATCACACATCTGGCTTACACTTAGAAGATTATGCTTTAGTCCATCAACAAACAAAACATTTCCAGCCTTAACATCTTCTTTTAAAGGAGCAATACCTTTTCCTTTTATAGTTGCAGGAGTATCATTTCCAAAAGAGACTTTCTTTCCCTTTTCTAAATTAGAATAAGATTCAAGTTTTTCTTTATCACCTGTCATGTGCTTTGAACATCCACTGTCAATGTACCATAGATTTTCTTGTCCTTCTGCATAGAATGCTATCCCACATCTTTCTGTTTGAGGTTCCTTTATTTTCCATGTTTTGGTGCCTGAGGTTTGTTCCCTTTTTTGTTCTTGTACCTTTCTTTCCGGAAACCTGCTTCTGCATTCAAAATCTTCATGTCCAAAATTATTGCAAATAGAGCATTCAACTTCATTTTCAAGAGCTGAAAAATTGTTATAGGTCCTTTTTGTATTCCCTGTCATGCTTCTTTGTTTTTGAGCTTCCCTAGTCATGATTGTTTTATACGCAACACATTGGGCTGCTTTGTGACCAAAGTTATGGCAAGAAAAGCATTGTCCATTGAAGAAGTTTCTGCGATTATTGAATCTACCAGCCGACTGATTGTAATTTCTATTTTCATCTATTCTTGAACCAAATTGAGAAGGTTTTACCTGTGGCTGGTTGTGACTTTTGTTCACCCTTAAGCTGGATTGCCCCTGATAGTTTGAAGTTTGTCCCTGCTTTACCTGATGATCTTCCTTGTGTTCTTGCTCATTTCTTCTTGCGGCATCAAGATAACTTTTTGAAGTGGAAGCTTGAGAAGTTTCTCCATTGTAGCCCAGACCTGTCTTATTTAGAGGAGATCGCTGCACACTGATAATCTCATTCAACGTTTCAGATCCTTTGACAAACTTGAGATTAATAGTTTTTGTTTTCTCAATTTCTTTTCTAAGACCAACAATTTCACCTTCTAATTTTTCAAGATGTTTTTCCTTTTCATCAATCTGAAATTGTAGAGTATCAATAATCATGTTCTTTTCTTCTATACATCTCTTGAGTCTAGTAATTTCATCATAAAGGTTATCCACATCTATAGCATCCTCATAATTATCATCTTCAAATGCCATTAACAATCTATATTTGTTACCTTGTTCATCTTCATCACTGTTTGATAAGCCATCGCTATCTTCATGGGTGTAGTAGCTTTTCTTATTTGTACCCTGTTTCTTGTTCCATCTAACTGGTTCCTTTCCTTTATCCTTATAAGAGCATTTTGCAGCATAATGACCTACTCTTCCACAAGCAAAACATTTGAAAGGTAGCTTACCTCTGAACCTTCCAGAACCCCTTTGAAGATTTCTGACAAAGTTTGATTCTTCTTCCTCTTCTTCTGGAACATGACATGCTTCATAGTGATCTTCTTTGCCTGATGCTTTAAAAGCAGCTTCCCTTCTGTCTGATGGACCTCCCTTTCTCATTTCATAAGCAGTTAGAATTCCATGCAGCTGAGACATAGTGAGAACACGGAGATTTTCCTTTTCTTCTACTGCAGATACTTTAGATTCAAACTTGGGAGATAAAGATCTTAGAATCTTTTGAACTACTATAGTCTCTTTTATTTCTTCACCCAAATTTTTCATACAATTAACAATCTCATCTACTCGAAGAAAATAATTAGCCACACTTTCATCATTATACATCTTGAGAGTCTCATATTGAATCCTGAGAGTTTGAAGTTTAGCTTCTTTTACCTGTTCATCTCCTTCATAGCTAGTGATCATTTTGTCCCATATCTCTTTTGCTGATTTGAAGTGCATGACCTTCATGAACTCTGTTTGAGATATACTTCCTAATAGAGTACTGACTGCTTTTGCATTTGTTTCATACTGCTTTTTCTCAGCTGGATCTGTAGGAGTAACTGAAGGAAAGGCATAGCCTGATTCTACAATGTTCCAAACTTCTGTACCAAGAGATTGAAGATATGCAGTAACTCTTACCTTCCAATAATTGAAGTTTGTTCCATCGAAGACGGGTGGCCTGATTGATGCTTCTCTCTCGTAGTTGCTCATGATGAACGATCTACCTTCAAGCGATCAAGCTGTTCTGAAGGACCTGCTCTGATACCAATTGTTGGAAATAATACTGAGGGGGGGGGGGAATCAGTATTATCTAGCAATTTACCAAATCTTCCTTATTTGATCTTTTGAAATATTCTTGCATATCAGTACCATAAAACAATGAGCATGAATAAAGAAAATAGACAGTCACACCAAAGAACACAAGATGTAAGGTGGAAACCCAATGCGGGAGAAAAACCACCTGCTGCAATAATGTCTCTATCTTCTTTCAAGAAATTCTTTTTACAATGATTTTGTACTGGTGCAGTCCTTTACCAGCACGCAGGCTGCAACCTGCAAAGAGCTACAACTCTTTCTCGTTTTCCAGACTTCTCCTGGAAGGGAGCTACAACCCCCTACTTCTTTTCAAAATGATCAACAAGTATACAACAGATACAGTCTACTACAGATATCAGATCAGTAATTACAGAAACAACCCAGAACACCTTATGAACAGAAATATACAGTTAACAGATCATCTTGAGACAGGGACGCATATTTTCTTTCTGTGGCCTGCGACTGGACGCAGTATACCTTATGCTGTTCTGCGTGCAGACGCACTGTTCCTTTTGCTTGTCTGCGACCGACGCACACATCAACACTATCGCGCCGCGTCTTTAGCTTCAGAGACGCACCCAATACCACAGTCGTGCTGCGTCCTTCGCTTCAGAGACGCACCTGATCCTTTACTGTACTGCGTCCCGGCGCACTTTCCCTTCACTGAATCTGCGTCCCTTTAGATATAGAAGATAAGAGGACTTCAGAACCAACCCAAACACTCAGATCCACAGATCTGATCATGCGCCATATAGATCGTAGTCCATTAGAAGATTTACCCTTAAAGATATGGACTAGATCACACCAAGAGATGATCAACCAAGATGATGCTTAACCCAAATGAACTCCTTTGCTTTATATAGGCAAGCTTCTCCCCAAAGCGTGGAACAATACCACGAGCCGACACCATAGAAACACACAACCGTCGGCTAGATACCACACAAGAAGCCCCCACGAGCTTTTCTCTACCTTGAAATGTGTGCACTGGGAGGACGCACCTTCTGAACGGCTGGCCAGCGTCCCTGGACGCGGGTTCTGTATGGTATACCTGCGGGGACGCATTTGCTGAACAAAATTTCCTGCGTCCTTCTTGATTTACCACCTGAAAGAGTTTGCCATCAAGTACAACACCTGAATCATAATGCCAACACTTATCTTAATATTTTATTATTTACATTATAAACATAAATTTAAGTTTACATAGTATTGTAAAATTCTCAAAGGCATTCAAATTGTCCATAGTCAACCCTCTAAATTACAATTTTCCTATCCACCCATATATATGGGAGGAAAATAACAGAATACTCACCTCGTTAAAGACTGCAAAATGAAGCAAGAACTGTTCTACAAATAAATTGTCATAAATAAAATTTGTTCATGAGTAAAGGTGCCCTCAACGTTAGCCCCTGGTTGAATTTGAAGAAGAAAAATTAATTAAATACTCACCTCAACTCGACCACAATCACAAATTAACAATTCTCGGTTGATGGTTGCCCCTGCAAATCAAACCAAATGCAATAAAATAACCATTTGAATATAAAGTATTCATATTATTTGGTAACATACTTTCCTTTTTTCTATTGTTATAAGTTCATTTATGTTTCTTTTTTCACTACGTGTAATTCACTTTTCTTTTGATAGGAACATCCATTCCCATATAATTTATAGTGCTTCCCTTTCTAGTGAAATTTTGTGCACTATTCTTCAAGGTTGTTGGTATAAGTGCATAACTGCATCCACCATTCAACACAAAGGAAATTATCCATCTCATCAAGTGGCAGAGCATACAGTCCTACTTGTAGTTCCAAATATTGGATTTGAATAGGGATTTTATGAAACCTTCCTAATACTTTGACCTTTCATCCATCAAATACTATAATTCTCAGGTCATTGGTGGGGTACACAAATAGGTTTAGTTGCTTAGTGAAATCAATGTTGATGTAGTAAGTTTTGTTGAAATCCATGAGTATCATTACATTTCTATCTTTTATGATTCCCATGAGCTTTAGGTTCCTAGGTTGTAATTGCCCCATCATGATTGCAAGTGGAACTGTAGGTTTGCTTCCCTATTTGCTTGGAACATGAGTCTTATTAGCTTCCTAAGATAAGGCATAATACACTTAATTGAAGGTTCTTGTACTTGCTCTTTTCAAATAGTAGTTTCTTTACTTTATTTTTTCAAGTAGTAGTTTCTTTTTTAGATACATCTTTTTCATTTCTATTTTGTTGGGTGCATGAGATTGAAGCTAATTAGAATGTTGGCATTGCTTTTTCATCTATTTTTGGTGTTTTAATTTTAATTTTATTGGGTTGCTAATTAGAGTGTTGGCATTGCTTTGTCATCTATTTTTGGTGTTTTCATTTTAATGTTATTGGGTTGACTTGTTCTACCTTGATTTATCTCATATAACAATCCTGATGCTTCTTGGTAACATACTTTCCTTGCTTTTGTTGTTACGTCGTAAGGCGTTCCCTTTGAAATGAACTTCCCTCAGTGCCCACTTGTCATTTTTCTGCACTATTAGATAATATGTTAGACGATTGAAATAGGTTTAGCCATTTGATCAGAGGATATGATTAGTTAGAAAAAAGAGTTATTATGCCCTAACCACCTCAACCACCTTACACACAAATTCTATCCCTCCCGAATGGTTTCCACTTCACGCATTAGATTGCAGGATGTGGGGGCTCACCCATTGCCTTTGGGAACCACTATGGATCTCTCTATCATAGAACCCAGATTGCGATTCAGCGTGGTGTAGAACAGTTCTCGTCTGGATACAAACTCCCTTAATACAGTCTACCACAACTAATGGACTATTTGTCTATGATTCTGAGGGTTACTGTGACTTTTGATGATTAAGCCATTTTTCGTTTTTTTGTACAATTAAAAAAATGGATATGCATTGCTGGCAATTGGTATTTTCAAGAGCATGTGGAAGGGAAAATTGTGTTTTTCGATTGTGGGGTAGTTAGCATCGATATGATAATTTTAATGGTTCCTGATTTACATAAATGCCTAATGCCTAGAGCATTGGCTTGTGTTTTGGATTTGTTGTGTGGGTTAGGTTAATGTTACTACCTTGTTTTCAATGATTATTGCTTCGTTGTAGTAAATGTTCGTCCAAAGGCAACTTTCTGACTGGGGTAAGAAATAAAAAATGTTTTCTAGGTTATATGGATGTCTACCTGTGATGTTCTGAGCTATTTATCGTTATATAATGCAGAAGAATATACAACAACAACCTATTTTTCATTAAAAATGTGCCTGCTTGATTGTTAAAATCTGTTTTCCCCCTCCTTCTGTATGTTAGGGGTTTAAGGGTTAGTTGTTTTAGGTGGTTTCAATGTTTATGTAATGTTTTTAGGGTATGAAACCTATAATAAAGGTGAAGAAAACAATATCGAGCCCTATTGCATCTATTACTATGGTGACGAGGCTGTGAAATGTTAGTGGAACCTAACAGGAATTGAAAGTTGTCTCCATGGACTATCTTTGTTTCTCAATTCTAAAATATTTTAAACAATAGTGATTCCATTTGCCTCTTGCTGTGTTTCTGAGACTGTGATTCGTTAGTGTGTAACCTATAACAGGGATTATAGCTTTGTTTCCTGGAGTCATGAGAACGTTTGTTAAAAGTTGTGTCCATGAGCTATGCCTGTTTCTCAGTTTTGAAATTAGTTTAAACAGTATTTCTGAGCCCAAGCTACATCTGTTGCAGTGGTGTGATGAAGGCTGTAATTGTAACCTGTAACAGGGATTATAGTGTTGTTTCCTGGAGTCATGAAAAGGTTTGTTAAAAGTTGTCTGCATGAGCTACATTTTCTTTTCAGTGCTGGAATTATTTTAAACAGTAAATCTGAGCTCGATTAGCTCAGTTGCAGTGATGTTGAGGCTTTGATTCAGTTGTGTAACCTATGGCATGGGTATTAGCTCTGTTTGTTGTAGTCTCTTTTAAATTATTTTATTTTTATGTCTAACAGGTCTTTCAATATGGTTTCAAGGATAAACTCCTCTATTTTAATTTTGGTTTGTGTTTTCATTTAGTTAATGTATGTGTTTTCATTTTAAATCCTTATTTTAATCATAATAGTGAGTCTAGCTGCCTCTGTTTCTGTATTGCTGAGACTGTGATTTGGTAGTGTGTAACCTAAAACATGGATTATAGCTCTATTTCCTGGAGTCATGAGAAGGCTGTTAAAAGTTGTGTCCATGAGCTATGTATGTTTCTCAGTTTTGAATTTAGTTTAAACAATAGATCTGAGCCCAAATTGCCTCTGTTGCGGTGTTGTGGTGAAGGCTGTAATTGTAACCTATAACAAGGAGTCCAACTTTGTCAAAAGTTGCCTCCATGAGCCATTAGACATAATCCTTATTTTAATCATAATAATGAGTCCGGCTGCCTCTGTTGCTGTATTGCTGAGACTGTTATTTGGTAGTGTATATCCTAAAACAGGGTTTAGAGTTCTATTTCCTAAAGTCATTAAAAAAGCTTGGTTAAAAGTTGTCTCCATGAGCTACGTTTGTTTCTTAGTTCTGGAAAGTGTGCTAATATTCTCCTCTGAACAGTTCAGAACATGAAGCCAACCAATGTACAAACAGTGCAAGGATTCATATATTTTAATGAGATGGGTTCAATGGGGTTAGTAGCAGACTGTCAGGTAATATCTCAGTGAAAAGTGCCTAAAGCATCCCGAATTCTAGTAAAAAAAATAATAAAATCTAAGGGGATGCTTGCAAGACAAAATTCAACAGGGAATATTATTGGTAAATGTTTGAAAAGCAGTGTAGTAAGCATTCTTATTTATAAGTCCCATTACATGTGTCACCTGCCAGTTCAAAGCATCAAAATCACTTTCTGTTTCTAGGCCATACTTCCTTGAGCATTAACCCTAATTAAGAGGCATACAGTTGGAAAATCTATTTGGATTTTGTATCATTGTACTGTGATATAAGCATCCAATTGAATTGTCATTGTCCTCTTTTCACCTTAAACATTTGCAAATATGCCTCTTTTCACCTTAAGCTATTTGACAAAAATGGATTTACCATTTACACTCATATCCTATCGAACTCTGCTCCGAAATATACAAATCACTGTTGATTATATTCAAAGATTAATTAAATTTATACTCTAGGTAGAATTGGCTATCATTCCCAAGCTGTCATTCATCATATAATTCACAAAAATACGCTTGAACCTACTGCACCATCAAACAAAATCATATAAGATAATGCACAGAGCAGTGCTAGTGTTTAAGCTTAAACAAGTATAAGAAAGCAATATAGGTAATTTGTCTCCAATGAAGGCCCACAATTTCTTTTCATAGAAACATTGGCTTAATTAAAGTGAACATGGATAAAGAAAAAGATCATAATCACAAAGTAAGTATGTTAATATTCCATAAAAGTGTGCTAATATTCTCCTCTGAACAGTTCAGAATATGAAGCCAACCAATGTACAAACAGTGCATATGGTTTCAAGGATAACTCTGTTTTATTTTAATTTTAGTTTGTGTTTCCATTTAGTTTATGTTTGTGTATTCATCTTAAATCCTTATTTTAATAATAACATTGTGGGCATTTGCATAATTTATTTCAAGGGTAACTCTGTTTTATTTTAAGGTTGGTTTCTGTTTGCGTTTAGCTTTTGTTTGCGTTGTACTAATTGCTTTATTTCAGACTCCTGTGTGATGAGGTTAGCTCGATTACTAGGCCATATGAAATATAGATGGAAGGTGCCTTTTATATGAAAATTGATCAAGAAAATACCCATTGGCATATATTTTATTAGCAAATTTTCAAAATGTTACAAGTTTATAGAAGTTAGGTTTCATTATGTAACATATTAAACACTAAAGTTAGTGTTGTAATCAATTGTTTTCAATCAATCAAATTTGCAGATGTATGGTAGCTTCTCTATTTTTTTTTTTCACAAAATTCAGTTTTTCGGTTGCTAACAAAAGATTTGAAAGTAAACAAATTGTTAGTATTTCATTCATTCCATGAGCCATTAGACATAATCCTTATTTTAATCATAATAATGAGTCTAGCTACCTCTGTTGTTGTATTGCTGAGACTGTTACTTGGTAGTGTATATCCTAAAATAGGGTTTAGAGTTCTATTTCCTAGTCATTAAAAAAGCTTGGTTAAAAGTTGTCTCCATCAGCTGCATTTGTTTCTTAGTTTTGGAAAGTGTGCTAATATTCTCCTCTGAACAATTCAGAACATCAAGCCAACCAATGTACAAACAGTGCATATGGTTTCAAGGATAACTCTGTTTTATTTTAATTTTAGTTTGTGTATTCATCTTAAATCCTTATTTTAATAATAACATTGTGGGCATTTGCATAATTTATTTCAATGGTAACTCTGTTTTATTTTAAGGTTGGTTTCTGTTTGCATTGTACTAATTGTTTTATTTCAGACTCTTGTGTGACGAGGTTAGCTCGATTACTAGGCCATATGAAATATAGATGGAAGGTGCCTTTTACATGAAAATTGATCAAGCAAATACCCATTGGCATATATTTTATTAGCAACTTTTCAAAATGTTACAAGTTTATAGAAGTTAGGTTTCATTATGTAACATATTAAATACTAAAGTTAATGTTGCAATCAATTGTTTTCAATCAATCAAATTTGCAGATGTATGGTAGCTTCTCTATCTTTTTTTCACAAAATTCAGTTTTTTGGTTGCTAACAAAAGATTTGAAAGTAAACAAATTGTTAGTATTTCATTCATTTGTATTTTTTATAAATGTGATATATTTAAACCCTATTTTTTTGCAATTAGAGCTATGGGTGAAATGTTTGAGGTTCTCATACAAATTATGAGATAATGTTGTTGAGTCATAATATTGTTATTTGAAAACACTTTTTATTTGATCACAAAGAAGTGCTCCCAGAAAACACTTTTTATTTGATCAAAGAGAAGTGCTCCAAGAATAGATTGATTGTTGTCTCAATTGTTGAATTTTGTTATTGGTTTAAATTTTTGATTGATTGTTTTTGGTTTAAATTTTTGATTGATTGTTCTACAATTGTTGAATTTTGTTCTGCTCTTCATGTGAAAATTAATTGCCTGTATTATTACTTTTATCTGAAAAACCAAGTGGTCGGTTAATGTGCGTTTCTTTTCTTTAATTTTTATGTACATACTATGTTTTTAAGATTTTCTTTTAAATGAATTTTAGTTAAAATTTAGTTATCTTTCTTTTCTATTTGATAGCAAATTTGACCAAGTTTATTCCCCCCTCCCCCCAAAAAAAAATCACTAAATACAGAACAAAAATATAAAATATTTAGATTTTATCCCTTACTTTAATTCTTTTTAAGAAATTTTTTAGGCAACATTATTTTTGCATCAATCCACAAATTAGAGTAGCTATTATATGGCATCAATTATAATAAGCATCGAAATATAATTAGGGAAGCCATATAAATTATACTTTTCAAGTTGCTAAAATTAAAGAAAACTGTTATAACTTATTTAAAATAACCATAGATATTAAATCTTGGTTTATTATGCAAATTATTAATCTAGATTTGTGAATTATTAATAGTATCTAGGAAAAAAAACAGTAACACTAAAACTAAAAGTATTTATAATTATGATAATTAAGTATGTATATCTATATCTATCTATCTATCTATCTATCTCTCTCTCTCTCTCTCTCTCTCTCTCTCTCTCTCTCTCTCTCTCTCTCTCTATATATATATATATATATATATATATATATATATATATATATATATATATATATATATATATATATATATATATATATATATATATATATATATATATATATCTATATATATACATATATATATATAATTGGAACCAATAATATAATAACTTAACACAAGCACATTAATAAATGTGGTTAATATACTAATAAGTTTATATCATTGTTATTGTTAATTATAATTTTTATTATAATAAAAATGTTAAATTAAATTAATAATAAAATATTTAAAATTAACATATATTAAAGTTCCTGGTAAGTGACCCAAAAATTCGGTTGTTCGGTTGTTAACAAAAGATTTGAAAGTAAACAAATTGTTAGTATTTCATTCATTTGTATTTTTTATAAATGTGATATATTTAAACCCTATTGGGTGAAATGTTTGAAGTTCTCATACAAATTTGAAAACACTTTTTATTTGATCAAAGAGAAGTGCTCCCAGAAAACACTCTCTATTTGATCAAAGAGAAGTGCTCTAAGAATAGATTGATTGTTATCTACAATTGTTGAATTTTGTTATTGGTTTAAATTTTTGATTGATTGTTCTACAATTGTTGAATTTTTTTATTGGTTTAAAATAGATCAACAGCCTAACAAAGAACCCGACAACCCAACAACCTAATCACAACTTCACTGTGCTTTTCTCAAGCATGGATCACAACATCTGACCCCTCTTGCCTCCTGACAACTCCCTTTCATAGGTAGGAGTCCTACTATTTATTCAAGGATTTTTAGAAGGTTTCAACAAACCTCTCTTGATACCATTATGAATTTGTCTAACATATTGTAAAAAAACTCTTCTTCTAATGGAAACTAACACTGTCTAAATTTAAAGGCTAATCAAAACTGCAATCTGAATCTCATTATAGTCTATAAACACAGTTGGAATACAGACATTGGAACACATAGATCAATGTCAAAAGTGCCCTTGTTACTGCTATTCCAATACTGCTAAATAAAAATATGCTAGAAAATTTCCTAGCAAGTATTTTGTGTAAGAACTCAAACTAACCCTATTACAGAAATATGCTAGAAAATTTGCTAGCAAGTATTTTGTGTAAGAACTCAAACTAACCCTATTACATATCCATACTCTCACTCTCTCTTATAATTGACACCTAGTGTTCATAAAAATAGATATATTACTTAGATCTTTGGATCTTCACTCTATCTAACTAATAAAAAATGAATTCAGAAAGACTACGAAAAATAAAACAGAATTGCCTCATCAAACTTTAGCACTTTATCTTTAACCTGAAATCTAATGATAAAATTATCCTATTCTATTTATGGCTGGTGCATACATGCATGCATGTTCCCTTACTGCTGGAATACTAAGATTTGTGATGTGCCCTTACTGTCTATTTATTGTTGTTTGGAATTTAATGCTGCATGTTGTTGTAATAGAAGGTGCCCAGATCTGCCATGTGTTCCCCAACCCAGTAGAAAATGATCTGGGGTACACTATCTAACAACAATGAGTCACCAAACACTTGTATTTTGTAAATGCCACTGTGGGCTACTAGTTTTAAGAGTATTGTTAGGGAAATAAGCTTGGTGTAGTTATTTGATTCTCACCTAAATCTATTTTAAATCTGATACAGTTAGAGTTATTGAGAATTTGAGATAGAGAACACCTCTAGCTCCCCTTTTTTAGGGTTACCTTAACTACATCCATCAAAGTAATCCCCATGTTCCATATTTGTCCATAGGATCACGAATCAACTTTTTCATGTAGGGGTTGATGAAAAAGATTTGAAGTTTGAGAAGATTGACTAACTTTGGAAGGCACATTGAAAAACAGTTATATATATGTTTTCAAGGATTTCAACATTTCTATATTTAAAGATTCCCCATGATACTATTAGAGGAAGGCCTTTGAGGTCTTTGAGATCTGAGTTTTGCTACCACTTTTTAAAGCACTCTTCAACATAACCTCCTTGTCCACAATCCTTTATCCTTGTCAAATCATCCATTTCAATCCAGACTTCCCTTTATTAAGGACATAATATTAGTAGGTGGCCTATGTTTTTTTCAGAAATGGAAGAAAGGAAGACCATGCCCCCTTGTGAACAACTTACAATGCTACCTATGCTCGATTTTTACTACACTCTCAAGGATATTCTATTTGATGCTACAAAGAATAAATAAGGATTAAATTGGTCCATTCACCCTCCGACACACATATTTGGCTTCTCTCCTTGAAGCTTGATGAATGTTTTAGACACATTGTGTGTTTACACTCTCATATGAAAACATGAGAGGTTGTCTTTCAAGTACCCAGGGAACAATATTTCATGAGAATAATTTATGGATGCATCTTGATCAAAATTTATTGCAAAACAGGGAATTTGGGCTGCCACATATCCTTATCAAAATAACTAGGCCTTTGATTATGCTAATGGAGACGTGTATAAATGGAAACTTCGTTGGAGAATAATTGCACAAAAAATTGATCTGGAACCATTACCATATGAGGGTGAAGGGTTCAGTCTAGATGAGGCAATGGAAGACAAAGAAAGTCCAGTCTGGGATGCAATTTTTATTGAAAGTAAGCTCTTGGATTGAGAACTTGGGAATGAAGTCACACATGCCTATGCTTTGAGTAGATTGTTTGATTGTATTACATTTAACATTAAGATTTATTTTTTCATTGAAATTTTCCTATAATTAGATCACCTAACATATCACATTTTTTTCATCTATGCTCTTCTTCCATACGCTCTACTGACTTACGATGTTTCCTTTGCAACATTTGGTGCAAATGCTAGTTATATGTTCATTTGTGTTTCCTTTTTCATTATGTGTAATTCACTTTGATTCCCTATTTTCGTGGAACATGGGTCTTATTAGCTTCCTAATATGAGGCATAATACACTTAATTGAAGGTTCTTGTACTTGCTCTTTTCAAGTAGTAGTTTCTTTTCGAGATACATCTTTTTCAACGCTATTTTGTTGGGTGCATGAGATTGAAGCTAACTAGAGTGTTGGAATTTCTTTGTCATCTATTTTTGGTGTTTTAATTTTAATATTATTGAGTTACTAATTAGAGTGTTTGGCATTGCTTTTTCATCTAGTTTTGGTGTTTTAATTTTAATGTTATTGAGTTGACTTGTTCTACCTTGATTTATCTCGTAGAACAACCTTGATGCTTCTTGGTAGCATACTTTCCTTGCTTTTGTTGTTATATGTTCATTTATGTTTCATTTTTTATTATGGGTAATTCACTTTGCTTCCCTATTTTCTTGGAACATGGGTCTTATTAGCTTCCTAAGATGAGGTAGAATACACTTAATTGAAAGTTCTTGTACTTTCTCTTTTCAAGTAGTATTTTCTTTTTGAGATACATCTTTTTCATTTATATTTTGATGGGTGCATGAGATTGAAGTTAACTAGAGTGTTGGCATTTCTTTATCATCTATTTTTGGTGTTTTAATTTTAATGTTATTGGGTTGCTAATTAGAGTTGGCATTGCTTTGTCATCTATTTTTGGTGTTTTAATTTTAATGTTATTGGGTTGACTTGTTCTACCTTGATTTACTTGATACTTCTTGGTAACATACTTTTCTTGCTTCTGTTGTTATATGTTCATTTATGTTTTCTTTTTCATTATGTATAATTCACTTTGCTTCCCTACTTGCTTGGAACATGGGTCTTATTAGCTTCCTAAGATGAGACATAATACACTTAATTGAAGGTTCTTGTACTTGCTCTTTTCAAGTAGTAGTTTCTTTTTGAGATACACCTTTTCCATTTCTATTTTGTTAGGTGCATGAGATTACTTGGATTTATCTCGTAAAACTATGGTCCAAATGCACCAAAACACTCTGAAGAGAAGCCCTATGATTATTAGGAGCCCCTACTTGATCAAAATGCTATATGCTAAGAATATGAGCATATGATGCACTGCCAAAGAACTAGAAATGATGCACCTATCAATAATGCTAGTATCATATCCCTATCTTCTTAGCACATTGACAAAATGAAAATTTGATCAATGAAGAGGAAGCTAATGAAAAATATGATGATATCATGGCCATTGAACAACCTTAATGCTTCTTGGTAACATACTTTCCTTGCTTTTGTTGCTATATGTCAATTTATGTTTCATTTTTCATTATGTTTAATTCACTTTGCTTCCCTATTTTCTTGGAACATGGGTCTTATTATCTTCCTAAGATGAGGCGGAATACACTTAATTTAAGGTTCTTGTACTTGCTCTTTTCAAGTAGTAGTTTCTTTCTAAGATACATATTTTTCATTTCTATTTTGTTGGGTGCATGGAATTGAAGCTAATTAGAGTGTTGGCATTTCTTTGTCATTTATTTTTGGTGTTTTACTATTTATGCTAGTGTTTTAATTTTAAGAAGGTAACATAGATATTAAATTTATTAGAGTAAAATTGGGTTTATCATTTATCATTTTAATTTTTTTTTTCCTCTTTCTTAACTATATTTTGAAAGTAACATATATAAATAGACCCATTAATTCCATATAAATAAACATGTATTATAGTTTTAGTAAACAAATTTTATAACAAGGTAATATAAGTGTCAAATTTACTAAAATAAAACTTGTTTATCATTTATAATTTTTTTTTTCCTTTGTTAACTCTAGTTTTTAAAGAAGCATATAAATAGACCCATGTATGGCATATAAATAAACATGTATTATAGCCTTAATAAACAAATTTTATAACAAAGCAGAATAAGTGTTAAATTTCCAAGAATGAAAATAAAAATAAATTAGGAAATACTTTCAAACTTGGGTGATTTGAAGCTAAGTTGAATTAGAAAGATTTGTATGTGTGGAATGAACATAAAAATAAATTAGTAAATAATTTCAACCTTAAGTTGAGTTGAAGCTAAGTTGAATGAATTAGAGATTTGTAGTTGAGTTGAATTAGAGATCTCTAGTTGTTTTCTTCTTGCAATTCTCCAACCATCCAACCAAGTAGAAACAAACTTTCCTACTACCTAGCCTTCCGACATATTTCTCTAAACAATGATCTTTTGCACAACCTAACAATACATGTATAAATATATTAAATTCCTTTTATTGAATTTGTTTTTTACAGGGATCATAAAACCCATTAAACATGGTTGAAAAATGGACATTATGCATAGAAGTTTCTTGTTATCCCAATCCAGGGAAAGTAGTGATTACTTACGTGCTATGCAATATTATGATGAACATAGACCTCCAAAGGAAAAGGAATGTATCTGGAAAAACAACAAACAATGAAGCATATTATATTGCATTGATAAAAGGCTTAGGAACAGTTAGGGAGTATGGATCCAATGGAATTGTAGTCTTCACCAATTCCAAACTTGTTTGCAACTAGATGAAAGGCATGTACCAAGTTAAAAAAGAGAGGTTAAAAGAACTGCATGGAGAAGCAAAAAATATTATTAGTCAATTTCAATCATTTAGCATAAGACATTGTTCAAATTTTAATAGGATGTCTAGTGATATATTGTATGGGGAAATTTCAATTCAAGATTTGTTGTGAAAGATGAATTCATGTTGAGAAGTTCTCCATCAATATTTATTGATGAAAATTGTAATATATCTTTAATATGTGTGTTTTTTAGTTATAAATGTCTCATTTTTAATGACCATGTGTTTTTTTTCAATTCTATACCAAGTGTGCCCCCACTATGTAAGCACAACTTGGTGAACTTGACATGTTTTAGAAAATTTTGTATTTAATTTTCAAAATGTGCATGCTTCAAAATTTGTGTTTTTAGTCTTGAGTATATTTTAAATAAAGAGCTTCAAATTGTTACATTAATTTTCTGAATTCTTTCAATGTTTTTAAATAGCAATTTTAAGATCTTAAAATGCATGATGTAATTTCAAGGGTTACATTAATTAAATGCATGAGGTAACTTCAAGGGTTATATCAATTTTCTGAATTCTTAAACTTTTTAAATAGAAATTTCAAGATTTTTAAATTCACGAGGGAACTTCAAGGGTTACAACAATTTTCTAAATTCTTGATCTTTTTGAATAATAATTTTAAAAGAATTGTAGATACATGAGGTAAATTTTTAAATATCATGCATCTATATATCTATAGATATCCATATCATGGATGAGCATTTTCCACATGATTCTTCGAGGCGAACATCAATAGAGTCTCATGCATCTACTAGAGGGGGAGGTCGAGGTCATGGATCAAAGAGAATATCAAATGAATTGGGGGAGGTCCATCATTCACATCGTGGTATTCACTATCTATATATATATATATATATATATATATATATATATATATATATATATATATATATATATATATATCTATATATATATATATATATATATATATATATATATATATATATATATATATATATATATATATATATATATATATATATATATATATATATATATATATATATATATATATATATATATATATATATATATATATATATATGATAAATAAGTAGAAGAATATGTAGGTACACATATATATTGAATTGATTTTTATTTTTTTTAGATGCTTCACTCACTATGTTGTCATGTGACGGTGGTCAACATTCTCCGGGTGGTCATCAAGCTCAGTGTGGTCAATATTTTCTGGGTGGTAATCAATCTCAATCAGAGCATCATGATCAACATAATTTTGGCAAATTATATATATATATATATATATATATATATATATATATATATATATATATATATATATATATATATATATATATATATATATATATATTTATTTATTTATTTTAAAACAAATTTGTACATGTAAACAAATTGTATGTACATATTCATGTACATGTATATCTTGCATACATGTATGAAAAAATTTGTTCACGTGTTTTTAAATTTATGTAATTTTATATATTGATCCAGAGGGTGAAAATGTTAGTCCAAGTAGACATAAGAAAAGCTGAACAATTCTAGAAGAAGGTCATACACCAACTACAACTTATCTATCCAATATTTCTGATGAGCTTCCTTGGGAGACAAACCTCCAATAATGTACATTACAAAGGTGAAAAACTCATTATTCAAAATTGAGGAAATATTTTGGGAGTTTGGAGCTCCCTGTAGAGAGTCGAGAAATCTTATAAATAGTTGTGTCCTCTTGATCTGAAATGGAGCATATTAGTAATGCTGTGCTAATTCCCCATTCAGAATAAAACCAAAGATGCTTATCATTTTCTTATCAAGTGCTTAAGGATTCACCATGTTTGCTTAATTAACTGATTCCCATGAGAGTTTCATATGTAAATGTTATAAACAATTTAACATAAAACATATGCTAAAAAGACACAAAATAATAGCAAAGAACATCAAAATACAACACACATCACAGAGATTTGATGATGAGTTCACCCCTCTTGGGCTACGTCTCCTTGGTCCAGCTTCTAATGCTTGGCCCTCTCTATTATGCTCAAAATTACAACAAAAGCGTGTTTACAATGCTCAAATGCCTCTGAAACCTATCTCAATGAGTTCAGAATACTCAAAATGGCCCTAGCTTATTTTTGTATCCAATTTGGATAAGAACTTAAGAAGTTATGACTTCTCCTAGTTCTCCCACTATTTGTTCCACAAATTGTTTCAAAACCAACATAATCCCACAAATTTGCTCCAAAATCCACTAATTGAGCAAGATTTTGGCCGCGCTGTGGGCCATAACCTATTGTCCATATCGCAAATCACAATTGGCAAGGACCGACAACTTAAAGTCCATGAACATGACGGAAATGTACGATTGTGTGATGTGATATCGGCGGACCTGATGGAAACTTAAACTGTGGCTCATAAATGTATCGCGTCTGAGACTCATCACATTTCTCTATTGATGGATAATGATTATATATCGTCGGGTACTGGGTGCAATATGCGATTGTGATATATGACATCACAACCCTGACTGTTCGAGGGGGTGATTCTATAACTCCTCCTTTCCTGCGATTGTGATATCGCAAATCACAATCGGCACTGTCTAGGGGCTGATTCTTAACCCGATCCACTTGTGACATGCGATATGCGATATGAGAGGGCTATGGTGGCCTACCACTTAGCATCTCCTCATTCGTTGGGACCTTTCTCATGTCATCCAATATTTCCATGTAGACAAGTCAAACTCGAACTTTGACTTGCTCTAACTTTTGCATACGAGGTCAGATTTGAGTGTCATTCACACCATTGGATTCAGAATGATGATATTTTCAATCTGCAGCTAAGTTTAATAAGATTATGACATTTTGATTTTTTAGCATAAACTTGAGCATCGAATCAACTCTCTAAGATCATTTTTTGATATTTACGAGAATATTGGGCCAACCACAGATTCATTTATAGATATGATGAGGCGTAGAAAGGAAGCAGTGATGGGTCTCGATAAATGGGTTGAGGTTAGTAAAAGGGTTACAAAAGAAAATGCAAAATCTATGTTTAATTTCAAAGAAGGGCCGAAAAGAAAGATGCTCAAGGTGCAATATTTCAAGCACCCTGATATAGCCAGCCATTTGTATGATAGATTCCTTGTAGCATATGGAAAGCAGCCATGGAATGACGAGGTTCCAATTTATTTTGCAAAATTATTTTTGGGTATGAAACCAGATTATAATGACATTCCATCTGAATATTATGGTACTGGGAGATGTCAATTATATGAGCATAAGGGTGCACTAAGTGATATTGAATTGCTTCGCCCTCAGCCACCTTTGGTATGCCAACCTCCTCATCTGGTAACTTTGCAGTCAGAGATGGATGCCACTTCTCAAATTGGTCAAGAAGGAAGGGATGCCATTATAGACAACATACAAAGTGCATTGACTACAATTGATATTGGTCTAAATTGACAAAGAGCATGAGCTAATGCACGTGCTAATTTTGTATATAAAATAGATGATGATATAAATAATATGAATACTGAGAAGCTTAAAGCGTATCAAAGACTTGTTGTAATGGTTGGCAAGACCTAATTGTTCATGAAGAAGAGGGTGTGGGATTAGTATGTGTTAATGGTTAGGGTGGATATTTTAATGTAATTTGTAATGTATGTGTTAATGTCGATTCACATACATTTTGTTATTTTTGTTAGATATAATCTAACACAAATGTATCCTATGTTCACCATTTGCAATTAACTTGTTTGTTGAACAATTTTTTTGATAATTTCATGGTTCCAGGTTCAAGTTCCAATGAAGATTTTTTGAGAGATGTTAGTTTTTTCTTAAAGTTCATGTTGATAGAGTTATTACTCTACTTTTATTATATTGTTATTGTGAGGACATATTTTTAAAAGAAATAATTACGTATATATAATTAAATGTTAATAGATTCTAATTCTGACCAATGTTTTAGACATAACACCACCCTCTTCCTCCTTATTAGGAGATGTGCCAAAAGTATTGAATAATTCACTTATGTTTTGTTATAAATTGAAGTGAAAGTTTCATTAAAAAATGAGATAGATTTATCTTATAATTTTAAAAATTTGAAATTTTAGGTCTGTGGAGACTATTTCCATTCTCGAGGGACTTTAGCAATGGAGTCGACAATGGGGATAGGATAATCTAAATAATTTTAAAAAGTTGTAACAATTCTTTTAATATTACGAGTTTATGCATTTTCATGTGCAGTTTTTAATTTTTAATATATACATGTAAATGTATTTTACAGGGCTTCCGGGAGGGCGCAATGCATGGCAAACACCACAAGGGCACAATGGAGGGGGAACACCATGATGTATTGCATGGAATTTGAAACTTTTTATAATTTTGTTTTAACGATTACATTCTCATTTACTTTTAAACCATTAAAATTTAATTTAAAGTACATAATCTTATGTGTATATGCAATTACACACGTTGTGCAGGGCATCCATGATTCAGATGAGAACACGAGGAGGTTGATAGATCATATATTTCAACGAGATTCTCTAAATTGATGCAACTTTTTATTTGACAATGTTTTAATTTTATATTTACTTATTATCATGATATAAATTTTGGACATATTTAAAGTAAAACTCTTTATTATGAATTAATGCATCTTATTATTTGATCACTTTTTATTATATATTTACTTTTATAATGATATAAATTTTGGACATATTTTAAATCTTGAGCTCTTTATTATGATTTAATACATGCTAATTTTGGAGTTTATGTACATTTTGCATGGTACAATTTGCATGATGTATGGTTTGATTCTTAAGACTTGGTTTTACATATTTACGTTCATGAATTTGTAGCAATAAAAGTAAATTTGCATTTAGTTGGTACATTTTTCATTAAATCATTCTTATAATGTTAGTAGATGAATCTTAGGTTTTGTTTAAAGCTATTTTGTCAATTTATTTAAAATGAATCTAGTAAAATTGCAAATTACAAAACATGACCTACATTTTGCATTTGAATGAATCTTATAATTTGTTGTAGATGTCTAAAACAATGATAACTTAAAATTGCATTATGAAATATGGTATGTACATTTTGCATTCATGTATGGAAAGGCTACTATGGATGTCGGTTGATAGTTAAATTTTAATATAAAGTTGTTTGAATACACAAACATAAGCTAGATAGAATTGCATTATAAAACATGGCCCACAATTTGCATGATACATGTATGGTTTGATATTTTTAAAGGTTTTACATATTTGGATTTAGTTGGTACATTTTGCATTCAATCAATCCTTTAATGTTAGTAGATGATTCTTAGGTTTTGTTTAAAGTTGTTTTGTCTTGAGTTATTTATAATGAATCTATTAAAATTGCAAATTACAAAACATAACATACATTTTGCATTTGAATGAATCTTATAATTCAGTGTAGATGTCTAAAACAATGATAACTTAAAATTGCATTCTAAAATATGGTATGCACATTTTGTGTTCATGTATATAAAGGCTACTGTGTATGTTAGTTGATAGTGAACTTTTAATATAAATTTGTTTGAATGCACAAACATAAGTGAGATAAAATTGCATTATAAAACATGGCCCACAATTTGCATGATGCATGCATAGTTTGATGTTTTTAAAGGTTTTACATATAATTTAAGTTCATGAATATGTAGCAATGAAAGTAAATTTGTATTTAGTTGGTACATTTTGCATTCAATCATTCCTATAATGTTAGTAGATGATTCTTAGGTTTTGTTTAAAGTTGTTTTGTCAAGTTATTTAAAATGAATCTATTAAAATTGCAAATTACAAAATGTGACCTACATTTTTCATTTGAATGAATCTTATAATTCAGTGTAGATGTCTAAAACAATGATAACTTAAAATTGCATTATAAAATATGGTATGTACATTTTTCATTCATGTATAGAAAGGCTACTATGGATGTCGGTTGATAGTTAACTTTTAATATAAAGTTGTTTGAATGCACAAACATATGTTAGATAAAATTGCATTATAAAACATGGCCCACAATTTGCATGATCCATTCATGTTTTGATGCTTTTAAATGTTTTACATATAATTTAAGTTCATGAATATATATCAATTAATGTAAGTTTGCATTTAGTTGGTACATTTTGCATTCAATCATTCCTATAATGTTAGTAGATGATTCCTACAAAATGTGACCTACAATTTTCATTTGAATGAATCTTATAATTCATTGTAGATGCCTAAAACAATGATAACTTAAAATTTCATTATAAAATATAGTATGTACATTTTGCATTCATGTATAGAAAGGCTACTATGGATGTCAGTTGACAGTTAACTTTTAACATAAAGTTGTTTGAATGCACAAACATAAGTTAGATAAAATTGCATTTGTAAAACATGGCCCACAATTTACATTCAATCATTCCTATAATGTTAGTAGATGATTTTTAGTTTTTGTTTAAAGTTGTTTTGTCAATTTATTTAAAATGAATCTAGTAAAATTGCAAATTACAAAACATGCCCTAAATTTTGCATTTGAATGAATCTTATAATTTGTTGTAGATGTCTAAAACAATCATAACTTAAAATTGCATTAATGTCTAGAAAGGCTAATACATTTTGCATTCATGTATGAAATTGTTTAAGTCCAGAGAATGTATGTACATATAAATTACTTGCCGTGCATGTAAACATAATATCAATGGCATAAAATCCTCAATACACCTACATAACAGGCAGTATTCATATAACTTTGTAACTCAATACAAGACCCAAAGAGTATCGCTTTCACATCATCACATTCTTAAGAATGTAAAACTTAAAAGTGCACAAAAAGAAAGGCTAACAATTTACTTGAACTCTAAGTTCCCAAAGATGAATCAAAGGAGAAGAAATTGTTGGGTAGTTCAATTAAAAAAATTCTAATGGAATGCCATCCTCAATGATTCGTTCATGGTCATCTTTTGACATTCTCCATTTTTTAATTTTAATTTTTTATTTATTGAACTTCTATCAACTTTATGTGTGCTGCACACACTAAGTGACCATATTGACAACTTATGACATTGGGTTGATAGTCTTGAAAGTAAACATTACACTTAATTTGACGATTTTCTTGAAAAAAAGAACCTTTCAATATAATAGACCCTCTTTCATATATAAAATCGTTATCATCATAGTCTTCCAATAGCTTCATCTTTCGTTCATTGCACTGCATCAAATAATACTTAACATTTTCTATGTTGTTAATGGGTGCAACTACAAAAAAAAACATCTCCTGCACAATAAAGCAAGTGTAAATTCAGATAATAATTAACATGAAATTAACTTTATAAACATGGACTTGATTTTATTATCTATTCCTAGATCTCTATATTTTCACTATTATCTAGATACTTATATGCATTGATTTTAAAAACATAAAACATACACACACACAAACACACACACACACACACACACACACACATATCCTCTTGGAAAGAAATTGAAATGTTACCATCTCTAACTAGATTAGAAACTCAATCACGTTTAGATGATACTATAGTCTCCTTTGATTCCATCTCTTCGAAGCTTGAAACTGACATTTTCCCCTTTGTATTTAGTTATGTATGTTTCCAAGCTTTTACATACATGTTTTTTTCACAAACATCATTGGATTGTGTGTCCTCTATGTAAACAGGACAAAAACAAGAATATTTTCTTTTATCAAATGCAAATGCATTTCGATAATCCTTTACTTTAATTGAATGCAATTTTGGAGTCCCTTTTACTATTTCAGCTTCATATGTAATCGATCTATCTACATATTGGACTCCAATATGCCAAAAAAACCTATAGTAAATTCAAACAAGAATTTAAATATGTTATTTAAAATACAATTTATATATCAAAGATAATCTTCATTATACTATTTAAACTATATAATGTATAAATGTTTAAAATTAGAAAATTAATAAAAACTATCATATTTTAAAAATATATACAAGTTAATTTGTATATATGTAGATACCTCCATGCCTCCCTTGATGGTTTAGTTTGATGGCTTAGTGCAACATTGCACCATTGAACAAATTTTTCAGTTGAGTAGAGTGGTCCATTTGATATCTTCAAAGTGATCATTTTATACATGCCCCTGCACCATCATGTTCCCCCTTTCCATGAGCAATCTCAAAGAAATTCCAACAATTTTTAATATGGGTTTTCTTATGAAGATGACACAACCGAAAGAATGAACGTGAAGATTTTAGTTGACCCGAATATCCATTTGACTATATCCAATGTTCATTGAATTTTATTCCACAACCTTTCGATGAGTCATAAATCTTATCAAAACAATGTTTTACAAAATGTGTATCATGTGTACGATCATCGCTAATATAAAAGTGATATTCTTTAATAACATGTCGATTTTCACTAGTGCTTTCCATATCATCGAAATTTTGTTCATCATGTCTATATAGAATATGGATAAGCATAGAGACTTGGTCAGAATGATAATATTCACTATGTATTTCATTTTGTGCATCAAATGTGTAATTCTATGCAAAATCAACTATTGACAAAATGGTCTCTGGTGGAAAAATTTCACGAGATTTTTTGAATTACAGGTCCTCCCATCGAGCTCTATGCAAATGCTTGGTGTACTTATAGATTTTTGTCTCAAATTTCTTCAAAAAATCTATCACATAAATTTCTTCTTCTTGTAAATCAATCATTTTAACACTTGTACTATTATTTGAACTAATCGATGTATGGATATATTCATATCTCTTCCATTTCACTTTTAGGTTAGAAAATGATTGGTAATTTATATCAATAGAATATTTGTTGTGAAATAAAGTTAGATTTCAACAATGATCACATTTTTTACCACCAACACATTTCTTTTGGTAAAATAATTCATGACTTTCTCTTGCACATAGAATTTCGGATATGAAACCATGGATAGTGGAAGGAGGAGGTGATTTTTTCCAAAACGTTTTACCAAAATTAAGGAAGGTGTCATAATATAATTGAAATTTTAGCCCTAAGGGTTAGCTCAATCAGTCAAAGTAGTGCTTCGCCATACAGGAGGTCACAAGGTCAAATCTACTCGAAATCCCTTGGGGTCAGGTC
This sequence comes from Pinus tabuliformis, assembly GCA_031772625.1. Lineage (NCBI taxonomy): Eukaryota > Viridiplantae > Streptophyta > Pinopsida > Pinales > Pinaceae > Pinus > Pinus tabuliformis. The sequence continues at coordinate 586,368,377 of CM062819.1, read as the reverse complement.
AGTACATAGGCCGCGGGGATGTGATCCCCCTTCGGGGTCGATCTGCCTAGATTTACTGTGGACGTAGCGGCTACCCAATGACCAAGGGTAACCATGAACCACCTGGAAGAAAATAATAATTGAAATTACACATGATAACACCAACAACAAGTGTCACGTACAATGATAGGTTTAACATACCATGGTTTTTGTTGCACAAAAGTACTGATTGAGACATTAATTCCACGATTTTCTTCTATGAACTTATTGAACAAATCTATCTGAGTGGTGTCCAAGATATTTTTTGCATGTTCTTCATATTGATTTTGTGTTATTCTTCACAGCATCACATCCCTTGCTTTTGGTGAAACACGTGAATTTTCATCCAATATTCATATATTACCTTTTTAACATCTTCTCCAAGTGTATCTTTGTATGGTTGATTATAAATAGCTGCCCAACAAGAGAGCTCATAATTTACATTTATTTGCAATCGAAATTTCCTATGTTCATGCAATGTTTTTCGTGAGGTCCCTAATGCTTTTGCCATAGATTTTATGAAATGATTTTATTTAGTACTTGATGAAACCAATGCCATTTGTATTGCTCTACATGAAGCTATACGATTTTTCTTTCTAGATATTCCAATTTATTTTAGAGCACTATTTATATTTTGAATCACATTTTCCTTCACCTTTTTATCTTCCATTGATTTTCGAATACCCAATAGAGTTGTAGCTTCTTTTAATTTCTTTGATGTTAAGAGACCTATCCAAATTTGAGCTTGAACTATCACACTTTCATCTTTGAAGAACCTCTCAATAATGAGCTTAACACGATATCATATGACATGGTCAACGTTTTTATCTCCATATATGTTAGTGCCAACATTTTCTAACATCTCATCATCAATATTGATTTCATCTGTACATATGAAAACTAAATGTAAATGGGTCTAAATATTCATTAAATAATTGAATTAAAAAATAGTGTTTGAATGAAATTGAAATTAATAAATATGTATAATTTCAGTAATACACATGACATATATATACATACTTGATGGTGATTCAACATCTTCACTTGAATCTATTTCAACATCTTCAACAACATCATCAACCATTGCTTCGTTATTTTTTTCACTTTGTCTTTCAACATTTTCAATATTATCATCAATGTTAGGAGGAATATTTTTCTCGTTTTACATTACAAAATATTTTTCAAATTTGTTCATCAAATAAAAATTATATTTCACAATACACTAGTTAAATTTTAAATATCATTTATAATATTTACATTTACATACCTGCTTCAAATTCTAGTTGAGATTGATTTTCTCTTTCAATATTTAAGTGCTATTCCTTCTTTCTTTTCTAATAGTTTCTCCCGTATTCTCTACATCTAAAAAAGTCGGTCGAACTTTGAAAAAAAAATCGGCTGAACTTAAAGAAAAAAAATCAGCCAAACTTTTAAATTAATCCAGTCGAATTATTTTTTCATTTATTTTAATAGGCATCATCCACAAACATAAGTTCAGCTGAATGTGGATTTAGTTCAGCTGAACTACTTTAACCTACAACTCTACAACAACTTGGCTCTGGTCACCTTTTTCCAAATTAGGAATGGTTAAAATCCATTAAATTTGGTGAATTTAATTTCAGAGCCAATACCAACATTTGCATAATTGAATCTAATTTCAGTAGATATAAATTTTATGGAAGTTCATAGAAATTTGTTAATTTTAATTAATTTTCTAAAAGAATGTATGCAAAAAATTTATGTAGGCCATTATGATTTAGTGAAATCAAAAATTTGTTCTTCCAAAATACACTATAAAAAAATATGAAAAATTTATGGTTTATTACATTGGTCTGTCTTCTGCAATGGGTAGTTTTTATATTTTTAGTTTATAACTAACATGTTTAGAAACTTGACGCTCAGCTAAACATCTTAAAAATTTTCAGTTTTTTCATATTGGTTCAATTCAAAAAATTCTAGTAATTATGATGTACATCAGTTGGTTTCGTAATTATAACGATATTGAAGTAGAGCCTGTCTAGATTGTTGCAACACAATTTTTTTTTCAAAAACGCCGAAACAAAGAATACACTAGTGCTAAAAAACATGATGTTTTATGAATCCCTTGATTTTTAAAGAACACACAGTTAAACAATTTCTAAGTTGACATATCAAATGTGAATAAACAAATTCCGAAAAATAAGTAATAGAAATCTAATAAAATTTCTGACAAGTTTTTTTATTGTAAAATGAAAATGTAAATAGAAAAATTGCTTTGCCTTGCTGAAAGTTGAAGAACTTCTAAAAATGATATTTTTTCTCAAAAAAGGGCAAAAAGTGTTACCCAACACTCCTTCAAGTCTTAACCAAAGTTACATTATGGACTATTATAGAGTCTTCTTCATCATGGTCACATGGCTATGCCCTTTTCCATGAATAATGGGGGATAGCATGGCATCCCTTTGAATTATGATGGCCAAAAAGAGAAGGTCAACTTCTGAGTGGCATAATTTTTCCATATGGACTCCAATTCAGGTGATTCTTGCATCGTTGGAAATCTCTTTTTTTGTACAATATGAGAAAAGGGTGTGGCATTAAAGAAAAAAAGATTTACCCCCTAAAAATCACTCTTGTATACCTCAGATTGCTCCCATAATATTTTAAACCCCAATTTTCCAAACTAGGTCCTTCCAAAAAATATGGTATTGCGAGTCGAATTCTCCACTTTTTCCACCTTGAAAGCATTGATATGGATGAAAACCAATATACTTATCAAATATAAACCACTCCTCCCCATTTTCGTAGGATTTTGATCCTAAAATGCTTCCACTAAATGAGGTGAGGAAAATTTTCCTCCACCTTCTCTTGGGTGTGCCATTTAGCTTTTCTTGGAAGTTGTCCTTTCAAGCCAATTTATCAAAAATCATGTTTTCCCTATCTTGTAGTTCTAGACCTATTCTACAAAGCTATATCTTCTATCAATTTCTCTTGAGCATATGGTGCCAAATCCTCTATATAAGTGAGGATTTATTCCTCTTCCTATGTTAACATGGACCATACTATAGAGCCTTGATTTTCTGAGCTCGACCATGTAGCCTCTCCTTATTTAATTATAGCCATGTTTCATCTCCCACCTTGAATGACATGTATTATGTTTTTATCATGTCTAACCTTGTACTTTTCCTATGAATTCTCTATGTCTCCTATACTTGTATCATAACACACATCTTGTTGAACCTGTCAACTACCACGAACAACTAGTCATGTCCCTTCATGGTTTTTGGTAATCCTCCCACAATTTCCATGGAAATGATTTCCCAAGGATGAGTAGGTATAGGTAAGGGATGATATAAACCATGTTTCCTATTAGTAGGTTTTTCAAGATTACTATAAATATCTCACCTTTTCAAGCTATCTAGTCCTTAGAACCCTTCGATCAATATGATAAAAATTTGTGTGTGTTTATAATTGTTCCTAGATGTGCCATTTTGCACTACAGAACTCGCACACTCACACTTCTTGGTGAAATTTGACACTTATTCAAACCCTCATAACTTATAACAATTCTTTTAGGTGTGAGAACAATTTCATTCATGTGTAATAACTCTTTACTTCATTTCAGATTCCACACTAATTTACAATTGTATGATTTCCATACAATTGTATCTTAAATTTATATACAATTTAATTCAATATGAATAGAACACCCATACCTCTTCCAAAAACTTATGAAGACAAATTGCAGAGGCTATGCCTTTTTAACCTACCTAAAATGGTCATGTAAATTATTTCTTCAAATTCAATATTGGTGTTTTTCAAACCTTCAGTGTCAACTAGAACACTAAATGTGCTCTTTCTCTACATAACATGAATATCCTTTAACCACAATATGATCTCATTTTAGCTCCATGGATGGATTAATGATAACTATACCATCTCATAGTATTTTATTTAAAATAAAAAATTGCTAAACTAAAAGACTCCAACCTGTCTAGATAAGAATTGTGAAATGTTCTAACACTAAAATTGAATAAAGGGAACATATCCTCCTCAACATTTGCTTGTTTTAATTGACATTCCATGCTTTGATATGCTTGATTCTTATCATGATAATGCTTAACGTTTCTAGAGTCTACAACAATAAACATGATAGTAGTTCCTTTATCTTGATACAATCTTGATGCTCACTCAAATGCATGGTGACTCCTCTCACTACTACATCCTACTTACAACACGTTTGATCCTTTCTTATAGCTTTGATCTTTTTATATTAGTAGCTTTTATTTTTTCAAGTGAACTCCAAACTTGGTTGACTACATTTCCAACAAATGATCCTTCTTTTAAATAGTGACTTTGACATTCATTTATGTAATTGATCATTAGTAGTCCCTCTTCATTGCTTCATGAGATATGATTGTGTCGCATTTGACAGATACCATCACATCTCTCATTTCAGGGATGATTCTTCTCTTGATATATTCCTCTAGGGTGAACATTTGTGGCAATTCCTCATCCTCATCATCTACAACCTCAATAGTTTCCACCACAATGAAATCATGCCAATTAGTTGTGTCCATAATCTTATGGATAAAATGGGCCTAGTTCTATAAATGCACCACCCCCAACTTAAAATTAACATGTACCTCCATTTAACCATAAAGAAACAATCTTGGAATCTGAATCATCCTCTACTTCAGCAACAATGATAGAGAAATGTGTGTCCATTGCGCTTGTCAATCATGATGTATCTAGCATATTGTTTCAAATTTTAATTTTGTCTAACTTGGTAGTATGTCAATTAAATCCTTTATTGTACCAATGTTAATCTACTCAAGTATTCCAAGTACGATATACATAACCAAACACAATCATTGCTACAATTTTGGTTATAACTCCATTTAACATTACACACTAAGGATGGTAACCAAAATATCAAATACCATTCTGTGAGTTGATGTACCATGGATCCAACTTTCTATTTAAAAAATAACTCACCACATAAATTCCACAAACAAATTTGTTTCCCCCACAAAGTTGGGTTGCTTTGGCTGCAAGCCCAGATCTAGGACTACAACCTGGGTGAAACATAAAATTTTCTACCTCCATATCTGCACATGTAAAGTTTTCGAGGGTCTGAGGTTCTTCTCGTGCAAGCATCTCTTGAAACTTCCACAACAGAAATCAGAATGGAGTAGATCAAGAAGAAAGATTCCCTAACACTCCTTCGAGCCTAGGTTTGAAAATATGTTTGAATATCTTGCCCTTGTGGAAAGGTTTAAATTTTTTGTTAAATCACTACAAGGAAATTCAATCCCTATATGGGTGGGGTTTTCTGATATAGTGGTGTATCCCTTCAGTTGTGCAACATCTGGTCTATGGAGGTAAACAAATGCAATATCTGTCACTTTTGTTTGATTATAGGATATCTAAAAATTCAAATATAGTTATGCTTTCAAGATTCCATAGAGGTGATATGGGGCCTGGAAATCCACCTTTGTCTATCTCATACAAGGATGCAGGCCAAGGAAAATCTAATGTAGTAGAACAACCGTCATCCCTCCCAGGCCCCTATATTATTGAAAAGTAATATAAAATGCTAGCATTGGATGTAAATAATGAAGAGGTAAAATTTCCCTTCTTTTAACTCCAATCCTTATCCATTATCTATAGATTTAATGGTTTAGGGACCAAATTAGACGATCTACACTAGTGGGCCTTTCCAAACTGCACTAAAAACTGTGATATACATCTTTTCTCCAAAGGATTATTTTTGGTACAATTTTCATGCCCGTAGAATACAGAGAAAGTACTTAGGGGTGGGCTATCGTTTTGGGGTAATGCCAGACTCTTCATCCTCCCTTGGTTTCCATATTTTGATTCTTCAACAAAGGTAGTAACCAAAATTCTTGTATGGGTTAGGATGCCAAATCTCTAAGAAAATGAATCCTTGATTGTATTTTACTGAAGCATGGATCCCATCAATGAATCCAAAGCTTGTATTATGAAAACACAACATTCAAATTTCATATTTGTTTCCAAACATGACATTTATAGGATTTTTGTTCGCAGATCAAGTTACTAGCCTAAAAAAAATGAAAAAGGCACAAGATTGTAAAGCAAAGGGTTGAAAACAATTCAATCCTACCTCTACAAAAGTAGAAAATATGGAAACCAAGGATGAGACTCCCAAGCAGAGAATAGGGGTATTCAGAATCTGGAGGATCCATAACATCCCATGCAATTTTTTTTTGAACCAACCTCAATCTGTGAATCTTCTCTTACTGAATCCATGACCTGCAAGATAAATGATCCCTATTGTTTCATGTATAGGGGATTGGAAAAAGGTTCAAAGATGGAAAGACAAAAAAGAGAAGTTAACTGAATATTATCATTCTTAGTTTTTTGCTCAACTTTCTTACATCTGATCTTCATGGTTTTAGTTGATGCCTTATGGCCAATGCTAATGATTTTCTTTTCTTTTCAGTAAAAATTAGCATGCCTGTATGGATTTTTGGAATGCTTCGACATCTACACAAGTAACTTTATTAAGTTTTAATGGAATTACAACTAATTATGATTATTTGAAGCTGTTATTTTTTAATTAACAAAAAAAATGTGATTATAAACTGGAATTATATATATATATTCCAAATTTAATTCTTTTAAATGACATGATGAACTTTGATGTAATGGACAATATATTATTCATATGGAATATAAATATATTTATCTATATTGAAAAAAAATAGTTATATTTTATTTTAAAAGTAATTTTTCACAACTTATATGGAAAACTTTTGAAATTTTACAATTTATAAAAATATAATTATATATACAAGGAGATAGGTGTGGGAGGGGTCTTTATTAGCTCCAAAAGAAAAATTGTTAGCATATTTGAACATAGTACAACAAAGAAGTCTATACTCTTCTTTAGGAAATCACTCAAGGCTCCTAACTACACATCCATAATTTGAGGGCCTTAGGGGATTCTCCTATGGGTCAGACAAGTAAGTAGTGCCATTAGAAAGGTAAATTGGTGCTAAATTCTTTGTGAACACAATAGTATATTTGACTCCAAAGCCAACTCCTATAACCATTTCTATAACCTACCAATTTAGTAGAATATTAGTGTTAGCACATCATTATAGAAAATGGGAGTAAATTTGACAAGTCCTCCACATGGAGCTTGGAAAAGAGGGATAAGACACCAGCACCCTTCACTTATGCTATAAACATTTGCATCTCATCTAATGAATGTTCCTCTTTAATTATTTGGGGTTGCAATGGAACAATGACCTTGTCGCTACTAGAGGATTTCCCAACCCTCCTTTGTTCTTAATGAAGGGGTCTCGACCTAAGTTGTTATTGGCTTTGGAAATTTGGTTTCATTGGTTTTCTTCTTGGAAATTCAAAGGTTGAGATGCTAGTCATGAGTGCATCATATCTCTTCACAAATTTCCTCTCTTATCTTGCTCTCTTTCAGAAGTTTGGAGGATGTTCATTTTATTATTTGGTTCTTCCTTTCCGATTGGATATTACTCTTCAACAATTCCATGTTTTAAAACTTGCAATGGAAAATTAGAGAATAAAGGAAACACACAAATCATTTTAAAGGCTCAACAAGCTATTTCCACTTTAAGTGTTCATGTCAAAGTCCTCTCTATACCCATCAATAACATAGTAACAAAATATCAACATTAAGATGAAGTTTGCAATGAATTTTCTATAATTTTAAAAATGAGTCCTTTAAATACAAAATATTTAATACACTTATATTCCAAAAGAACAAATGGATCATCTCAATGCAAGTTAATACACTTACATTCAATGCAAGTTAATACGCTTACATTCTAAAAGCACAAATGGATCATCTCAATGCACTAGAACATCAAATTAATAAGCTTATGAGCTTACTCACTTGGAAATAGGCTCTTTAGGTGAAAACTATGATGAACTCTCTTCCCATGAGCATGGCCAACCCCACCATAATTGTCAAAAAAAGAAAGGTCTACAACAACACCATTCTCTTGCCCATGGTTTAAAGCTTGTTTTCAACATAGAAAACCCAACACTGATCGATACTTTTATTGAATTTTGTTATATTTATTATGTCTTCTTTGAATATTTTAACTCTAATATGTCTACATTCTCTCAAATAACATATTTAAACCAAACACTGCTAACATTTTATATCTTTCTATATAAAATTTATATAATTTTTTTTTCACAAAATATAAAATTTATTTTTTTTTCTCTCAAATAACATATATTTAAACTAAGCACTACTAATATTTTGTATCTTGCTATATAAAATTTATATTCAAGCTTTTTTTGTTTACAAAATATAGAATTTAAAAAATTTCAATCATGGTGAATATCCTATATAACTTTACTTATTATTAAAATATTTATATATATTAAATAAAATATTAATTTAATATTTTTTAATTTTATTTATATTTATATTTTACTTTTAATATAATATTTTACGTATTTATATTTATATATACAGATTTTCCTGTTAATCAATTCTTTGTATCTTTGTGTCTCTATATGATTGTTTACCTTATTGCCACTTTTCTCAGGATACTTCTGTTGTGATGATTGCAGGTGGCTCTCTCTTTTTGTAGTGATACTATGTCTCTGATAGCGAAAGAGTTGAGATGTCCAAAACTGATGATTCTAACTTTGGTACTCATTGAGGCATTGAGGCATTGACAATCTTTCAAACCTTAAATTTTCACATCTTAGGGGATGTAAAGGTTTAAATCATTTCCATGTGAAATGGGAGATCTCTAAAATATCAGATTTTTGGATCTCAAAGGATGTTGTCATTTAGAATCATTTCCATGTGAAATTGTAGAACTTAAAGATCTCAAAGATCTGAATCCTTAAGGGCTATCGTAAGTTAGAAGTGATTCTTCCTAAGATTAGGATGCTTTCAAATTTTCAAATTGTACGATAGAGAAGAGGAGTCTGTTTGTACTATGAAATTTTAATATTTTTTTTAGAGGAAAAAAACATAATCATTTTTCATTAAAAATGAGGAAGAGTTTTACATTTGTTTGGATCAATTGTAGTTCATCAGTGCTGCTCAACAATGAGCCTTGAAAACCAAAATCCATCCAAAAAACAAAACAGAGCAGCCCTCAGAGAGCATGGCAGAAAGCATACTTAGATGGAATCAAAAATAGAAAGGAAAACAAAGATAGACATCAAACCATACAACAATCCTATGAGAGGCCACGAGAGATAGAAAAAACCTGCCAAAAACCACCTATGAAAATTTGAAAAAGACCTACCCACATAATGAACCAGCAACAAAGTACTCAAAATGGAAAAAACAAGGAGAAAGAGGCAAGCCTTGCTTGGAGAGGGCGTCAGTAACAAGATTTTGTTCACGGAGGATATGCTGGAAGGAGATGTCAGAAAAGGTTGCCTATAGATCCCTGATACAGATCATCCAATTGTAGAGGGAGGAGACCCCAAGGGTGGAGTGGCCCAAAATCCATTGAATCAAAGTAAGGGAATCCCCAAAGATTGAAATCTGCTCGATGCACAACCATAAGGAACATTGTAAGGCATCCCATAAAGCAATCTTCTCAACCCTGATGTTGTCTCCCTTGCCACTAGATCAACATAACCTATAATATGAAGAGGGGTCAATTCTCAGGAAAGCACCACAGCCACATATGCCTCCGGAGGCAGCACCATCACAAAAACATATGGGAAAAATGTCAGACAAATGAAGCATGGAAATATAATGGGAGGAGGCCTTCCACAGTGAAGGATGGATTTCCATGAAGAAGGTAACAATTTTTAAGGCAAACTGACATGAGTAAGAGAATTTTCCTTCAAAGATAATTTCGAGCCCTCCATATCCCCCACAATACATATAATGGAATCGGCCTGTAAGCAGGTGAATTCTGAGCCCAAGTCATAAGGCAGGCCACAATTGAAGATTCATCTCGAGAGATAGAAACACCTGACAAAAGAGAAACCTCCAGCCAAACAACAAAAGCAAAGGGACAGTGTAAAAATAAGTGGGAGGAGTCCTCAAAAGCCGATTTGCATAGAATGCACCTATCAGGGCCAATGAAACCTTTCTTCAACAAGATATCCCATGTGAGAGTGTGGTTATAGACTGTAAACCAAGCAAAATATTTGATCTTCAATGGAGTGACCCAACCCCACATGCTAGCAGACCAATTAGAATAAGGTAAAGAGTGAATGGAGGAGGAAATGTAAGAATATACTTCTTTGATAGAGATTCAACCATTTAGTATCTAATCGCCCCATACCAAAAGGTCTATGTTTTGTGATAAAGTGATCCTAGCTTGACATAGAAGATAGAGGTAAGACTCCCATTCCCCTTCCAAATGCTGAGGGAGGCCCAAATGCCAAGCTTGAGGATAGGAGGGAGAGGCCAGGGGGAAGGGCTGCACCCTAGCCAGATTGTCAAGTGTGAAGATTCCTTGCTGATTTAAAAAGTGAATACAATGGATAGAGAGAATATGGGAACCAGAAAGGCCCTTTATAGCATCCATCCCAATGTAAATGCTCTGGCTATTACCCACCAACCAGTGAAGATTACTACAAAACCACAGAATCACATGTTTGAAGCTTCTTGAGATGATAAATGAACGAGGATTGATTGGCACACTTGCAACCACCCATTCCTCCAACCCAGGATAGGGAAGATATTTACTGAAAATTATTCTCTGGCAGAGACCTCCTTCTTTGAAGGCCCTCCACAGATTGGATGCTAGAAGAGCAATGTTAAACCTCTGAGAGTCCTGAATACCCCATCCACCCAACTAAATGGGCCTAGAAATCATGTTTAGGCGAGTGAGATGGATCTTGCAATCAGGTCCAGTTCCAGACCAAAGGAATTTAGAGATAAGAGCATCAATCTTGTTAATGATTTCTTGGGGAATGTAGAATAGATGCATCCAGTAGACCGAGGTACTTTGCAGAACAACTTTGATCATGGTGACCTTGGCCCCAATCGAGAGTCACTTGTGATCTGAACATGTCAGCTTCTTTTCAACTTTATCTAACAGCCAAGTCCAGTCAGTAATGGGATAATTACTAAGAAGGATGTGATCATAATTTTTGTTAATGAAAATTAAGTATATTATTATAGATCTATTTTAAGTATAAAATTAGTATATTGTTAGATGGATCAAATCTCTTCAGGTGCAAATCTCTTTTAGAGTGTAAAATTTGAAAAAAATTGTATATCTCTCACCCATATATATATATATATATATATATATACTCCCCAACGTTAGATGTTTTGGATTAACAAATTTAAGTCATGTGTTTTATATAGCATTCAAAAATGCAATTTAAACACTGAGGAATTATATATATATATATAATTCCTCAGTGTTTAAATTGCATTTTTGAATGCTATATAAAACATATAACTTAAATTTGTTAATCCAAAACATCTAACGTTGGGGAATTTAAGCTTTAAATCTCTCACTTTTCACAAATTTCACATTTCTATTATATATTTAATGACCCCTTAAACAATATATATTATATTTAATTTAAATAAATTTATTAATTAAAAAAATGTCTTTCAAATTAATCACATTATTAAAATTTGATGTTAATAATATAATTAATCTGAAAAACATCTTTATTATTCATATAAATTACAAAAATTTAAAATCTAACCTAAAATATATATTTTTGAATAAAAAAATAATAAATTTAAGTTTCAATAGAAATAATAGTCAAATTATCTTGCCGAAACCTCTTCCTTATTCCACTAACAAAAACAAATGACGTAGTGATACCTCCCCTTTTGTGATTATTGGAGGGATGAGAGGTGCAATTAGTTATTAAAACCCCAAAGTTTCTGGCGTGCTTAGACCGAACGGAGGCATGGGAATTCTTCGATCACCCATATATATATTTAATTTATATAAATGTTTTTCTAATTATTTATATTGTTAAGATTTATTTTTAACAACTTTCAAAAATATTTTCATTATTAATATATTTCATGATAACAAAAATTTAAAATCTAATATAAAAAATATATATTTCTAGATAAAAAAAATGATAAATTTAAATTTCAAAATTATTATGCTGAAATAGCTTCCTTATTCCACGAACAAAAACAAATGACGTAGTTATACACTTTTGTGATTATTTAAGGTTGTTTATATAATAAATATGTTAATTTTATGATATATGAATATTTTTATTATCCTTACAGCAGAATGCTTTTGGTAATGGGTTGACCCTACTATTAAGTCACCTCCCCTTTTGTGATTAATTATGGTTGTTTATATAATAAATACTTTAATTTTATGGATATATGGATATTTTTATCATCCTTACAGCAGAAAGCATTTAGTAATGGCTTGACCTTATTATTAAATCAAGCTTGACTAAATATTAAATCGATAATATACAAAAATATATATTATAAATCAAAAAATAGTTTTTTTGCCTTAATATTTTAAATATATATATTTTAATTTTGATTGGTTTTTTATGGTAAAGTTTTATTATACAACTATGTTAGTGCAGCTATTAAGTATATTTGCAAGGTAATAAATATGTGGTTTGCTAATGGGTATTAAATGAGTGGGTTGTATGCGTTGAATCATTGGCTTGCCAAAATCCAAAAGTGAGCATATATAGTCTTTTGTCATTTAATGCACATTGGCAATCTACTTATTTTCAGCTCATTTGCAATACCTGATAGTGCTACCAATGGTGACACCCATACGTACTTTTCACTAAGTTGAAATATGTCCACATCAGAATGTGTAACAGATTCTCCACTGTGTAACTTGTGCCTTTTTTGTCAGTGGTTCTAAATCTAAATATTTGATTTTTGAGTTGTTTTTAGTGCTAATTTTTGGAAGCTTTTTTTTTATGGGTTTTTTCAAGTCTAATTTCTCTAAAATCTGGCAGGAATTTATTGAAATAACAAGTTTGATGGGTAACCCCTGCACAATCTAAGTGCCCTAGGAGTTTTTGAGGGTGTTGAATCCATATATACAGTGAAAAAACTAGTTTAAATAACACAAATCAAAATTTCACCTCAATTTTTTCCACCAAATTCCAACACAAAAAAATCTAAAAAATCCTACTAAAACAACTCCATTGATTTTTACCTAATCAATCAATCACATTAATACTTTGTTACAAAGTTTTTAATATTTTAATAATTTTAATTACCACCAAGAAAACATCACCTCGGCACACCAAACATATCATATGTCCCAACTCCCAAGGCACATTGCTCTCTATTTGAGTCTTTGCCATGGTCTGTCTCTTCATCTGGTCTTGATGATAAACCACATTTGTTGGTTCGATGGCCAAAAAAATTCTCTTATATGAATTCTAACAAAAAGAACTTTACTTAAATCATCAAAACCTTCAAATTCAAACTCATAACCCTAACCTTCATGATTAAATATTGAATTCTATAAAAAAAAGCGTCTACCTACTAGATTTCTAGAAAGCGTAGAATGGGTTCTATACACGTAATAGGATTTATATACTAACGAGAACTTGCAATATCGGCATTATAATCTTGTAAATATTATAATTGATTAAAGTTTTAAATTTATTTTATAATTGAAAACTGACTTATGAAAGCTGTGATGCATTGGGCCTGGAGTATGCCCTAAAACTGCTTCTGCTTGGCTAAGAGCTTGTCTTCCTCGGACGTAAGGAAACAGGTTAACGGCCCAAGACCCAGAGGCATCTGGCAGGAGTGAAAGCCTGCTCCCTTACGGACCACCAGCGGGTTATTTCAGGTGGCGTGGTTTTCCTTGATAACAGTGATGTGTCAACTGACATTCGCGGATAGCAGCCAGAGATGGCTGTCCTCACTGTTGGTTTGACAAACTGAGTTTGATAGGTTTTACCACCTTTTGAAAAAAAAAAAGCTGTGATGCATTATTATTATTAATATTATAATTTAAATTTTTTAATATATTATTATTATTATTACTATTATTATTATATAAAATGGAATTAAATTAGTCAAGGAATACGATGATTATTAAATTTTTTTTTTTTTTTTTTTAAAAAATAAATATTATAACACATTATTTATATTTATAGATATATAGTCAATTATTTTATTTTTAATTAACATAACATAAAAAAAAAATTAGGTTAATTTTTTATATTAATTAAAAATTGACAATTTATTAATTAAAAAAATAAAAATAATACATATTAAATAATTATGTAAATTTGGCTTAAGTTAATGTTTTACTAGGTATTTTAAAATTAATATTTTTATTTTTTATATTAATTTTTTTTAGCTAATGTTTAGTATAATCAAATATATTTGTGATGTTTATTTTTAGCATATTCAAATGTATTTATGCAAATATAATATTGTCTAAAAATAGAATTTGATATATATATATATATATATATAAAAGATTTCCAATACAAAATTACAATATTTGAAAATTGGCATTCTAGAAAATTAACATAATAATTAATGTTTTAAGTAATTTTTTATGATGATTATGATTTTATAAAAATAATTTAAGTTTGTCCCACCGTACTAATCATATGGATGTACAATATCATTTTATTAGATACGTAGAGATATGAATGTACAATATCATTTTAATAGATATGTAGAAGATAAAAAACACTAAAATCATTGATGTATTAAATGATTTCCTTAGACAAGTAGAAGATGGTAACACGTGTATGATGACACGATTGAAGTTCAATATTGTAAAATATAATATTAAATTCCAATTATCTCATCGAGTTATTTCAGCAGGTAAATTTATTAAATTTAAAGATAAGTTTAATGTGGTTTTATTACACATAATGTAATTAAATTTAAAGATAAATTTATTGTAATTTCAAAAATACTAAAAATAGTGTAATTAATATTTACGTTAATTTTATGATTTGATTTTTATTTTTTAAATTAATTATATTAAACAGTTATATTATTAATATTAAATTAATGGAAAAAAATTACAAAGTATTTTTCTTTTTCTCTATAATAAATATAAGAAGACATGTTTTTATTTATTGAATATAAACTTGAGGGTTTTCTCTTCCTACACCTTTTTTTTCATTTTATTTATATCTTTGATATCTTTATTAATCTAGTTATTTTATAAGGTTGTGAGGTTTGGGGTTATATTAATTTTAGGGAGCACCAATGATTAGTATAATAGGTAAATTCTCTTATATGAAAGTTCAAGAGGCCTCAAGAGATTAAATCTCATTATGTTTGTTGGGGTTACATGTGAAATATACAAGGTTGAGCCAAATATAATAGCTTTTGTGGGTATTCAGAAAGTCTCTAGCATGAACTATCCAAAGGTCACCCATCTTGATATTTTTATACCTCTTGGTATTGAGTACGCGGTAGTCTCTTAAGCCTATTTTTACTCTTAAACAACCTTCTTTTTTCACCTTCAATTTTTTCTATTGGTTTCCTTCAAATTTTAGGTTGTAAAGGGTATGGAAGAAGTTAATTTGGCTGCAATCTAGCCCCACTAACATACATCATTTGTAAATTATGACTAGCTTTAGATTTATAGGTGAGGTTTAGAGGAGAATTTCTTGGTTAATCACTATTGAGTCACTAATCAATCTAGCCCCACTAACATACATCATTTGTAAATTATGACTAGCTTTAGATTTATAGGGGAAGTTTAGAGGAGAATTTCTTGGTTAATCACTATTGAGTTACTAATCAATGTTACCTTTTGATCAACTCCATTACCTTTGAGTCAATACCAAGAGGTGTAAAAATATCAAGATGGGTGACCTTCCCAATGTCACTTATCTCCTCATGAGGGAAATTAGAAGGAACTTCAACATCCCTCATTGCCTATGTTGACATCTCCTAATTACACTCTAAAGAAATATATAGTGATGATAATAACACCTACATGTGGGATAATAAAGAACTACCCCTTATTTAATGCAAGTGTTATTAGAAGTTAGGGCCATTTGTGGAAAGTAGTACAAGATGTTAGAAAGTTCCCCGTCTCTCTGTTCACCTATCTTAATAATTCTAGGAATCCTTAATAAAATAGCCATAGTTCATCACACTACCACAACATGAACTGTATCCTATGTGATCTCAAAAGATTACAATAGGTCTACAAGTAATGTAAGAGAGATATAATTGATCCTATTACAACTTAACCTATTGGGCCTAAAATTGAATAGGGAAGGAGGGATCTAAGAGACAAATTGAAATGTAGTTATATTTAAAAAAAAACTAAGAATTAAGATCAATATTAGAAGAAATTAAATTTATTGCAAGTAGAAAAGGAAGAACAAGACTATTCAAAATTTGGAATATTAATATTTCTATTTGTTGGGGCGAGTTTTGGGAAGAATAATTGAAGAAACATTGAATTCTCGTGACATTTTTGGGAGTTGTGTGCATAAATGTAGAGTAGAAGTAGCACATAAAGATCAACACACAAAATTTGTCGCAGAAGGAGTAGTGTGTAGAATTGGCACAGAGAGGAGAAACACATTGAAAAAATTGGTATGTGAGGTGGTCAAGCTAGAGTAGTTAAGTTTGCATGCATCTTCAAACCAGTTTTGGTTGGGTCTAGATTAGAAATATTAGTTTGTCTGCCCATGGTAATTATTTTCCCTGGTATTTCCCATGGTATCAAAGTTGGCTTGGAACTACATGATTATTTATAAATAGACAGGAACAAATAGGATTCAATTTGGATCTTGTTTTATCTATTATTGGTTCTTGATAGACTTTCTGTTACTTTGTTGTTGTCGTAATAATGTAATGCAATGATGATTAGGTTGATGAGCCGAGACGGAGTGACACTATAATGTTATAATCTTGAGCTCAAAGCCCCTTTTTAATTGTAATAGAAAATGGTTGAAGGTTGTTGTGTCCCATTTCCTATGTCTTATGAGATTCTTGCATGATGTGTTAGCTATGTTTTATTCTAGTATTTTATGGTTTGAAGTTGAGAATGACACAAAACTATGGATAATTAAGGCACCCCTCTTTAAAAATTTATTTTTCTTGCTAATTCTTTAATGTATGTTTAGGGTATTTACAACCGGGGTTAGCATATGAATTATGAGTTGAGTATCATAATAGGTTTGCACACATTAGATTCCAATTCCATTTTCCGTTGCAACCACCCTAGTTCATGCAGTCCCCATAAGTGTCTTAGGTGAGACTTCACTTGTTTTACAAATGATGCCAAAAGGGCCAATATCCAATGGAGTTTGTTGGCTGCACTTTGTGCATTGACCTAGGTCAAACTATACAAAGTGGAAATGATATTGATCATCCAAAAGAGAGAAATATTAAAGGGCCCATTCAAGTTTGCAACCTCCAAATGAGAAAAGATCCAATA
Organism: Pinus tabuliformis; assembly: GCA_031772625.1. Taxonomy (NCBI): domain Eukaryota; kingdom Viridiplantae; phylum Streptophyta; class Pinopsida; order Pinales; family Pinaceae; genus Pinus; species Pinus tabuliformis. Next base: position 586,351,002 of record CM062819.1, on the reverse strand, counting down.
GAATGATAATAACTTGGAAAAAAATTCCATAAATTCTTCACTTTATAAATAATTTCTCACTACCCAAACCCTCAACACTAGACTTAGTCTTAAGATTAATGAGTATCAACTACCTAGTGAACATTACTAAATAATGATGAACCTTTTACATTAATTAAGCATATGCTAACCACCTAATGGACCTTATTCAAAGAGGATCACCTTGTACATTAATTAGTTGACTCCTAAGTACCAATATGTGGGGAGGTTAAGGTAGGAACATAACATACCATCCCTCCTCCAAAGACTATTTTACTTAATATTAGAGGTGTGCAAATCTATGTAAAACATCCATTGGTTCTCTAGGGCCATATTTGACGTACATATCTTCAATTTTATCAAGAATTGCTAGATAATTTTTTGGCATAGTTGACACTCTTGTTTATGTAGTACTAACTCCATCTATAACCAAACATAACCGTCTTTATCAATTTTGGGAAGGATAACTTCTTAATGCAATAATTCAACCTACCATTTTATTCAAACATGAAAAATAAAATACTCGATAGATCTTGGTGTTGATCAATTCAGTTATATTAAAATTTCATTACATTTAATTATCAATCTGAGTTTGTAAACTTACTAAGAGCATGAAAAAATATATGTAAGGATTCAGTTTCTAATTCTATCAAATATAAATTGATGTGAAATGAAATTATATTCTATGAAAGTGAGTAAATTGATATGAAAGGAAATATTATTCTATGAAAGGAAGTAAATAGACATGAAAGGAGATTTTAATCTAGGAATGAAATGGAAATTTAACATAGGAAATATTTGGAAATTTAATTATGAAAGAAGGTAAATCTAATCTATGAAATGATGTAAATTGAATATATGAAAGCATGGATTTTATTTATTTTTATCCCAAAGGAAACCAACAGTTTGATTGACACGTAGATACTAGTAAACCACTTGAGGTCTATGACTTGTCCTCCTCTACCTAAACTGGGTCACAACTGAGGGGATTTATACCTTGGATCTCTTAGTTTTCTTAGCACTCACATTACTTCGATCACCAATTGAGCTACCCCCCCTGGGACAAAGCATGGAAATATTTAATCTATAAAAGTGATAAATTTTATCTATGGAAGATTGTTAATATAATCTAGAAAACATTTGAAATCTATTTCTATGAAAGCATATAAACTTATTCTAGGAAATTGTGTAAATTTAATCTATAAAAGTGATTAAAATCTGGTCGATGAAAGTAATTAAAATTTACAGTTATAAACAAGAAAGGAATGATTATATATGCTTGGAAAAGGGGTCCCTCCAATGCTCAACAAACACACTAGAAGTTGAAAATTAGAACAATAACATATATTAAGTGAAATAAGCTTGGAACAACATAACTACAAAGGTATTTCTTCAAGTATTATGATTCCAAATTCTAAGTTTCTTCTCCCTTCCTCCCCTGTCAATGGAGAAAGCACTCCTATTTATACATGAATTGCTTTGAGAAGAGGATAATAAAATATTAAATTCATATCCACTTTTCTCTCAAGTAGGTACAACAAATTTGATAAAATTAGGAGATCATTATCTCTACAAATCCTCTCACATATCTCTTAATAACTTTGATAGGATATCTTTTTAAAACTTCCATAATTCGTCTCCATTGGATGGGCTTGAATAAGCATCTTCAAATATTCCTCGAATATTTAAGATTTTGAAGAGGAAATTCGAATTTGAGGCTAAGTGGTCAAATATGAATTTGTTGGAGTCTTCAAATATGCCTACAAACATCACAAAACTTATCCAACTTTTAGATATAAGTGAAACCATGTATTTTTTTAATATTTAATCATAAATTCACTCAAAATACTAAAATAAATGCTTTGGAAAATAATAAGGCTAATCCCATGTATAATCATGAAAATTGTCCTAATGTGGTGTTACAGAGCCACATAATATCATAAAAATGAAAGAAAAATAGTGTGAAAAAGATGACATTTTGGAGAGCCAACACATGGCATTTGTTGGGAGGGGAAATATGGAGGAAACTTATCCAATGTAGTAGAGTATTTGAGTGGGGCCATAGAACTTGGCCATTGAATTCTAATAGCTCTTTTTGTTTAGAGATGCCTACGTATATTGTTGGAGTCATAGAAAAAGATTAACCACCTCTTCAAAGTAGCACTCTTGAATGTTATGATCTTAATGTCCCTTCACTCTATATTAAATACCAATTCTCCTTTAAGTGTTAGGGGAATGTCAAATCTAGGAATAAGAATGATATAATACACTTTTTAAACCTCACATGTGCCTTGTAAGTATGCGACTAAAAATGGTAGGATTTCCCCACAACAACTAAGTCATTGGGTGACAATTTAGTATCACCATAATAGCTACTATTGTACCACCATTTCCAAAACAAAACCAATGAACCCATTGGCCTAGTCAATTCAACAAAATCCATCTCAAAAAATCCTCTAGGAACTTACTAACCACCTTTATCTAGCCATATATTTGGTGGTGATAAATTGTGCTCTTTCAATTAGGTTCCCAATAATTCAAATAACTCTTACTGGATTTTTTTTGAAGGTAGATCATGATCCATCATATTGTAATCAAGGATATTATGTAATCTAAAAATATGATTCGTGAAGACTTATGCAATGGTGGATAACTTAAATAAATGTTAGGGGCATATTCGAAAAGTTGTTAAATAACCAAAATGATGATGTATTCATTTCTTTTTTTATGGTGTCCAACTATAAAGTTTCTGGAAGTGTCAAGTCATTTGGCTACCAAGATTTGTAAAGTTTGGAATGTCCTAGGGATCTTCATTGTTTCATCCTTGTTAGTTCTTCATGTCATCCAAAAAGAAAGAGCACTAACTTGCTCATATGTTTTTTTAAGTCGAGAGTGACATGTGATGGTATATGAATGCAATTTTGCTAGAACTTATTGTTTTAAATTAGAGTCCTATATCAAAATACACCCTTGACATCTTAAGATGTCATGTTGGTAAATATATCTTGTAGGAAGGTTTAGGGTCTCCTATAGTTATTAGATGAATTGAATAAACTTAGAAATATCTATCCATTCCTAGTGGATCTATATAATCAAATGTGGCATTAGTAAGGATAAGGAAAATTGCAACCATTCCTCCCTATATTTTTTTGAAAAGGAATCAAGCGCCACATTGTACATGACCTTCTTATATCCAATCTCATAATCATAGCCTAATTTCTTGGCGATAAACTTGAACTACTAAGGTGAAGAAAATGATGTTCCAAAAAATAATTCAAGCTTTGATGGTCAAGTCTCAAGTAAGGGAACAATTTGTACACTACATGAATGTACACTTCACTTCTTGGGTCTAGATCACCTGCGCTAACCCATTTGGGTTAAAAAACTTTGGGCATTCAATATAGACTCACTTAAGAGGGAAACATAGTTACTCTATATTGTCAACATGTCAAATTACAAGACTTGAACCTAGGTAGGGAGAATAATGACTATTTTGACTAACCACCCTAGCTAAACTCAATTGACTTTCAAAATAAATAAATTATATAAATATTTTACTAATTTTCAATTATATATATATATACAATGTGGACTGGGAGCTCCTTAAGCTGATACCACACAAAATTGGGTTTGGGACAAAGGTGGTAAGATGGATTATGGCTTATGTTATATCGAAATATCTGGCAATTATTATAAATTGAATTCCGACTAAGTTTTTCAGGGCATCCAGATGATTGAGACAGGGGTGTGCATTGTCACCATTATTATTTTTTATTGTGATTGATGGCATAGTAGGATAAAGAGGGATGCTAGATCAAGGGGAATTATCACTGGTTGTAAGTTGTTTAGGTATGTGTCTCTAACAAATTTAATGTTTGTTGAAAACATTATTGTACTAGGGAAGGGATCTATTTTGGAATTGAAATCTTTTTTTCACATTCTTGAGGATTTTGGGGAAGCTTCTAGTTTGATTATGAATTCTGGGAAGTTTGCTCTTTATGCGTTGGACCTGGAATCATCTTTGGCCAGGGAGATTTCTGCCATTTTTGGGGTAATTCAGTTCCATTAGATGATGGATTTAGATCACTGGGTTTTTTCATTAAATCAAATCAATATGTAAATAGTGACTGGGAATGGATGGTGCAAAAATTTCAAAGGAGGTCGATTTCTTGGTCAAACGAATGGCTTTCTCTAGGGGGGAACTATTTATGATTAAAGTTATTCTCCAGAGCATTACTATTTAATGGATGCACATTGTGTGTCTCCCTATCATCTTTTTTCAAAGATTAAATTCTATTATGGAAAATTTCGTTTGGGTTGGAGTTGGGGATAAGATGAAGTTCCATCTTGTAAAATTCGAGAAAATTTCTAGGCAAGTATCTATGGGTGGTTGGGGCATTTCTAACTTGGCCACTTTTAATAAAGAAACTTTGGAGGGTTATCAACACAGATGATATTTGGCACCAATTGATTAAAATTAAATATTTAAAGCACCATTCTCTAATATCATGGATTAGAGTAGGCACCCCATCCCAATAGGTGACTTCGCTGACTTGGAGGAGTATGTTAAAAATTTGTCCATGGTTATCAAGTAATCTGCGGCGGATAGTGGGCAATGGTACACATGCAAATATTGGTTTGGTAGCCATCATCGGTTTTCCTAGACATATTATAATTTCCCCTATACTATTAGATACCCTTCGCAACAGGGGTTTTATATATTTCAAGGATGTCTTCATGGACGAGGGACATGAGGTATGGCACAACACTTGGAAAATAGGAAGGGGATATTGGCCTCTTTGGTGCACTTGCGAGAGAATGCGAGGAATACACAATCTAGCTAAATATGGCAAGGATTAAAATCTTTGAAGTGAAGGATCAACCTACGTGGAATGGTCCCATGTCTAATGGGAAGATTATTATAAAGGTAATTTATGCCTTCTTAATGCAAGACTAGTCAAGAGATCTTGAGTTTGGGTGGTTCAAGATAGCATGGAAATGGGATATACCACAAAAACTGACATGTTTTTATTGGTTGGTGATACATGACAAAACCCTTACATGGTCAAACCTACTAAAGAGGGGTTTTTATGGACTGGGTAGATGTGCTTTATGCATGGATCAGTCAGAGGACACTTGCCATCTATTCTTGAAATGATCATTTGTTGTTGAATTGTGGAAGGAGGTCCTTGATCATCTTAAATTATCATCAATGTGGGATTGGTCTTTGATGGAATCTTACCTCACAAACTGGTTCACAGAAAACAAGGAATACAAATCTCTCCCTTTTTATATTATATGGGGCATTTGGAGGGTGCAAAACACTTTGATTGTTTACTAAAGGGAGCCCAGAGAGCAGGATATTGCCATTAAGGTCACATCCTACTTCCTAGAGAAAGGGATGGTACCTTATACTTATCATAAAAGATGCATAACTATGAAAAATGTATGGCATAAATTTATGGTTAGGCGCTTTGAGGGGGTTGCCTCATCAGAGGTCTACGGAAGTGGGTTGCTAATATTTACGAGGCCTGGTGACTTATATAAGTTTAAATGGTGTAGTGAATATGTCACCAGCACAAGGGATGAGCTCCTTTCCTTTTGGGGCATCTTCTACGGTGCAAGGTGGTTGGATATCGATGAGATTGACTTATTTGGAGACTCTAAGTCAATCATCAATTAGGCCAATCAACAATATACTCTGTAGGCTCCAACCCTTTCTCACTGGAAGGTAAGGATTAGGACATTATTTTCTTCTTTTTGCAGGGTATCAGTGTCCCACATATATAGAGAACAAAATGTGGATTCAAACATATTATCAAAAGAAGGATGTAGGGCATCAGTGGATATGATCAATTTGCATGATTTTTACAAAGGCACCCTCATGAGGGATGGTCATCTAAAAATATGAGGGAATCTTACTTTTTTTGGTTCGATTTTGAATAGTTATGTGTCATGACACCAGGTTTGAGTAGAGAAGATCATGGTTTTTTGTAGCACAAATAGTATGCACTATGTTTTTTGTAATTATGCTACATAGTGATTATCATCTATATGATTTTGGGAATGAGGAGATTTTGTTCCTTTCTGTGGCATAATAAGGTGATATTTCAGAAGCGGGTTTCGTCACAATGTTATAGTATTGTAGTTGATGCGCGAGGAATCTGAATGGTATGTTTATCTAAATGTCTTGGTCTATGTATGAGAATTGTTGGGGAATTCATGTCTTCAAAGTATCCTATTCCTAGTCATGTTTCAATTAGAGAATGTAAGTCTTGGTCTATTGTTAAGTGAGGTAGGAAAACACTCTAATGGATATGTGAATGAAGTAGTTTATTTAGACAATGTAATTTGCAAATGTTTCAAATATAAATGAAAAATTCATTTTTTCCTTTTGATTATATATAATAATAATAATAATAATAAATTATAAATTCAAGTTTTAACAGAAATGACACTTAAATTATTGTCCCCAAAATCACTTCTGTAGGGGCATAAACAACAAAAGATGTAGTTATACCTCCCCTTTTGTGGTTATTGGAGGGACGAGATGAGGTGTAATTAGTGACCAAAATCCCAAAGTCTCTGGTGTGAGACAGAATGGTGGCAAAGGAAGCGTAGGCCACATGTGTAGCTATTTCTGGAGAGTTCAAAGTCTAGGTGTGGTGGAGACGAGGAAAACACAAATTATTCATCACTTTGGTAATTATTGGAAGGATGAGAGGAGATGTAATTCTGGATGGAGACCCCCTAAGTCTCGATGTGGTGGAGACGAGGCAGACACAAAAGAAGGATGAAAGGATGATTTTTTTATAACCCTTTATTTTATTCAAAATAAAGTAAAGATAAACAGTACGACAACTATTAATGTAGGGTTTTCTTTATTTTATCTAGATGTAGGGTTTTTTCCCTCTTTCTCCTATAAGCAAGCAGGGATGGGTTTTGACAGACAAATTTCCTGTCATGAGGTGATTTTAATATCAAATATGGTTAGAAAAATTTATTTAACTATCTAAATTCTTCTTTGAAAGTGGATCGACAAGTGTGAAAACCGACTAGAGAGTCTGTTTTTAAATTCTAACCCTATGCACAAGAATTACAAAAAGTCAATCTATAGTCAAGATAATAGAAAAAATCAAGATAGTGTTCATTTGAAAAAGGGGAAGGTTGTAATTAATGGTGTTGTCTACAAATGTTCCCGGAAAGTTATTTTTTGTTAGAAGTCAACAATTTTTTGTTTCCAAAAATCTGATCATAGGAGTGTTTGAATCAGTTTTTTGATGGTGGAAATGGATTCAACACCCATCAAAAACTCCTGTGCACCAAAAATATTGAAGGTTGATAGCTGTAGCTTAGATTTCCCAAAATTTCAGCAATATTTTGGTAAAAATCATACCAAAATTTCCACTATTACTGAAGTCAATTTATGGCCTCATTATACTACTCTATAATTATTTGTTGAGCAACAGATGTTTGAAAAAGGGAAAGAGTGTACTTATTCATCCGCTTCTATAATTGTTAGAAGGAGTTGGTTATTTTATATTTATTAATTTATTTATAATTTAAAATAAAAATAACATTTTATTATAATATTAACATTTTATTATTTATAACAATATAATTAAGAAAATGTGTTAAAATGTATATTTGTATTCTTGTTTCTTTATATAATTAATATGTTAATTTTACGGATGTATGGATTGTTATATTTAATTGTAGTTTTTATGAATATTTTGAAATCATATTTTTTAAATCCGATTAAATCGTTTGGAGTTTTATTTGGAAACACAACAAGGTCAAACAATTTGCATAAGCATGTTTGTATTTATTGTGTCATAATGTCTCCAACTCCTTTAGACATGTTATGCTTCTAATGCGAACCCAAAAAAATTGGCAATGATGGCTATTATCACCGACATCAAAAGAAATTTGTCACGCCCCTATCCTAGCGGTAGCCTTTCAACTGCTCATAGGAGGTGGGGCACCACCACCCGATTTATTTTCAACAATACTTTCAAGTGTGGACTATGCCTAAAATTCCATACTTAGTTTATTTTTAGTTTATTTTTCACTTTTTAAGTATTAACATTTATAACGCAACCGAAACATTTAATTAAACATCTTTCATCATCATTATCATTTTACACATATGCACAATGGATACAATATTTAATCAGAGCGGAAACTCCCTGAGGATGAGTATGCCCACAATAATAATGATAATTCTTCAAAATATACAATAAGTGTCCTTGGAGAGGAACCCCAACTTCCTTCTCGGAAAATCTTCCAAAATACACAACTCGGTCGGCACCATGCAACCTACCCGAACCTTCATTCAGGAGCACCCACCCTTCATCGAGTCGGGTCACCCAACTCACCGGGTAGAGGCGCCCACCCCCGGGCCACCCTCTGCACCACTTGTCGTGCCAATCAATTCAGCTTTTGTCGTATCGTTAAGTTGAACTCGCTTGTTAACGCAGGCCTACCCACGACGTGTCACCCACCTGACGCCCACCGTAACTCGACCTTTGTTTAGAACTCACCCAGTGCTCGCCTGAACTCTATGTGCCCACCCGACTCTAGCTCGCTTGCTCGCCCTACCCTATCACAGACTCGTCTTCCCATAGTTCTAACCACAAACTCGCCCGTCAGTTTTGTCACACCCGCACCGCATAACTCTTCCGCCCACACTATAGAATTGCCCAACCACAGACTTCCCATTCAACCCAACTTGTTGCCATGCAGCGCACCCTCTACAGGTCACCCACCCCTTGTCTGACTCGCTGATTCACCCGTCATCCAGCACGCCCTTCGCGGGGCACCTGCCCAACCTGCAACTTGCAAAAACCAATGTTCTATTCACCCGGCTTAGTGCTTCAGTTAGGTGTCCCACCTGTACCTTGCCACTCACCTTATGCCCCCAACCTTCTAGCTCACCCTTCACCCTTGAGCTTACTTATGTTGAACTTCCAAGACTTAAATGATTTCCTTCCTCCATCCAACCCTTTGTCTATATATACGCTCCACTATGGATGGTTGATGGGTTGGCCTGCGTAGGCTGACCTGTCAATTTAGCCAACTCACCCACATAACATGTTGGCTTGCCCATCCTTCATGTTAGATTGTACACACCATCACCTCATTGGGTCCACATGCCGAACTTGCACGATATAAGTTTTCCTTCACAAAGTTTGCCATACTTAGCCAAATTCTCGACTTTTAGTTTTTTGACTCCTTCGTTGGCTCATCGTGCTCATACCCTAGGTGCCTTTAATAGACCACCCCAGCTCATCGCTCTCCTCTAACTCGTCCCATCGTTGTGATGAAACTTCACAACCAACGTGCTCGCTGGCTGACTCATCGCACCCACCGACTCGTCACACACACCGAATCATCACTCACCCGGCTCATCGTGTTTAACCGGGAACACCCACCTAACTTGTCGCACATCACATCCACAACTCGTGGGCTTGACATACTCCCCCACTCTAAGTGGTTGTCGTCCCTGACAACTCTCCCACATCCTGGCAACCACCATCACCAAGACTGTTAAACTAGACAAACATGTGTATGGGTTATCCAGATGTGTCCACCTCTCAACCTGCCTCACACCATAGATATGAAAAAATCTGCAAGGAATCATGTGTTGTTACCCCTCATGTCGGTGATGATCTGAAAATGAGATCTAAGATAATTAATAAGGTATTACAGACTCATGTGCATGTATTTGTCTATGTTATTTTATGCAATGGATCGATAACATTGTGAAACACACAAACAATGAAGCAATAACCAAAACATAATAGAGAACACATAACACAACAAATTTAATAATGAGTTCACCCAATACTCCTGGGCTACATCTCCTGGTCCAGCCTTCAGTGGTGGCCTCTCTATTATGTCTTCAAGCAGAGTTTTATTTTCACAATAGTATGAGCTTAGTTTGAGACTCAAGACATAGAAGATAGAACAGTAAGAGTTTGCTTGAACCTCCCAAGCCTTCTCTGAGTACACGGACTCTCTGAATCACTCTTTGTCTTTGTGTTAGCTTTGTCTCGGTACCGCCTTCTCTGTCTTCTGTTTTCCATGGGTTTAAAGCCAATCTGGGTTGCCCATTCGTTTCTCCTTCTCAGCTTTCTGATTCTCGGGCCTCTGTCTGCTCGAATCCCTCTTCCAATGTTACACAATCATGGCATAACACCTAAAGGGGAGGTGGCCACCTATTCACAACATAAGAGTGCCTTAGACCTTAAAATCCTTTAGAATCTCGAATGTGTTGTTTTCTGTTAACACAGGAAAATGCATGCATAACTGTGAAATTCTGCGAAAACCCAATTCATTTAAGACTTCAAAAGTCCTTAAACATGGTTTATACCCCTATCCAGTCCATCCCCAATCGCTATCGCAAGTCGCTTCGGCCTTGCTCCAAGGTTCCCCTTTGTATTTTTGAAATATGTTAAAAATCGCAAAAAAGCATTAAAATGGCCTTTCTCTAGACTTGAAACAATACGTAATAGCCTTAAGGGACCCTTTTGGGTCTGGCTTATCACATCGGTGCTTCACCCGTTGTATTTCATTTAATGAACAAAACATGAAAAATACATTAAAATTTCCCTTTCTGCAGATCTCAATTTTTATGAAATAATATCTATAAACTCCTCGGGTCCGGTTCATTGGATCACACATAAAGCTTCCTCTGATTGTGATATCGCGATGCGATTAATTGCAATCACTCATCACAATAACCCCTCGGCCATTGTAAGCACTCCTGCAATCTCTGATAGCGATCTTGCAATCCAACAAGGGCCGTCGATTTGCGCACTTGATCGATGGTCCTAATTAACTCCACCAATCGCCGTCGCCATACATATATGTTAAGCGTTGACACTATCTGCCTGTCCCAATTGTGATTGTCGATCAGATCTCGACTGTTGATCGACCAGATCTGACGGCTATTGTGCATCCATTTTTCCATGCCTCCCATACTTTATTTTTTTCACGGTTTTCTCTGGTTTTTACCTCCCGATAGCGTTTTTTAGCCATTCTAAGGGCTCTTGGCATGTGATTGTTTTGATCTTTGGCATGATTTTTCAAGTTTTCGAGACTTATAGAGTGTTCTTGGATCCATTTGGATCACGACTTCCCACCGAAAAAGGCTTTCGGACCACCAAAAGTTAGTTTTCAAGCATCGCTTAAGTAAGGGTATAGCTGCTTCACTTTCCCAATCTCTATCCATTTTGCACTGCTGGGTTTTGAACCTTTGAGTCCAATTATTGGGTACTCAACTCTGCGCGTAGTTCTCAACTTCCTGTCTAGAACCATATCTCCCTGCAACTCATTGAGATATTCAGGAAACAGATCATCAATAAAAGGAAATTGACTTTGCTCTTCATGATCTTCAATTAATGAAGGTTCAAACAGTCTTAAATTTTCTGCATTTACCATTGAATAGATGTGCATGTATGTTGGTAGATCAAGATGGAAAGCGTTCTCACCAATTTTTTCAAGTACCTTAAAAGGCCCATACCTTATTGGCTTCAACATGTTTCCTTCACCTTGCATTCTGTCCTTGCTGATATACAGCCAAACTTGATCATCAACTTGGAAGATGTGCTCCACTAGGTGTTTATCATGCCTTGCCTTGTATTTGGCTTGGCTCTTTTCCAGTTGTTCCTGCAGTACCCGATGAATTTCTTGGATCTGTTCGATGCACCTGGTTGCTTTATCCACATCACTATGTCCAGCAACTGCTATCCCTTCTCAAAGACAAAATCCAAGGGAGAACTTCGTATAAAACCAAAATAGGTCTCAAAAGGAGATCTCTGTGTAGAAGAATGCTTAGCACGGTTGTAAGCATGTTTCACATAACATAAATGTTCATCCCAAAGCTTGGGATGCTTGCTGCAATAACCCCTAAGCAACTAGATCACTGTCCTGTTGACTACCTCTATTTGGCCTTCTATTTGTGGGTGAAAGGTTATGCTCTTCTTCAGCCTGGTGTCCATCAATTCCCATAGACTTGACCAAAACTTCCCAACAAATAGGGAGTCTTGATCGGATACTATGGAAGTGGGTAACCCAAAATGCACCCAGACATGCTGAAAGAACAACTTTTTTGTTTGTTCAGCTGTAATTTGCTTATTACAAGGTATTAAAATACACATTTTGCTGAACCTATCCACAAATAACATATAAATAGTCATGTCCCTTTCTAGATTTTGGCAATCCCCCAACAATGTCCATGGAAAAACTTTCCCAAGGATGGGATGGGACTGGTAGTGGAGTGTACAAGCCTAATTTTCTATTGTTGGGCTTACTTTTAGCACACATGGTACACCCTCTTACATATCTAGAAACTGTTTCATGCATTCTTGGTCAATAGCAGTATCTTTGCAGCTGTGCAACTATTTTACTTACACCAAAATGACCCGATATCAGAGAAGTATGTGCTTCCCAAATTATGTTGACTCTTTTAGTTTGTGGAATGCATAGATTTCCCAAATGATACAAGAGTTGGTCTTTAACATAGTAATCCGATTCTTCTACTTTTTTTCCATTACTTAAAGCTACATATACATCTTTAAAGTCTATATCTTGAGCATATTGTTCAATGTATCTTTCATGCACGACTGAGTTATGCTTAAGTATAGTAGATGCATTTATGATTGGTCTAGATAACATATCTCCAACTTTATTGTGTATGCCCTTTTTATATATGATGACTAAATGAAACTGCTGTAGGAAACCCATCCACCTATAGTCTTTTGATTGCTGCAATTTAGTTTGTGAGTGCAAATATTGAAGTGGCTGATGATCAGTATGTATAATTATTTCTTTTCCCATTAGGTAATGTTTCCACTTTTTCACACTCTGGACTAATGCATACAATTCTTTATCATATGTAGGATAATTAACTACTATGGAATTAAAAGTCTCAGAATGGTAGCATATGGGTTTACCATGTTGCATCAACACTGCTCCCATGGCGTAGTCACTAGAATCAGTTTCGATCTCAAATGGTTGTTGAAGATTTGGCAATGCTAGTACTGGTGCTGTACTAATTTTTTCTTTCAAGTTGTCGAAGGCTTTCTGCTGTCTACCTCCCCACTGAAACACCTTGTTCAATCTTGTTAAAGCATGTAAGGGAGTTGCAATCAAGGAAAAGTTAGCAATAAACTTTCTCCAATATTGTGTTGCCCCTAGGAAGCTCCTAACTTCTGTAGCAGATTTGGGTTTAGGCCAGTTCACAATGAATTTGACCTTAGAGGGATCTATCTTTAATTCACCACCCCCTACAATATGACCCAAATAATTTAAAGATGTTTTTCCAAATTCACATTTTGATAAATTGACATAGAGATTTTCTCTCTTCAAAACATCTAAAGTCTAATTTACATGCTTCAAATGTTCTTCCCATGTTTTACTGAAAACAAGAATGTCATCTAAATATACAATTACAAAATCATCCAAATACACCTTATTGGCTTCAACTTATTTCCTTCACCTTGCATTCTGTCCTTGCTGATATACAGCCAAACTTGATCATCAACTTGGAAGCTGTGCTCCACCAGGTGTTTGTCATGCCTTTCCTTGTATTTGGCTTGGCTCTTTTCCAATTGTTCTTGCACTATCTGATGAATTTCTTGTATTTGTTCGATGCACTTGGTTGCTTTATCCACATCACTGTGTCCAGCAACTGCTATGCCCTTTTCAAAGACAAAATCCAAGGGAGACCTTCGTATAAAACCAAAATAGGTCTCAAAAGGAGATCTCTGTGTAGAAGAATGCTTAGCATGGTTGTAAGCATGTTGCAGATAACATAAATTTTCTTCCCAAAGCTTGGGATGCTTGCTGCAATAACCCCTGAGCAACTAGATCACTATCCTATTGACTACCTCTATTTGGCCTACTGTTTGTGGGTGAAAGGTTGTGCTCTTCTTCAGTCTGGTGTCCATCAATTCCCACAGACTTGACCAAAACTTCCCAACAAATTGGGAGTCTCGATCAGATACTATGGAAGTGGGTAACCCAAAATGCACCCAGACATGCTGAAAGAACAACTTCGTTGTTTGTTCAGCTGTAATTTGCTTATTACAAGGTATTAAAATACACATTTTGCTGAACTTGTCCACAATAACATATAAATAGTCATGTCCCTTTCTAGATTTTGGCAATCCCCCAATAAAGTCCATGGAAACACTTTCCCAAGGATGGGATGGGACTGGTAGTGGAGTGTACAAGCCTAGTTTTCTATTGTTGGGCTTACTTTTAGCACACATGGTACACCCTCTTACATATCTAGAAATTGTTTCATGCATTCTTGGCCAATAGCAGTATCTTTGTAGCTGTGCAACTGTTTTACTTACACCAAAATGACCTGATATCAAAGAAGTATGTGCTTCCCTAATTATGTTGACTCTTTTAGTTTTTTGAATGCATAGCTTTCCCAAATGATACAAGAGTTGGTCTTTAACATAGTAATCTAATTCCTCTACTTTTTTGCCATTACTTAAAGCTGCATATACATCCTTAAAGTCTATATCTTGAGCATATTGTTCAATGTAGCTTTCATGCATGACCAAGTTATTCTTAAGTATAGTAGATGCATTTATGATTGGTCTAGATAACATATCTCCAACTTTATTGTGTATGCCCTTTTTATATCTGATGATTAAATGAAACTGTTGTAGGAAACCTATCCACCTATAGTGTCTTGATTGTTGCAATTTAGTTTGTGAGTGCAAATATTGAAGTGGCTGATGATCAGTATGTATAATTGTTTCTTTGCCCATTAAGTAATGTTTCCACTTTTTCACACTCTAGACTAATGCATACAATTCTTTATCATATGTAGGATAATTAACTACTGTAGAATTAAAAGTCTCAAAATGGTAGCATATGGGTTTACCATGTTGCATCAATATTGCTCCCATGGCATAGTCACTGGCATCAGTTTCGATCTCAAATGGTTGTTGAAGATTTGGCAATGCTAGTACTAGTGTTGTACTAATTTTTTCTTTCAAGTTGTTGAAGGCTTTATGTTGTCTACCTCCCCACTGAAACACCTTGTTCAATCTTATTAAAGCATGTAAGGGAGCTTCAATCAAGGAAAGGTTAGCAATAAACTTTCTCCAATATTGTGCTGCCCATAGGAATCTCCTAACTTCTGTAGCAAATTTGGGTTTAGGTCAGTTCACAATGACTTTGACCTTAGAGGGGTCTACCTTCAATTCACCGCCCACTACAATATGACCCAATTAATTTAAAGATGTTATGCCAAATTCACATTTTGATAACTTGACATAGAGATTTTCCCTCTTCAAAACATCTAAAGTCTGCTTTACATGCTTCAAATGTTCTTCCCATGTTTTACTGAAAACAAGAATGTCATATAAATATACAATTACAAAATCATCAATGAAAGGCCTGAGTACATCATTCATAACTCTCATGAAAGTGGCAGGAGCATTAGTCAAGCCAAAAGGCATGACTAGCCATTCATACAACCCTTACTTTGTTTTTAAAGTAGTCCTCCATGCATCTTGCACTGCTACTTTAACCTGATGGTAACCACTACGCAAATCCAACTTGGAAAAGTAAACAACTTCTTTCAGCTGATCCAATAGATCATCAATGCAAGGAAGGGGATATCGATTCTTGATCGTTATTTTATTCAATGCTCTATAGTTAATGCACATCCTCCATGAACCATCTTTCTTCCTCGCCAACACGATTGGAGATCTGCATGGTGATGTGCTTGGTCTTACGAACCCTTTCTCAAGTAGCTCTTGTACTTGGTTCTTGATCTTTGCATTCTCTAAAGCGAATAACCTGTACATTCTAATGTTAGGCAATGGAGCATCTTGTTGCAAATTAATATCATGTACAATTTCTCTTTTGGGTGGTAGACCCTTAGGTTCTTGAAATAGGCTATCATATTCTAAGACAATTTTTTCTAAATCAGCTTGTTGTTTAGCATCACATCCTTTAAATACATTGGTTTTATCAGGTTTCTTTTCCTTTACAACCATCAGTAAAAATTTCCTACATGAATTTACAATTCTTTTCATCTACCTTGTGTTTATGAGAGTATAATTATTCTTGAATTTATGAGCTCTTACAATATATTTGATTCCATCTTTAACGAGTATATACTTATTTTCAACTCTATAGAAAATGACTTTTCTATCATACAAGTAAGGACTTGCTAAAACAATTCCACATATGTCCAAGGGAACGATATCTAACTCAACCTCATCTACAAATGTTGACCCAAAAGGAAACCTAAGTTTACATTGTCTAATCACTTGTAGCTTTGATTTATCACATACCCAACCTAAGGGATATGGCTTCTTGTGAGATGTGTTTAGTAATCCAAACTTCTTTACAATTGCTTTAGAAATTAAGTTTACTTGTGAGCCACTATAAATCAAAGTATCAACCTTTTGATGCTTGGAAATAATTCTAATATGAAAAAGCTCATGCCTTTTCCTCTCATTTTCTTCACTGTCAATAGTTTGTGCAGAATTACTAGTAGATTCTTCAAAATTTTTAACTTTTATACCTGTGGCTGTGATTGTTGTTTCATCACTTGAGTCTGACCCCAAATCTTTCTGTATAGTAGCAACAGTCTTCTTCTTCTTGCCATTGAAATTTTTGGGTTTCAGCTCTGGATGCAAAGATCATCAATGTTCATCATCTTGTCCATCTTTCTTGCAGTGAGTGCATGAAGGTTTGGCCTTTTGTACAACATTTGCCTTCCTCTCTTTCCATTTCTGCATTCTCTTCTCCTTGTTCTTGCTTGTAGTGGGTTTTGATGATCCCCTAATCTCTGGGTTCACATTCTTGCCTCTAGCCTCTAGATGGGTAGCCTGAACAGATACCTAATCTATGCTAGTAGGGTTAAACATGAGAATGGCGTTCCTCAAATAGCTGTGTAGACAACCTATATACTTTAGCAAAGTTTCAGGTGAGTCTAAAGAAATGCCTAGAATCAAATCTCTTTTTCTAAATTCTTGGGTGTAGCTTTGTAAACTTTGCCCCTTTAATTGGGGAAGAGTTTGCCAACTCATCATAGCTTGCTGCATATAAGCTAGTGGATAGTATTGTTTTTTAATTGCATAAACAAATTCACTCCAGACAAAAATAATTTTACCATGCTTCTTCAAGTCAGCTTGTAACCTACCTTCTCACCATACCAAGGCAAGTCCTCCAAGGCGTAGGGTGGCCAGTTGAATTTTACTCCTATCTGAATCAATGCTCTGCACCCTGCAATACACATCAATCTATCTAATCCAGTTATCTAGCTTCTCTGCATTTAATTCTCCATCATATATTGGCAAATAAAATTTAACATCTAATTTAATCAAATATGTTTTCTTCTTCTTATTTTCAGGGCTATTAGGAAGTGTGGATAGAGGAGCCTCTTTTCCTTTCCCTTTGCCTTCAGAATGACCATCTATAAGAGATTCTTCTATTCCTTTGTCTTGTTTGGAGGTTGAAGAGTCTTCACTTCGACCTTTCTTAAATTCTCGATACATTTCTTCTACCATGGCTCTCATGGTCATGAAATTCTCCATGAACTGAGAGTCTGATTCCAAGGGATTTTCTTCTGCCATTTCCCTCCTAGAACAAACTCTACTAATTTCTGGGTTAGTTTCAACTAGTTCTCCTTCTCCTAATTTGAGCTTTGACCTAGTTATCATTCACCAATCTAACACAAGCTTGTCTAACCTTAGCAAACCTGAAACTCTGATACCACTTGATCTGAAAATGAGATCTAAGATAATTAATAAGGTATTACAGACTCATGTGCATGGATTTGTCTATGTTATTTTATGCAATGGGTCAAAAAGATTGTGAAACACACAAACAATGAAGCAATAACAAAAACATAATAGAAAACACATAACACAACAAATTTAATAAAGAGTTCAGCCAATACTCCTGGGCTACATCTCCTGGTCCAGCCTTTAGTGGTGGCCTCTCTATTATGTCTTCAAGCAGAGTTTTTTTTCTACAATAGTATGAGCTCATTTTGAGACTCAATACCCAGTAGATAGAAAAGTAAGAGATTTCTTGAACCTCCCAAACATTCTCTGAGTACACGGACTCTCTGAATCACTCTCTGTCTCTGTCTTAACTCTATCTTGGTACTGCGTTCTCTGTCTTCTATTTGCCATGGCTTTAAAGCCAATCTGGGTTGCCTATTCATTTCTCCTTCTCGGCTTTCTGATTCTCGTGCCTCTATCCACTTGAATCCCTCTTCTAGTGTTACACAATCATGGCGTAATGCCTAAAGGGGAGGTTTCCACCTATTTGCAACATAAGAGTGCCTCAGCCCTTAAAATGCTTCAGAATCCCGAACGTGGTCATTTTCTGCTAACACAAGAAAATGCATTCATAACTGTGAAATTTCGCCAAAACACAATTCATTTCAGACTTCAAAAGTCCTTAAACATGGTCTATTCCCCTATCGGGTCCATCCCCAATCGCTATCGCAAGTCGCTTCGGCCTTGCTCCAAGGTTCCCCTTTGTATTTTTGAAATATGTTAAAGATCGCGAAAATGCATTAAAATGGCCTTCCTCCCGACTTGAAAAAATATGTAATAGCCTTAAGGGACCCTTCTGGGTCTGGCTTATCGCATTGGTGCTTCACCCCTTGTATTTTTTTTAATGAATGAAACACGAAAAATACATTAAAAATGCCCTTTATGCGGATCTCAATTTTTATGAAATAATGTTTATAAACTTGTTGGATTTGGTTCATCGGATCGCACATAAATTTTCCTCCGATTGTGATATTATGATGCGATTAATCGCAATCGCTCATCGCAATAACCCTCGGGCCATTGTAAGTGCTCCTACAATCTCCGATAGTGATCCTGCAATCCAACAAGGGTCGTCGATCTACGCGCTTGATCGACAATCCTAATGAACTTCACTAATCGTCGTCACCATACGTATATGTTAAGTGCCGATACTGTCTACCTATCTCAATTGTGATTGACGATTAGATCTAGACCATTGATTGGCCAGATCTGACGGCTACTGTGCATCCATTATTCGATGCCTCCCATACTTTGTTTTTTTCAAGGTTTTCTATGGTTTTCACCTCCCGATAGTGTTTTTCAGCCATTCTAAGGGCTCTTGCCATGCAATTGTTTTGACCTTTGGCATGATTTTTCGAGTTTTCAAGACTTAGAGAGTGTTCTTGGATCCATTTGGATTAGGTGACTAGTTGGGTAGATAATCCATCCATGCATCACCTGCATAAGAACTCATGCCCCTACATCATCATGACTCTCCACTGCATGCTACCTATCAATCTCTATCATCTCACCACTAGATGTCTGCTCAAAATGTTGGAGATCCACTACTATGAGTAGCTAACAATGAGCCTCATCTCCATGATAGTCTAAGAAGATAAGGAAGGAGTAGAGCTTGAAGGATCTCCCTCACTAATCAAATCAATCCACCTATCAGGATCCTCCACTTCTAATCTCTACAAGTATACTTCTCGATCCTTTGTTTGAACATTCAGTCTAACATCCTCATCATCATCATCATCCTCCACTACCTCTAGACTCCTTGATAGATCCAAGATACTATCAGACAATTTCCGGATAACCTGTGATTGTTCCATAAGCTTTTCCTCTGTAATAGACAACCACTTATAGACCTCTTCATCTCACTTTTCATTATCCATATTCATTGCTTTCAGTTTACACTCGGCCTTTGTAACTCCCACAGTTGGAACACCGATAGGTACATCCTCTCGTCCATCGTAAATGTACAGTTTCTTCATATGGGGAACTACCATAGCTTCAAATTTCTTCATAAACTCCATTCCCAGTACAACTTCGTAGTCATTTATCTGCACCACAGTGAAATCGACCTTCCCTATCCATTCACCAAGTGTCACATCCACCTTCTCAGCCACACCAATCACAGAATATGGAGGAGAATTCACTACCTTCATTTGTGCCTGCACCCGTATAAGCTTCAATCCAATTCTTCTTGCAATATCCTCACTCATAAAGTTGTGAGTTTCCTCACTATCCACCATAGTGAGTACAACACCACTCCCAAATTTCATCTCCACATACTCTAACTTGTTTCTTTCCAGATCTCTTCGTGAGGTTGCCTTCATAGCCACCGCAACTCCTAGAATATGCATGGCTCCAACATAAGTTTCTTCTTTCTTTGTCACATTGGATTGTGCTATCGCAAACAATTTTGATCTTGAAGGAAAATTATTCACCATATATGGTTCCTCACATATCCAACACTTCAACGATTTCTTCGTCTTCACCTTATCATGCGATCTCGAAGGCTCCTCCTCTGTAGACTTTTCTTTCGGCTTGTCAATATTTTTCTTCTTTTCTTAGGTTCCTTCATCATAGTGTTCTACCAAGCGATCCACAACAACAAATTCTTCTTATAGTGTTTTTATCTTTTGCCTCTTCACTTCATTGCGTGCCCAAGCCTTCAACCCTATGATAAAATTGAACACCTTGTCCCTTTCCACCATGTCTGGAAGTTCCAAAACTACACTTGAGAACTCTCGTTGATAAGCTTGTAGACTCCCTGTTTTCTTTATATACTTTATCTTCATCCTTGCATCCCATGTTTTGTCTTGCGGACTAAAATGAGTTTGTAAAACCTTCTTCATTTCATCCCGTGAAGTGATTTCTGCAGCATTTCCATTGATAACTTGGTCCATCCTCCTTCGCCACCACATCTTAGCATCCTTCATCAAGAACTAAGCAACTACTTTGACTTTGGTTTCCTCATCAGAAATCCTAAAACACTCCAAGTATTGTTCCATGTCCATAGAAAGTTACTAAGAGTTTTCACACTCCTCATCCTATCATAAGAATCCAGTTCTTTGACTTTCAAATGAGCCACTCCTCCACCTGAGTTGTGCCCAACAACCTTCTTCAAAACCACAATCTCATTCCGAGCATCTTCAAGATCTTTCTGCAATTTCAAGATTTCTACCAAACCTTGATATCTTGCTTCTCCGATCTCTTTGAATTCCTTTTTTGTTTTTATATACTGTCATTCAATATAATCGTATCAGACCTTGAGGTATTCAAGCTACCCTTTCACCTTCGAATAGCCATCTCGAATTTCAACATTCTCAGCCTTCATCGAAGCCATGTCAGACGCCAACTCCTCCATTCAATCGAACACTCTATCCAAGAAAGAATCTCCAACATCCTTGCTAGATTTACCCATCATCACATGAGGTTCTTCTACCATTTCAGCCATCCTCTTCCTTTGTAGCTCGGTATAGACCATAAACTGATCAAAATCATCTGTCGTCTATTTTCCTGAAGTGTAGAGATGCACTTTTGCAACCTGTTTGACCAAATCATCCCTTGACAACACCTGCAATTCTGAATCACCAAACACCGCAGAATACGGAGCTCTGATACCACCTGTCATGAAGTGCAATGGTATCACTTCTCGTCTGGTATTCAGTATGGCTCCGATACCACCTGTCATGCCCCTATCCTAGTGGTAGTCTTTCAACCACGTATAGGAGGTGCGGCACCACCACCCGATTTCTTTTCAACAATAATTTCAAGTGTGAACTACGCCTAACATTCCATACTTAGTTTATTTTTCACTTTCTAAGTATTAACATTCATAACACAACGGAAAAATTCAATTAAACATCTTTCATCATCATTATCATTTTACACATATGCACAACGGATACAATATTTAACGGGAGGGGTGACTCCTTGAAGATGAGTATTCCCACAATAATAATGATAATGCTTCAAAATATACAATAATAGTCCTTGAAGAGGAACCCAAACTTCCTTCTCGCAAAATCTACCAAAATACACAACTTGGCCTGCACTATGCAGCCTACCCAAACCTTCGTTCAAGAGCGCCCACCCTTCATTGGTTTGGTTCACCCAACTCACCGAGCAGAGGCACCCACCCTAGGGCCACCCTTCGCACCACTCATCGTGCCAATCGGTTCAACCGTCCTAATATCATTCAGTCGAACTCGCTTGTTCATTCAGGCCTACCCACGACGTGTCGCCCGCCTTGCATGCACCATAACTCGACCTCCATTCAGTACTCACCCGAACTCTATTTTCCCACCTAATTGCATCTCGCCTTGCCTTACTGCAGACTCGTTTGCCCATAGTGCTAACCGTAGACTTACCCATCGGTTTTTTCACACCTTCATCGCTAAACTGTTCTGCCCACACTGCAGAACTGCCCAACTATAGACCTCCTGTTCAACCCAACTCATTGGTGTGCATCGCACCCTCCACGGGTCACCCACCCCTCGTTCGACTCACCAGTTCGCTCATCATACAGTGCACCCTTCGCGGGTCACCTGCCCAAATTGCAGCTCACTGAAACCCACGTTCTGTACTCGGCTTGGTGCTTTGGTCAAGTTGCCCACCTACACCTTGCCACTCACCTTATGCACCCAACGTTCTAGCTCACCCTTCACTCTTGAGCTCGCCTATGTTGAACTTCCAAGACTTGAATGATTTCCTTCCTCCATCCAACCATCTACCTATATATACACTCCGCCATGGATGGTTCATGGGTTAGCCTGTCTAGGCCGACCTGTCAATTTGGGCAACTCATCCACATAACATGTCGGCTCACCCATCCTTCACATCGGCTCACCCACACCATCGCCTCTTCGAGTCCACATGCGGAACTCACACGATATAAGTTTGCCTTCGTGAAGTTTGCCATACTTAGCCAAATTCTCGACTTTTGGTTTTTCAACTCCTTCATTGGCTCGTCATTCTCGTGCCTTGGGGGCCTTTAACTGAACACCCCAACTTGTTGCTTTCCTCTGACTCATCCCATCGTCACAACAAAAAATCGCAACCAACGTGTTGGCTCACCGACTCGTCGCTCACCCGGCTTGTTGTGTTTAAACGGGAGTGCCCACCCAACTCGTCGCACATCGCATCCACAACTCGTGGGCTTGATACAATGGCCCTCAATAGCACTATTACTCCACTCATCCAAAATATAGACGATGTTATTTGGTTGGATGAGAATCACCACATTTTGGAAAATAAGTTAGATCACATGAATAGGCTCTTGCTTGATATTAGTGATCAATCCAAGATCCGCAAAAGATGCCCCCTCAATCTCTGCAAAAATGTATGTTAAGGTTGCAAGACGCAATTGGAAGAGAAAGACAGTTGATCGATTGCTCTAGAAGGTGGTAGTGATGCATTAATTGCTTCCTTTGCAACCCTAAACTCTCTACAAAGATCCAAAAGTGGAAGAAAAATTTTGATGACCTTTTCAGAATCGTCAAACCAACTTCTTTGTGTTTCACAATGCTCAACAAATTGCGTTCACGACACCACAACAGGTGAACTTACTGCTTCAAGATGAACCAAACACCAGACTGGTAGGGTTGGAAATTAAATCTGCAGAGATATGACTTAAGAGGTGGCTTATAGAATCTCCTCGCGATCGGATATTTGTTGTATATGAGATGGGAGGGGTTGGAAAAACAACATTGCTAAAAATGGTCTACAACATCTCTAACACGAGTAGCATTTTTTATCATGTGATTTGGGTTGTAGTTGCTCAACTTTCCATTTTGGAGTTGCATAGTCATGGATTTTGCAATCAACTTAGATCTCACTAGTTGTCCTTATAATGATGTTGATACGTGGAATATGAAGTTTTCGTCCATCTCAGGACAAAGAATTTTTTCTTAATTTTAGATGACATGCGTAGTGATTGAAAGAATTGGGCGTGGAATTTGGCGAGAAAAAAAGGCAGAAAAGTTGTATTCTCTATTCGAAATAGAGATCTGATTCTAGAAATGAATGCAAACTACTCCATGTAAATACAACCACTGCCAAGAGAGGAGGCTTGGGAATTGTTTTTCAAAGTAGGCTTCAAAGATGGGCATGTTCATGAGGACATAGAGCATATTGCCAGAGTTGTCGTCGAGGAGTGTAAAGGGTTACCCTTGGCTATAAATGTAATAGCCTCAACAATGATTGGAAAACAAGATGCAAATGAGTGGAACCTTTATTCAAGGCAAATTCAAATAGTGGATTCAAATTTTCCAAGAAATAAAGAATAAAGAAAGAAATTATTTTAACATCGAAAATATTAAAGATAGTCTATGGGATAGATTGTTTTTCCATTTGATTCTTGTATTCAACGTTTTTCTTATGAAGCCTCACAATAAACACTCTCAACTTTTCGACAAACCCCTCGCTTAATAAATTATTTTAAGAGCTAGCTGCCAAAATAACTGCATAACTTTCTTTGCTATCTTTGAAGGCCTCACATTCTAAAATGAAATTCTTTTTAGTTTCCACTTTTTTGAAAGAGTAAGAAATGCATACTCTTTCTTCCTACACTTCTTTTGGTCTTTTCCAGCACCCTGTTTCATAACGGAGCTGATGAGAATTAGTCCTTAACTGAGTAGTAATAATTTTGGCTCTCCAAGAAAATATTGTCCCCTATGTATGCTTTTTGTTGATGATTATGAGTGAGATTAAACTCTTCAATATAGTACTTTTTTCTTCTCCCTATCTCCTTATCTCAAGTATGCTTTTGGAACTATCCATAACAAAAGTTTTTATCTCTTTACTATTTGTGGGACACATGTTCAAGAAATACCCCATTTACTAAACCATTTGTTATTTTGTTGCAACAAGTCTTCTTTATTTTGCACAATATGTCATTAAAGAAAACCTTAGGCCATCTTCCCTCTTCCATTTGCTCAATTTTTTTTAAATATCTTCTGACTCGCACCATAGTGATTGCTTCAATAGGAGTAACCCTTATTTCACTTAAGAAGATATCATAAGGAACTACAATTTTAATTTTGAACTTTTTTGTAATCAAGCACTTCTGAATTTTCCCAATTTGTTTCCATTGCATGCCAGATGTACTATTGGCCCACACTTCACAACAATAGAGAATCACCAGAATCACTAAAAGCCTAAAAATAATTTGAGTGGTCTTCCAGTCCCATAACTCTGCCTCTTTACACCTATTTTGAAAAGAATAAAATGTTTTCCAAGACCCCAAATTTATTTTATTTCTACATTCGTCCCAACTTAGAGCAATTTTTGTCAATTGTCCTCTGCAGGATCGTCTTGAGGGAAGTATTCACAGCTTCGACTTGTCCATTGGCTTGAGGATAATATGGAGATGAATTCTCCTGCTGGAAGCCCAATTTAAGAGCCAATTTGGACATCAGTTGGTTCTGGAAATGACTGCCATGGTCAATGACAATCTCTCTCGGCATACCGAACCATGAAATAATCTAATTGAAGAGGAACAATGCTACTGTTTCATTATCATTTTTATAAGTGGGCATGGCCTCAGCCCACTTCGTAAAGTAGTTTACGGCCACTATAATGTACTTGTGATTCGCTGCTGAAGGCAGATTACAAGTAGTAAAGTCAATACCCCACTTTGTAAAAGGACCAATAGTGATAACAGGGAAGAGAGGAGCTAGATGCACATGCATCTTTAAAGTATAGACTTGAAAAGGGTGGCAACATTTGACCGCTTCAATAAAATCTTTGAAAAGTGAAGACCAAAAGTAGTCAGCACGCAAGATTTTTTGGGCTGTAGCAAGCCCTGAAAGATGACCACCACAAGCTCCATTGTGGCAATCATTAAGCACAAAATCTACTTCCTCTAAGGTTAAACAATGCCTAAGGATTGAATCGACCCCTCGGAGATATAATGTATCACCAGTGATGACATAATTCTTAGCTAGGTGACGTAATTTTCGACATTCGTCCTTGGAGAAAACAGGAGGAAATTTCGAAGTCTGGAGATAGATTATGATATCTCCATACCAGGGATCTTGTGAAGAGATGAGGAATAGATGTTTGTCTGGGAAACTTTCCTCATAAACAGTATCCTCTCCACAAGGCAGCTCAGAAATTAATTCCGCAAAAACCAATGATTTCTTAGACTTGGCTGATAAGAACTCGAGATCGAATTCTTGTAAAATAACAATCCATCGATTGTATTTGCCCCCAATCACTTGCCTACTGAGGACAAATTTAAAAGGATTGACTGCCACTGAGAAAAATGTTTTGCGTAGGAAAATATAATGGCGAAGCTGTTGGACAGCATGAACAACTGCTAAGTCTAATTTCTCAACTGGAAAATAGCATAGTTCAGGGCCTACCAAGCCTCGACTCAAGTAGTAAATCACATGCTCTGTGAGAGCATCATCTTCCTGAACCAGAACCATACCTATGGTTGATTTTGCGGCTACAAGATATAAAAGGAAATCTCTACCATAGTCTGATGGACTCAAAAGCAGGGCAGAGATTAACGCCTGCTTCAGGGCATCAAAAGATCATTTTTTAGAGTCGTCCCACAAAAATGGAACTCCTTGTCTAAGCAAACACATAAATCCTTTAGTTATCTTAGCATAATTCGCTATAGACCATCTCAATAAATTTTCCTTCCCATGAAGGCTTTGAATTTGTTGAATGGAAGATGGGGGAGGAAACTGAGCTATTGCCTCCACCTTGAAGGGATCAACTCGAATCCTTTCAGTTGACACAATGAACCCTAACAAATGACTAGATGTAACTGCGAAAATTCATTTATTTGGATTCAGCTGGATCTTGTAAAATCAACATCTCTCAAAAACCAACTGAAGGTGACTAGGATGATTGATTCTCTTTTGAGAACGAGCAGCTAAATCATCCAAGTATGCTTCGATGACATGCCTGATGTCGTCGAAAGCGTATGACATGGCCCACTGAAACGTAGCTCCAACATTTTTAAGACCAAAAGGCATCTTTTTGTATGCAAAGGTACCCAAGGACATATCAAAGTTGTCTTATGTTGGTCTTCTGGATGGATAGATATTTGATTATAACTAGAGAATCCATCCATGAAGGAAAAAATATCATTACCCACACATTCATAAACTATCTGATCAATAAATGGTGTGGTGTAATTATCTTTCGGACAAGATTTGTTCAAATCCCTGAAGTCAATGCACACTTGGATTGTTCTTTGTTTTTTATCAATCAGGATTGGATTAGAAACCCAATCCATTAGAGGAACGGGGTATATGAAACTCGCCTTGAGAAAATTTTCTATTTTAGCTTTAATAGTTGTTTCTTTCCTAGGATTGACCGGCCGAAGCTTCTAACGAATTAGCTTAGCATTTTCTTACGTCTTGATCTCATGCTGAACGATGGATGGATCAATACCAGGCATTTCTTCATAAGACCGAGAAAATACAACCTGAAACTCTTTAAACAGGTCAGTATAAATTTGAATCTCTTCAGGGGAACACTCGGCTCTGATGAAGACATTTTCTATCACATTAGGGTTCCTAGAGATGTTTATTGGAATGATTTTTGAAATGACCGACATGTTACCTTTGGCACGGATGTGTGCTGGAGCGAAAGGATTTGAAACCGTACAAACATCGCTAGTAAGAAGATTGGAGAACCTAGATTCGACTTCTTGCAATGGGGGAAGAAAATATGAACGATGGTGTAAGTCTTCCCAAGGTCGATATACGCCCATCATTCCTTCTAAGATTGCTTCCTCATATGGTAAAACCGTATCTAAGCAATCCATAGTAGAAGTAGAGTCAAGGGTCCAAGCTGGGGCCACATCACCATCTAACTCTTCCTCTGAAAAAGGAGTAGGATGGTCATCTGCAGAGTTAACGATAGACTGATATCTAAGCTCTGCTACAGACATAGGGAATGCCATTCCACCAACTTTTCCTTCATCTAATGTGGTTGTAGGCGAAGGAAAGGTCCAAGGGTCTGAAAAATAACGAGTCCACAAGAACTCTTCCCGTGAAGACTCTTTGGAGGATGAAATGGCATTGATTCTACCTATAGGAGTGGGAAGATCAAATGTACCCATCAATGAAGAATACATCACAACTCCTAGATTCTTGATAGGTTGACGGGGGTTATCCACCAATGGAATAGTAGAATCCGAAGTTGCACGAGGGCCAACTGGAGAATAATCCAATTGATCAACCTTAACGATTTTCCCCTCAAGAGGAAAACAAAGGACTAGAAACAGAGTCGAAACAATGACATCCATTTCATAAATCGAATTCCGTCCTAGGAGGACATTGTAATCTAGGTTGGCATCAATGATTTCTACTCTGATATTAATGACCTTTCCTCCAACACATATAGGAAAGGCCGGTATAATTCCGTGTGGCCTATGAGAATGCCCATCAAATGCTATCAAGAGTGTGGGTGAAGGAACAACTAAAGGCGATCCAATGGCCTTCCAACATGACATAGAAATTACGCACGTGGAAGCTCCCTCATCTATAACTATTCGAAAAATGTTAGTTTTCCAGTGAGTAGACTTTATTTGAAAAACCATATGATGAGGGAGTCTCTTTTTTAACATTGAGTATGTCAAAAGTGAGCATTAAAGAATTGTTTGGATCAACTGCCCCTATTGGTGAAAGAAAAGCACTTCGTTGAGCTGCAAATGACTGGAGTACCTCTAAAGCAGACATACCACATGGACTTTGAGCCAGATATTCTACAATGGACTAGTTCTGGGCTACCTTAGCATTAGGGTTGATAGTCGCGCGTTTGGCGGAACCTTTTGGTATTCGAGGTATAGACTCGACAGAGGGTCGCAATATGAAGTGGATCTATAGTTCTAGGAACATATTTATCCTTGGATGTTTCTGCTTCACCATAATCACATGACCGTGTAGCCACATTGACGTGAGAACCCATCATGAAAAGATTTGAGGAATTGCCCCCCTCCTGGTTGCCCCTGTAGAGGTACCAGGGTTTGAATTTGCACCAGTAAGCAACTGCTACCCTTGGGGGAAAGGGTTAGTTAAGTCATTTTGGGAGCTAGAAGACCCTTGCTGCACTAACAAGCATTGAGCATCTTGAATTTTCAAGTAGAGATGAGTCAAATGATTTCCACTGCATAACTTGCATGGAAATTTAACTTTCTTCTTAGACTCTTTTCCACCCTCACCAGCATTATTGTTGGGTTTGTTTGCATTACCCTTCCCATCTTGATTCTTCTTTTTACCTCGTCCCTTATTCTTCCCATCAGAATTTTGATTTCCTTTGGGATTAGAAGCCTGAATGACGTTTACGGAAGAAGGTTGGGAAGGTGGAGTAGTAGACGGTGCAGCCTGATTGGAAGAAGCAGTTTGTAGAGACAACTGCTGCAATTGGCTTAGAAGGTTCACTACATTTGGATTAATCAATCCAACAATACCATCAACATGCGTGCCTGGCTTCGGTTTGGCTATATCAACTGTGGATCTAAGAGCATCAGGCAAGATCTTCTAACGAGTCCCAGAATGAGAATATATCAGTTCTAACTATTGGGCGTGAAAGATAGCCCGCTCTTCGGAATAAACTTCGGACATAGAAACATCCTTAGAGATCTCGGGTTGTAATGATTTTAAAAACCATTTGAGACGGAATTCAGGTGGAATTTTCGCTTTAATGAGCCTCTTTCTCCATCTCCATTCCTGGATATGATCCGAAATGTGAGTAGCCGTGTCGTAATGAAAATTTTCCAGAAGTTTAGTTCCAGCTTCATAATGGACAGGCAACTAAAAATGGTTTAAGAAAATGTTAGCCAAATCGGCGAAAGACGTAAAGGTTACCCCAGGAAACTCTATATACCACTTAGCTGCATTCCCAGTTAAGGTGCACTAAATTAGTCTCAACCTAATTGAATCATTGATTAGGGAGTTCGATGAGCACCATAAATGGAATGTGGTTACATGGTCGCCTGAGTCTTCACCACTCTTTCCTTCGAATTTTGGAATATCTGATGGAAGTTTGGTTGGGACCAGAGGCCAAGCCAGATTATATCTGATTGGATCATTCGTCAACTTAGTCAAATCTGGCAGATTGAGCATGGCTAGAAAGGGAAGTCTTGGAGGACCTTGGGGATTCCACCCAGATTTGGTGGGTTTCCCGAAAGTCTAAAAAGAGTGACCTAGATTTTGAAAGGCACCAGGTTGGCCAAAGTAACTGGTAGAACCTGCTGAACCAATAGGTGAACCTTGTGGTCTAGAAAAACTTGGGGTTTGACCATCTCCAACCAAAAAACCTCCGCAACCAGCAAATTTTCCCCCTAACGAATTATTGTAAGGAGTTGAGAGCCCCTGGTAAGGGTTCTAAGCATTAGCTAAGGGTGGAAAACTTTGAAATGAATTGACCGAGGAGTATGGTACATTCCCTTGTTGGCCGAAAAATTGATTCCCAGTTCCTATCCCACTAACTGCAGGGTTTTTCCAACTCTGAAAAGGATTAGTACCTTGACCTGTGAAAGGAAAAGGCATAGACCCTATCATCGGATTGGAATGTGGTATATGACCACTTCCAAAGGGGAAACCCTAAAAAGAAGTCGATCCACTCATCATGGACGTGGAGGCAGTTAATGGTACACTTAAAGGAACTGAAGGAATACCTTGAGAGGGCATTCCAAAAGGGAAGAATCCAAAACTGGATGCATGAGCTTGGGAACTTCCACTCGTTGATGGAATGGAAGTAGACCCAAACAAGGATGTGCTGGCAGTAGACCCAAACAATGATGTAGAGGGGATGGAAATAGTTCCTCCCCCTTGTACTGATATAGGAGTCTGCATACTCGCAACACTCGTGGTGGATGCCATGCTTCCAGCAGTGGTCATCGAAGGGATGTTTGTGTGTGGACCTGGGCTTGAAGGCCTGTGTGTCGGAGTTCCGGCATATAACAATACGTCTGGATGATCATAAGGGAGAGGAGAATTCAGAGTCGCAATTAATTCTGAGAGCTCTTCTACCTCAATATTATCTTCCGACTGGAAGAGTACTTGAGAAAGAACTGGTGTGTTCCTCTCTAACTCTGTGGTAGTACCAGGTCTACCTTGTACACTAATGCCCCCAAGAGGAGGATCAATCTCCAATGGGCCAGCTACCACTGGTTAAAAACCACTGGAAGAATCATTCCTACGCCTTCTAGGAGAAGGCTCTGGACTCACAGATGAAAGCCCACGAAGTCTATGGGACTGTCTAAGTGATCAATTAACCACTTTGAGTTATTTAATAAGATCTACTTGAAAACTCAAGAAATTTGAAATCTAGGCCAACTAGGAGCATAGAACACATAAAAATGTCCCTAAAGAATTCAGCATTCAAACAACTTCCAAGTATTTCCACTCCGGGTGATTAGGACCGGACACCAAAATACAAGAAACTGAATAAAAAAGGCCTTCCGAAAATAGACTGGGGTAATTATGCCCCAGGTCTATTAGTGAAGGTATCATAGGTAGTTACGTTGACCTCCAGACAACAACCTTTACCGGTGCAAGCCCCCAAGCTTCGCAAGGGTGCCCTCTCGAAGTACCATTGAACGTGATACAATGTCAACCTCAGGTGCCACGGGATTCCCCTCCGCAGCCACCTATGTAGATCCCTAGGATTGGCAACTAAAGACAACAACTTGTATCAGAAGCTGGGTAGAACAGTTGTGAGGTAAGATCCGATAGGTAAGAGAGGGGGTGTCTCTCATCCTTATGTTCACAAACCCTCGTGCTTAACTCCCAGTCACGAAGCTTTCCTGGTCTCCCTAACGCTATTGGATTTTCCTCTTTATTCAGACTTCTATGTTTCACAATTTAGAGTGGCCTTGGAGATTTTACTCTCCTCT
This sequence comes from Pinus tabuliformis, assembly GCA_031772625.1. NCBI lineage: Eukaryota > Viridiplantae > Streptophyta > Pinopsida > Pinales > Pinaceae > Pinus > Pinus tabuliformis. The sequence continues at coordinate 586,319,298 of CM062819.1, read as the reverse complement.
CACCTAATCCAAGGCCCTAAATAAACCTAAAACTTGTCGGTGTATCTGATTGACAATATAAAAAATTCTAGTTTATTTTATTAAGTGCTTGATTTTAAGTGGTTGTTCTTTTTAAGTCAAAGGGACAATACGGAAGTGAAATTGATGGTGTTCTTATGATGTGAAAGAAATTAATGAAAAACTAACTTATATGCAATGCACTTGTTTTTTCTTCGGTGAAAAGCAACTTCTATTTGGGTTCTAAGAAACTTCTACAAAGCAAAAACTTTTTCCTTTTCTTTTCTTATAGCAGACTTCACACTCACAAAAACTAAAAGACTATTGATGCTCTAATGATGCAAAACTACCCTAATGCAAGGTGTACATGATAATGCAAAAATTCTAGATTACTCTAACAAGAAATGAAAGAAATTTGTTTATAAGCCAACTTAAATGTTTGAAAGGAATATGAATTTTGAACACAAAATATTTCCCAAACACGAAGGACTAATCAAAAATATCCCAAATCACTCTCAAAAACCAAAAGAAACCAAACTCAAATTTGGCAAAAGAAAGCAAAAAAAATGTTTTTGAAGAACTTTTCTTTTTCAAAAAACAATAAAAACAACTTTTCAAAAAGCACTCCAAATGCCACAAAAGACTCAAAGACCGAAAGCAAATCACAAGGAAACTTTGCAAGTTATCAATTCAATACAAATGAAAACTTGAACAAAATAGGTGTTTCAACTTGCACTAAATGATCCAACAGCAGCAAAAATAGTTTTGAGAAAACTTATCAAGAAATCAGGAAAGACACTTTCAAATTCCTCAACAAGAAACTTTTGAAAAGAAAGAAAAAGTGAATGGCCACAAAATTGATGGGAAGCAAAGCAAGAAAACCATAGAAATGAAGTTTGACACAAATATTGCAAACAATCTTCTATTTCGGAAGACTAGAACAATCAAGAACCTCAATAAGAAGCCTTGTGTGTTCAAACACAAATCATAAAACTAATTGTAAAGCAAACAGAGGCCAAAAAATTTTCAAAACAGGAGAGAATTCGCAACAGTAAGCTCACTGTAAAATTAAATTCTGAAAATAGAGATTGACCACTCTGAAGCCATAGAGACCAGGAAACAAATCTTTCTAGGTAGAAAGATTTGAAAAAGTCATGCAAAAAATTGTATATGTGACTGTGTCCCTACACAGCTGCGTGTACATGCACTTCTGCCAAAAGAAACTCGTGTATATGCGGTTTCAGTTTACAGAAACAAGCGTGTGTAGGCTGCTGTAAATAGAGAAAGTTGCATATATGAAAATTTACAAGAAAAATAAAAAATGAGGCCTGATGAAAAAGATTAGATTTGAAGTTAGAGCTCCTATAGGAGCAGGCAATACGGTGACAGTAAGCAAACTAAGAACTGAGCCGTAATTGGCACCAAATAACCCAAACTAGGAATAAAAAGATTGTTATCCCTAGTGGAGTCGCCAATTTTGTTGAGGGAATAAGTCTGCTAGGGTTTTGGGTCAAAACCCTAGCAGAGTAGGAGTAATCTACAGCAAGAAACAAGCATTAAAATTAGGCAACATGCTTAAACAAACTAACTATGCGAGGATGAACATACCCAAATGTCCTTCATTTAGGTAGTTCCAACCAGGGTTTAGACCTGTTGCAACTCCTAATGATCTTTGAACCTGCAAATCAACCAATTCGAATACACATAGCAGCATATATATAAAGAATTATAGTGAAATCAACTTTATATCATATAAATAGATGGTTAGTTATACATTGAAATAGTCATTCAGATATAAACCATAACAATAACATCAGATGCATAAACAAAGTTGATATCAAGAACAAGACAACGTTTCTTTTATTGTAGAAAACTATAATAAAAACATGGAAAGAGTTCACCTGAGTCTTCCTCTTTTGGCTCCAAGCGGAACCGTCCTCCAGGTCTATCCAGTCCTAGTCTTCAACAACCTCCTTCCATAACCAAAACCATGATATCTCCAAGCATGTGAGAGAATATCAAAACTCAAGGAAACAAGGGTTTCCTGAACTTGGGGAAGTGCTTGAAGCACAGGGATTCTTCAGACTTGATCAAGGGATAATCTCAATATAGTAATTCTATCATTTCTCTCCTCCTTAAGGCCTTCCCATTGAAGTCTTTTTATACTTCTCCCAAATTAGTTTTTTAGTTGGGAACAGTTGGGCCACGGGCACTAATAGGTAATCAACAGGTAAAACCCATGATCTCCACCCATAATTAAGGAAATTTAAATTTTTTTAAGTGTTTTAACACATATACGCGGGTTGGGTATAGACTGACCTGCGTGTACATGCTTTTAACACAGGGAAAAGTAGCGTATAGGGAGTAAAACACTGTTTTTAAAATATTTGGACCAAGTTTGGAAGGAGGGGTTGCCCTAGGCCATAAAGAAAGCATAAAAAATACACAAGGTGATATTTGGAGCTATAACAGATGCCCCCTAATATATGAGGTCAGAAGGGGAACATGATGGCCAAAATGTATTAAGTATATGGAAAGGAAACCTGGAAAAAACTGAGAATGACTTCACCAGATTTTAGCCTGCCAAGCTAGCAAAAGAAGATTAGAAAGAAACAACTGTCTGAGGCAGGCATACCCATGCTCAGAGAAAGTAAAGCATGTCCGCATATCAAGTAAAAGTGGATCCACTATGTATACAAGTATAAGGAACTAAAAGTACATAACAAATCATTTGATCATGATCAAACAAGTACATGTCTGAATATCACATATAAGAAGATGATCAATGAATCTAAGAGATGAAGATGATCAATGATGTCAAAAATTTGATCCCAATAGTACCAAATGAATATGATGGAATAATATGAGACTACATTGCAACTTGGATTCCATCATATAGGATGTCACTGTGAAGGACTGCAACATATAATGTGGAATGGTGTCAACTAGCAGCAACAGTTGGGCCACGGGAACTAATAGGTAATCAACAAGTAAAACCCATGATCTCCACCCATATTTAAGGAAATTTAATTTTTTTAGGTTTTTTAGCGCATATACGTGGGTTGGGTATAGACTGACTCGCGTGTACATGCTTTTAACACAAGGAAAAGTAGTGTACAGGGAGTAAAACACTATTTTTAAAGTATTTGGACCAAGTCTGGAAGGAGGGGTTGCCCTAGGCCATAAATAAAACACCACAAATACACAGGGTGATATTTGGAGCTACAACACTATTCAAGTCAATTCCAAGATATTTGTAATCTGTAACTTCTCCCAGAGTGTTTCCTTCAAAGTAGAACTTATGCGGGTTATGATTTCTTTTATTAAAGAAAACCACTACTTTTGTTTTGCTAATATTGGCTTGCATCCCCACATTTCTACAAAAATACTCAAGGGAAGGTAAGTGCTCTTGCAATCCAAGAGAAAATTTAGCAATCAGAATAATATCATTCACATACAAAAGAAGCCTTATAATATACTCACCTAAATGGATACCATCACCCCCTGTGATTTTAACCACTCTTCATGCTTGTCGATATATAAACCAAAAAGGGTAATATACAATGGGAAACCTTTCTTGAGCTTGATATCACTTCTAAAAAATTTAGAATTTCCTGCCAAAGTTCTACTTTTGAGTTTCACCTCTTCGTACAGCCTATGCACAACTGCTCTCAAATTACTAGGAACCCCAAGTTATTCCATTATGTGCCAAAGTTTATTGTTATGAACTGTGTCAAAGGATTTTCTGAAATAAAAAAAGCAACAAAAGGCTTCTTCCTTTTTTTCCCAAACATTTTCAATGATGTGCTTTAATGTTATACCATGACCAATTGTGGAATGTTTAGGTCTAAAACCTGCTTTCCCTTTAGTACGTTTATCTCTTCCTCGGTTCCCACTTGGTGATTTTATTTTCTAGAATGCTTTGAAATAACTTTGTAAATAAGGGATTTATCATTATGGTCCTATAATTGGAGGGATTATTGATGTCAATGCTCTTGAAAAGAGGTATTTCCAAACTCGTTCTCCAATCTGTGGGTGACCCCTATTGTATGATGTTGTTGAAAATTTTTGTAATGTGAGGTGCAAGAATTTTTAAGCCCCACTTTAGATAGTTTGCTTGGAGTTCAACTAAGTCTTTTGCTTTTACAACAACCAAATTCTTGATACCCATCTCTACCTCTTGCACAATGAAGAGTTTAATATCAATGTTGACCAAGGGAGGAGGGTCAATGATGAGTGTCGGAGTTGTAATTCAACAAACTCCTTCAACGCTTAATTTTTCAACCTGGGGCTACATAAGCTTAGAGGCATAGCATAGGAAATGCCAAATGATTATGGTATTCACTTCTGTAAGATCTACTTATAATTTCTCTACTTGCACTTGTAGAATCAAAAGAATGGAAAGAATCAACCCCAAGCAAGTCTGGTATTGGAATCAACTAAAAGAAATACTTGCCAAACTTTAATAGAAAGGAATTGAAACAACTCTGCAACCAACTTCAAAGAAATATGGAAAAGAAATAGAAGAAAATATCCTTGTGATTGAGTCTCAAATGCTTTAAGAAATAGAATGAATAATTATGAACCTAATTAAATCTGTCTCTATTACAAAGGTTTCATTGATGTACTAAAACATTGCTCCTGCATAGGGTGTTCTAAATTGGTATTGGAACCCTGAGTTCTTGTACTAAAATGCTATGTTCCTGTACTTAGAACTAGTTTTTCCTGTACTAAGGAATCGATGTTCCTATACTGAGTTCTACTACTCCCATATCAAAATAGCTTTTGTCTTCAATCACTTTTACCATGCATAAAGTGTGTCAACGTTAACCAACTATAAACAAATATGAGAAGAAAGGAAATATTAACTCAACCATTCAAAAGAAACAAATATCCTTCAACAATCAAACATTCAAAATAGGAGTATTGTGAAGGCTAAAGAAAACCCTCAATCGACAGAAAGACTTTTGCATGAAAACATTAAATGTCTACTTAAAAAGAAAAGTGCTTCTCTCCTATAGGTTTTTGTTACAACATGAGGTTTTTGTTACAACATGAGGAAAGATTTCTTAAAACAAATATTTAAACTCAAAAAATGTTTTAAATAATTCCGAGTTGTTTGATAAGTTCTTATATTTCTTCAAGGAAAATATCACAATTACCTTCGTACAAAGATTTACTTATGTTGTGATAAGATCTATTGTTTAAACCAAAACACATTTGAATGGATTGAAAATAAGTCAACTGAAAGTAAATCTACTTTTAAATGATTTAACTAAAAGAAAATCAATTGTAAATGATTTAATTGGAAACGACTCATAACCCAATCTCAACTTGAGGAAATGTAGGGAAACACTTGTATTGAAAGACAATCATTCAATACTCAGAAAGGAAGACTAAGGAAATGCTATAAATTAGATTAGACAACACACTTACATACCACAAGCCCTCAGATCTGAGATGCACACGCGTTTTCACACAGAAACCATCAATCTGCGATTTAAATAAATAAAATAAACACTCTTATGCTCAAAACAGTATGATAAATTATAGCACACCTACGAGATAGAGGGATAACGAGCTGGTTTGGCTGGGCTAGGCGAGTTGGGTTGGTTGGACCCTAGCCAACCAACTCATTTCCCTTTATGAAAACTTGAAGATCAACTACGGAAAAGGATCATCACATAAGATAAGAACCCGAAATAGATTGAACTGGCATTGCTCCTTATATTATTAAATTTTGCTGCAAATATACATCAAAGCTTCATAGTTCCAGCCCAGAGACAGGCAATACAAAATAGAGTCTACATAGTAGAAAAAATTCCCCAAAGTATCGCTACCTAGTTCTAGCCTAAAAACCCTATTTATACACATACATTCGGCTCTCAGCTGCAACATAAACTTAATCAAGAATGTGCTAGTCAAAACTTGACCTCCTCTTTTCACACTTGCCTCAATGCTCCAAGCTTATTTCAGAGTATAGAACTGATCCTTGGTGAGGAATGCATGTCATTTTCTCAACAGATACAATGTTTTGGCGGTGAGCAAGGTAAATTTGTTGGCTATCTCAAGTACAGGAATGGCAGACGGTACAAGAACCTGCCTACACCAACCAACTTTTACTTCGATTAATGACTTTTACTTCATCATGCCTTTAAGGAAATGGAAAATAAATAAGTTACAAAGACACATAAATTTATTTAACCTTTTAAATAATAGTTAATCATATATAGCCCATATTTACCAAAGTCATGAAGAGTCCAGGAATATGTGTAAAAGATTGAGTTCTAATTGTGAAACACAGGGTTTAAAGGGTAGGATTAGGACAAGTTTAGGGTCAAAATTAGGACAATTACGGAGACCAACAATCAACTTTTGGATCCCGCTCATAAAGTTTTTTTTGCATAGTAAAACCATTTAGAAATTGTAATACTAATTTCCGTTTGCATCTTTCTCGTTTGGAGCTCCTTCCAAAATAATTTGGGGTTATTTTTTCCAAGGACGATTAGTTCTTCCCTCCTTGAAACCATGAAATCAACCTTTTTATTTCTTAATATATGCTTGTAAGCTTTGAGTTTTATGTTATCCTTGTTTGACTCTTTCAACATTCTCCTTACCTTTTCGCATTATTCATCAAACCAAGCATTAACCACAAAGAAATTTGTTTCAGACTTCTTAATTTTTTCTCTTTTGCACTCTGCAAGTGGGCTTTGAATAAATGTGTTAATTCGTGATTATGAAGGCCATGGATCAAAATTTTCTCCTTCTTGAAGAGTCTCTCTAGTGTTATTTTGAATGTATTACATTTTTTTGGTGTCATAATAATTCTTACCTTTGGGATATTTTGTTTAAAATCCTGAGTTTTTTACCCTAACTGCTTCTTTCGAGTCGAAGAGAAACTTAAATAAATTGGCTTGTGATCTAATTTTAAATCCCAAACTTGTTCTCCAATCAAAACTTCCTCCATTTTCTCACAAAAACCATGCGATAAAATTACATAATCTACTACATTTTCTCCATTGTAAGTAGTGCAAGTGAAATTACCATACTTTTCCCATCTAGACAAACCATTAATGACTAAATTGAAAACCCCACATAGAGTAAGAAATTGTTCACCAAAAATATTGCAGCCCTTATCCTCTGAAATTCTTTCCCACTGATGATTACTCTCTTCTCTAAGTCAGATAGGGTCGCAATCTTCTTTACAACAAATAATGCTAGCTTTCTCACTTGCAGTCTTAGCATTGAAATCACCCACTATAAGGACTTGGCCTAGCTGATAATATGTGTGATATCCGATTTTAAGGCTACAAAGGGATCTTTGTGGTCAAGCCCTCTACTTTTGTAAGTTTTTGAAACTTGCAACACAAAATAGCATGTTGCAATTCTAACGTGATTTCCATTTTTTGATGTTTTAAACCAAATGAATTGTTTATTTGAGTCTTCTTTTTCTAACTAAATGAAACACCCTTATTTTTCCCTCACTAATAACATGATACCCTCATGTCCTTTGCCATTCCCTATTGCCTTGTTCCACACTACCATCTTCTAGTACCCTTCAAACAAAGGTGTCTTGCACCCTTCATGCTCATGTGTTTCTATGTGGCAAATTATGTCTCTATCTTCCGCAATAGGCCCTAACCTAGGTCCTAATCTCCATGGGTAACCTATGTAGTTCCAACAAACTAATCCTAAGGAAACCTAGGTATGACTTTATTGTTATTTTCTTTGACATACAAGATTCACAGTTGAGTCTTTGTTGCTGCTTTCCCATAATAACCTTGTTGCATGGTTTCCTACTAAATAATTTGTTTCCTCTTATTTTTTACCATCTTGCTACTTTGTTTTGGAATGAATTCCAAAATGTGATATCACAAATTTACTTTTATAAATCCATGCTCTCTTTCCCTCATCCCTTGCTGCCCTAACCTTTGACATGTCCTCCCTCTTTTCCTCTTGTGTCTTATAATTAAATCTTCTTCTAGAAAAATGAGAGAATCCCTCAAGAGTTGTTTCTTGCTTATAATGATATATTTATCATGCAATCTAGGCATGATGACTCTTATGGGCCTTTATCTCTCACCGTTAATCTTACCTACCCTCCATGCTTGGTATATTTTTCTTTTCCAACGCAACTTGTCTTCTAAGAAGTCCCTTGTGTTGGGCCTCAATTTTGTCTCATTTTTCACTCAAAATCTCTCATGCTACTTTTTGATTAAATAATTATTGTTCCAAGTATTTGTTACTTCTTTTGTTTTAATGGGATTAAAATACCATTAATGGAAGTTTAATAAAAGTTTGTATGTTGCAGGTTAAAGTTGATTTGATCATGTTTTGAACCTACACTTACCTGCCTGCACTATGCAACAAATTCCTACACCAATTCAGTTCTTACAGCGTGCCTGCACCAGTGCAGTTAGCGTGCCTACACCAGTGCAAGTTTTACAGCGTGCCTCCACCAATTTGGGGCTTTCATACATTGAAACATTTATGGGAGAATCTGAAAGAGGTTTATGATCAAAATTTCATTTGAACACTTCCACATAAGCCAAGACACACCCAGGTCATATAGATTTATATTTAGAGAATAATTAATGCTACAGCCCCGAATTTGTAGCAGTTTCCAGACTACCTATTTACACCTCAATTTCCACATCGATCATAGTGAATCTCATAATTCTGAAACATGGGTTTTTCTCCCAGCATAGGAAGTTGAGTAAGCCTCAGGCTGTTTTCCAAAATTCGTAATGGTTAAGGAGATACGAAGGGGGATTTGGAGGAAGTTTGTTAAAAATACCAACCTTTCCAGAATTCTAGAAAATTCCCAGATTTGGGAAATTCGTGGTAAATCTCCATTATTTCAGTAGGGAAATGGTTGTACTAATATTCTATTAATGATAATTAGTTGGGATTCAATCCCCATGATGTTTTCAAAGGATTGGCTTTTTTTATGCCAAGTTTCGAATGTAAAAAGATCATTAAAGAAGAGCTATCACTCCAAGCCTAGCTAATTAATTAGTCAATCAATTAAGCAGAGGGTAGAAGCATGCACAACTAGGGATAGTGTGCATCAAAGGAAGGTGTAGAAGGGCAGAGGAGCTATCCCAATGTAGCCTCACGTAGTTCATAATTGGTGGATCGCTCCTCTTGCTTGTTGGAGCTGAGCATTGTCTACATGATGTAAAAGATTGTGTTTATTTAATTAATTGAAGCAATTCTTATTCATGTTTTGTCTATTCATTTATTGCATCTAATGATTTTGATCCCTGTGTGAACCAGGTACTCAAAGAGGGTGTAAGTTGGCTGGGTTGGCCGCCAGGCCAGCTCGACACCGCTCTCATCTTTTAAATAGCATTTCAATTCTTGTTTGTTTTCTGTGTGAATTTGATTTCTTTACAATTTATTTCTGCCTTCGATTGATGTTATCTAACTTGCTGCAGATGTTTTATTCCCAAAAATTAATTCGATTTGTTGCAATCCATTATTCCAAGTTTTAAGGTTAATTTGAGTTGCTGCAATTTGTTTCTATTTCATTTGCTGCATTATTAATTATACTTGCACCTGAAATATTTTAAACAACAATTGCGCCCTCTAGATTGTCTGAATCCATAAGATTGGCTCTGCCATTATGAGATCTAACTCTAATTCTGTAAATTAATCCAAAACCATTCATTTATATTTAAAGCTGCAATTTTTACATTTGCTGAGCCGATATTTATAAATACGGAAACCACATGTTTGAATTGATAAATGCTTAATTAATATTATGGTTTCCTTTAACTTTTGGATTGTGCTTACACATAATTAGTGCAAGAAGATTGTTACATAGAATTAGTGCAAGCGGAATGTTACATAGAATTAGTGCAAGCAGACTTCCTTCTTGCACCAGTGCAAGCACGTTACGATATACGGTAGTGCAAGAAGAATTAGTGCAAACAGAATTAGTACAGGCAGAATTAGTGCAAGGAAAATAGTTTGAATTTCTTTTGAATTTATTCCAACATTTACAATCTTTTTGTTATTGTGTCGGCAACGCTTGATTTCCAGTTCTGATTTCCCTTCTGTTTACTTGCAATTAGAATTTCCTTTCACATTGATTGCTTTTACTTTCCTGCATGCTTTTAATTGTTTGGATTGGTGTTTCTCGCACTAGTGCAGGATTACATTTATTTTCGAGATTAATCACAAGATAGACTAGAATTTGTTTTGCAGGTTACCAGGGACTCTCTCTGGCATTTCTAGTGTTGCGTCTCGAAGTTCACGAACTCTCCGGATTGACAAATTAAATGTTGGTACATTTATAGACCCTATACTGCACCCAACATTTTGGCGTTGTTGCCGGGGAGGCGCTTAGGGGATTGATCTTGGTGACCTGCTACTTTTGGTTTCTATTCCTCCACCTAGTTTCTCTTGCAATTTTATGTTCTTTGAATTTATTTCTTTCTTTCATTTTTGCTTTAAGGTTTCTCATTTTATTTAATGTTGTAAGAACCCCCCACCCACCCTACACACACACACACACACACACACACACACACACATATACACTATTCATGTGCTAACAAATGTACCAGTGGTCTCGTTGAAGATAGAAAAATGATATTTTGAGGCATTTTTCAATGAAGAGTTTGAGGCTAACATCAATCATTCAATGCACCTATTTTACTGATTAGTCGGAAGAAGCATTCAAGGAAGGAGTCTTGAAGTAGTACATGGAGAGCCCCTTTTAGTTTGGCAAGAAATGGAAAACATTGTTACTTTTGAATTTCCTATCAAAGATCTAGGAGTGGCTGAAATGCATAATATTTGCCCATCTGCACTAACAAAATTTCATGGTTTGGTAAATGAAGACCTAGATACATTCTTATTTGAGTTTGAAGTACTTTGTAGAGGATATGGTTATTGTATTAATTCTCAGATGTTTCAGGTGTTTCCTCTTACTTTTAAAGGAGCAGCTCTCCGTTGGTTCATGAGCCTTGGTGGGAACTGCATTCAAACATGGGAAGACATGAGGAATGCATTCTTGGAGAAATATCAAGACTATTTCCAGGCTGGTGAAGATATTTTTGGAATAACATAAGGGGAAAATGAAATCTTGGAGGATTATGTGGAGCGATTTAGATACAACCTCCAAAAATCAAAACATAAGAATTTGGTAAAAGAGACCTTGAAAACACTCCTACTCAAAGGAATCAAAGACAAATTTTTAGAACCTTTAAATCTAATAGGAGCAGGTGATGTTTCTCACTTACCATATGATGATGTTTGTAAATTATGCATTAGTTATTCAAGAGGAATCTCCAAGATCGGTAAGAATTCTAGAGAACTTTCTTCTCAATTTTTGGAATCAACTACAAAAATAGGAGCTACAAAATCTTGTCTAAGTTTACAATTGGATGATTTGCAGGAAGAATGGAAGCAGTGTAAGGAGGACCATTCAACAAATTATTTCCCATCAATATCAGGGTTTCAACAGGTATTCAAGGAATCATGTAAGGAAATAAATCGACAGCCAGGTATAACTCAAAACTCATCATCATTTAATACTTGGAGTAATATTTATTATCCCCAGTAGGTTCCTCAATACATATACAACCCCATAGTTCCATGGAAAACTTATAATCCTCCTTTGATTCAATACCCCACCTTATGGCCGCAATGGCCCTCTCCTTGGCCCTCCTTCTCAAGCCAAATATCTCCATGGCCTCAAGAATCATTTGGATCTTTTTCTCTAGGGAAATCTCCCATGCAAATTCAATCATATGAGCACCAACAACAATCACAATTTCTTTCCAATACACCATTATGTTATCCTCCTCCATGTTCCCAGCTGCATGTGCAACCTTATATTAACCTTAATCCATACCCTCATCCATACTCTAACCCTAGTCCATGCTCCCATCCATACCCTAATCATAATCCCAATCCAAACCTTAGTCCAAGCTTGAACCAAAACCCTAATCCAAACCATCAAGTTGCACAACAGTTTGAACCTCCTATTCTTTCTGCTGATTCCCATATTGAACAAGATGTTACACCTTCCATATTGGGAAAGGGAATGAATTTGGAAACTTCCCCCATTATCGCAGAACATTTACCCTGGGAAGATATAATTCAAAGACCACCTGAGGATCAATCTTTCATTGGAACTTGTTCTGAAAATGTTGTTGAAACTCAAAGCCCTAGAATCTCTCTCAACCTTTCTTGTGAATCTGAAAATCAAATATTTGAGCCTGAACTTGAGGGATTTATCTTTTGTCTTTCACCAGATTTTTTGTGCTTATAGGAGAATGACTATCAAATTGTGGAAGACTTGCATCAGTTGGAGAATCATAAATACGTGGATTCCATTGAATCCTGGTTTCGAGCAGCCATCAACCCATCTTATTTCTTCATCATTCAAAAACTCTTGGTACCATGTCAATTAAAGAAACTGGTTTCTCATGCTTTGGTATGTATTGAAGTTTATTCTTTAAAACTAAGTGTGAGTATAATCAACATTTTGTTATGCACATGGCTTCATTGGAAGTATGCCTACACTTAAAGGTGATATTTCTCTCTTTAAAAATAGGGTAGGGTAATGAATAAAGATGAATAACAACACTCTTGAACTTGTGATTCCATAAAAGCACAGCTTTTGAAATTTTTATTATTACGCATTCTCATGGTAAAACTTGTCAAAAGTACTTTACACTTAACGCTTCATATTTTTAAAGTGACTTTGATTGTGGATCAATATGTATTGTTATAAGTTACATGTAATACTTTTCTCTTATTCTAACAAACTATCATCCAGAAAATATTTTCAAATTCCTCTTCGAAGAGACCAGTGAAAAACCTCCTATGGTGGACCACGCTTACAAAAATCTAATAAGCTTTCATAAAGAACCCTAGCATGATAAACTCAAGGAATCTTTTTGGTCATTATCTGAGATGTTTTTTAATAAGTTCTTAGGGTAGCATGACCAACTAGTAAAGAATAGTAATTAAAAACTTTTCACGCCATCCTGCACTCTTAAGGAGTAGATTTTCTTCCCCACCTATTAAGTAATCCATCTAAGGTTAATCATAATCAGAGTTTTTTTCTAAAAACATAAACGAATTAATTGAGGGATAGGAGGTCTCATTGCGAGCCGACCTACTATGATCATGGGTCCTAAGGAAAATGACATTACTGCACTGGTCACCAAACCAGGGTACTAGCTTTCAGTTGGAAAACTGGAAGACGAGAGGTCTCATCATGAGCCGGATCATTCATTCTTTGTTAGTTCTCATGAATGACATTGTCATTAGTTGGTTACCAAGCCAGGACAACATCCTTCAATTAACTTATAAAAAGAGAAAAAGTAAATGCTCATGAATAACTCTGAATCTATATCTAATAGGTGGGACACAAGCATTTCGTAAGGTTAAAAGGTATCCCTGTCGAGGCTATGGATGCCTACTGGCAGCAGGGTCGTGCTTGTGGTATTAAAGTTAATTTTACACTATGATTTACTTGGTTGTTTTTGATTTCCCTAAACTCATCATGGCTTTAAAATCCTTATGTTGTTATGCCTTGGAGTTCTATCTTTTTTAATGATTTCTATGGACGTGGGACCCTTAGTGCAGGTAATTCACTGTGCTCGGATAAGAGGAGCTTTAACTATACATGGATAATGGTAAAATAATCATTATGAGAAGGTATTACTATGTCTACCTGTAACACCATATCCATTAAATCATGTCACTCATATTTATAATGAGGATGTTAAAGTGAAACTTTTGATCATAGATGCCTCCGAGATATTATTTTTGAAAATTTTAAAAGTTCTCTATTTTTCTCAAGTAATAACACCTTCCTTGCAATTTAGTTTTTCCATGGTAGTTTTTGTTTTAGGTTTTCTTGAAATCATTTTAAGTAAATAAAGAGTCTAGCAGAGACTCTGTTTTTAAGAGCAAGCTTTATCAAGTGCAGGAAATGTAATCATGTAGAATTGCAGGTACATCATTATGAATGTTTATGCATGTTTCTAATTTGTTTTTTTGCAAAGGAATAACAATACCGGATTTTCTTGCATGAGGACATGCAAGATGGTTAGCATGGGGGGATGTTGGGCCTCAATTTTGTCTCATTTTTCACTCAAAATCTCTCATGCTACTATTTGATTAAATGATTATTGTTCCAAGTATTTGTTACTTCTTTTGTTTTAACGGGATTAAAATACCATTAATGGAAGTTTAATAAAAGTTTGTATGTTGCAGGTTAAAGTTGATTTGATCATGTTTTCAACCTACACTTACCTGCTTGCACCGTGCAACAAATTCCTACACCAATTCAGTTCTTACAGCGTGTCTGCACCAGTGTAGTTAGTGTGCTTGCACCAGTGGAAGTTTTACAACATACCTCCACCAATTCGGGGCTTTCATACATTGAGACATTTATGGGAGAATCTGAAAGAGGTTTATGATCAAAATGTCATTTGAACACTTCCACATAAGCCAAGACACACCCAGGTCATATAGATTTATATTTAGAGAATAATTAATGCTACAGCCCCGAATTTGTAGCAGTTTCTAGACTGCCTATTTACACCTCGATTTCCACATTGATCATAGTGAATCTCATAATTCTGAAACATGGGTTTTTCTCCCAGCATAGGAAATTGAGTAAGCCTCAGGCCATTTTCCAAAATTCGTAATGGTTAAGGAGATACAAAGGGGGCTTTGGAGGAAGTTTGTTAAAAATACCAACCTTTCCAGAATTCTAGAAAATGCCCAGATTTGGGAAATTCGTGGTAAATATCCATTATTTCAATAGGGAAACAGTTGTAGTAATATTATATTAATGACAATTAGTTGGGATTCAATCCCCATGATGTTTGCAAAGGATTGGCTTGTTTTATGCCAAGTTTGGAATGTAAAAAGATTATTAAAGAAGAGCTATGGCTCCAAGCCTAGCTAATTAATTAGTCAATCAATTAAGCAGAGGGCAGAAGCATGCACAGCCATGGATAGTGTGCATCAAAGGAAGGTGCAGAAGGGTAGAGGAGCTGTCCCAATGTAGCCTCACGCAGTTCATAATTGGTGGATCACTCCTCTTGCTTGCTGGAGCTGAGCATTGTCTGCGTGATGTAAAAGACTGTGTTTTTTTAATTAATTGAAGCAATTCTTATTCATGCTTTGTCTATTCATTTATTGCATCTAATGATTTTGATCTCTGTGTGAACCAGGCACTCAAAGAGGGTGCGAGTTGGCTGGGTTGGCCGCCAGACCAGCTCGACACCACTCTCATCTTTTAAATAGCATTTCAATTCTTGTTTGTTTGCTATGTGAATTTGATTTCTTTACAATTTATTTCTGCCTTCGATTGATGTTATCTAACTTGTTGCAGATGTTTTATTCCCAAAAATTAATTCGATTTCTTGCAATCCATTATTCCAAGTTTTAAGGTTAATTTCAGTTGATGAAATTTGTTTCTATTTCATTTGCTACATTATTAGTTATACTTGCACCCGAAAAATTTTAAACAATGATTGCGCCGTCTAGATTGTTCGAATCCATAAGATTGGCTCTGCCATTATGAGCTCTAACTCTAATTCTGTAAATTAATCCAAAACCATTCATTTATATTTAAAGCTGCACCAGTGCAAGCACGTTACAATATATAGTAGGGAAAGAAGAATTAGTGCAAATATAATTTGTACAAGCAGAATAGTTTGAATTGCTTTTGAATTTATTCCAGCATTTATAGTCTTTTTGTTATTGTGTTGGCACCGCTTGATTTCCAGTTCTGATTTCCCTTCTGTTTACTTACAATTAGAATTTCCTTTTGCATTGATTTCTTTTACTTTCTCGCATGCTTTTAATTGTTTGGATTGGTGCTTCTTGCACTATTGCAGGATTACATTTATTTTTGAGATAAATCACAAGATAGACTAGAATTTGTTTTGATGGTTACCAAGGACTCTCTTTGGCATTTCCAGTGATGTGTCTCAAAGTTCACAAACTCTCCGGATTGAAAAATTAAATGTTTGTACATTTATAGACCCTATACTGCACCCAACACCTTGCAAGGTCAAGATTACATTCATTTATCCCATAGTCTTTCACCGCTCTAATAATTATGTTTGTTGCTGTATTTTTCCTTTCTTTGCTTTCTCTATCTTGCATGTTGTGAACCCAAATGTTTGTTTCTCCTTCCCTATTAGCATAATTGTTAATAGCTTGAGCCCAAGTTTGTTAGAAAATTATATATTACGAAGCAATGGAATACATAAAATATTGCAGAAATATAAACATAGAAAATGCATAAAACAAGAGAGACATAGATATACGTGGTTCACCCAGTTTGGGCTACGTCCACCCCGAACAGCCAGTCCTTCCTTTCTATTATCCAGCAAAATGAAGAGACACAACCTACAACAGATTTGCTGGAATATCCTTTGTTTTCTCTCACAATCTCACCTCTTTGTTTCTCGCTCAAAGAATACACATCTATTACACAACCTCAAAAATACAATTCCGTCATACAAAGAGAGGGGTTTCCTTCTAGCGTAAAAAACCCTAAACTAAATATAATTTCTATCGTCAGATCATCCGCCTAATGAATGGCCCAAATTGACTAGAAATTACTATACTTTTACAAGGAAATTTTACATATGTTTTTAGCTTCGGGGGTGCCGCCCCCGAAACCCCCGTCAGGGGACCATTGGCCCCTGGACCCCACAGCCCGGGTGAATCGACCCCCCCTGAACCCCCGCGGGGGGGGAACAAGTTCCCCCCACACCCCCCCGCATGGAGGGGTGTACAAACTTCCTGGGGTATACATTCGGCTAAAACAAAGACCTCTAAATAATCATGCTCCACACCCAACAATCTCCCACTTGGAGAATGATTGTAGCAACTCTACCATTGCTTCATTTGCTGGACAATGACTTCTCTTTGGACCCCACTATTTCTCATCTTCATCGTCATCCTTGAAGACCAATTGAAATTGAGAATATTATCAGCTTCTCCCTGGTTACAACTTTTGTTAGCATATCCACAGGATTCTGGCTAGTGTGTATCTTTTCCAGCTTCAAGTCTCCATCTTCCAACACTGATCATATGAAATGGTACTTGAGCTGTATGTGTTTAGTCCTAGAATGGAATGTTGAGTTCTTTGCAAGATGAATGGCACTTTGGCTATCACTATATAATGTGCCCATATCATGCTTCTTACCCAATTCACCCATAAACCTTTCTAACCAAATCATTTCTTTACTAGCCTCTGTAGTAGCAACATACTCTGCTTTTGTTGTTGAAAGTGCAACAACACTTTGGATTTTTGAAACCCAACTGACAACTATTCCACCTACAATAAATACATATCCTGTAGTGCTCCTCCTGTTATCTCTGTCACCTGCCATATCTGCATCAACATATCTCTGTAGAGAAATGTTTGAACCAACAAAGCATAATGCTTGATTTGTGGTACCTTTCAAATATCTGAGTATCCATTTCACTGCCATCCAGTGTTCCTTTCCTAGATTGTTCATGTACCTGCTCACAACTCCCACTGCATGTGCAATATCAGGCCTTGTGCAGACCATTGCATACATTAAGCTTCCAACTACTGATGCATATGGAACTTTAGACATATAATCCATATCTTCTTGGGTCTTTGGGCACATTTCCTTACTAAGTTTGAAATGGCTAGCAAAAGGTGTACTAACTGGTTTTGCATTGTGCATATTAAATCTTTTCAACACCTTTTGTATGTACTCACTATTCTAAGACAATGTTAATTTGCGATTTTTCCTGTCTCTAGTTATTCTCATACCAAGGATTTGTTTTGTAGCTCCCAAATCCTTCATTGCAAATGAATTTGCCAATTTTTTTTTGAGCACATTTATTTCCTACATACTAGACCCTGCAACAAGCATGTCATCTACATACAATAACAATATAATATAGCTGCCATCATTTTGCTTTTTTAGATAAACACAATCATCAGAGTGACATCTAGTATAACCTTGTTCAGACATAAACTTGTCAAATTTTAGATACCACTACCTTAGAACCTATTTTAAGCCATACAAGCTCTTCTTCAACCTACACACTAGTTTCTCCTTCCCTTTTACCTCATATCCTTGTGGCTGCTGCATATATATCTCTTCCTCCAAATCCCCATGGAGAAAGGATGTCTTTACATCTAACTGCTCAAGATGCAAATCTTCAGCTGCTACTAGACTTAGAATAGTTATGATTGAAGTCATTTTAACAACATGAGAAAATATTTCATCAAAATCAATACCTTTCTTTTTTGCAAACCCCTTCACCACAAGTCTAGCTTTGTACCTTTGTTTTCCTCCATCTTCTTCCTTCAGCCTGTAAACCCATTTATTTTGCAATTTAATTTTACCTGCAGGTAGCCTCACTTAGTCCCAAGTCTGGTTATGCATTAAGGAGTCCATATCTTCTTCCATGGCTAGCTCCCACTTCTTCCTGCTTTCAACCTGCATTACTTCTTCATAACATTCAAGTTCACCAAAATTAGTCAACTATAAATAATATAATGAAGGAGAGTATCGTTCAGGGGGTCTACTTATCCTGGTAGATCTTCTAACACCACTTTCAGGTGTTTGGGGTGCCTGTTGCTGTTGTGGTGGTTGATGTTGTTGTGGTTGTTGATTATTATTATTTTTAGGCACCTTTACTTTTTCAGTGATTTCATCAAGAACTGCGTATTCCTTGTTTTCTTTTTCCTGTTTCTTTTCCTACAACTGATTCTTATACAAGACCTTTTCATTGAATATTACATCTCTGGTCTTAATGATTTTGTGATTTTCGTAATCATATAAGAGATATCCAATATCATTAACACCATATCTAATAAAGGTACATTTCTTTGACTTTTCCTCAATCTTTGTTCTATTTTCTTTATTAATATGGACAAAGGCCTCACAACCAAAAGGCTTTAAAAAGGATTAGTTTACCTTTTTACCTGTCCATGCTTCCTCTGGAACACCACCATCCAATGAACTTGAAGGCCCTCTATTAATTAGATAAACAATAGTATCTACAACATCTACCCAAAATTGTAAGGGCAATCCTGCATGCAATCTCATGCACCTTGCATGCTCCATGATTGTTCTGTTCATCCTTTCTGACACACCATTTTCTTGTGGTGTTCTTGGAACTGTCTTCTCTCTGCAAATTCCATGCTCTGAACAGTACCTATCAAACTCTTTGCCGCAATATTCACCTCCATTGTCTGATTTGAGACACTTCAATTTCTTTCCTGTCTCAATCTCAACCAAAGATTTCCATTTCTTGAAAGTATAAAATACATCAGATTTATTCTTAATACAATAAATCCAATTTTTTCTAGTTGCATCATCAATAAAAGTAACATAATAATGAGAGCCACCGAGAGATGATACCTGAGTAGGTCCCCATACATCTATATGCACAAGCTCTAATTTTTTTCTCTTCTTTTCTTTCCCAACTTTGA
The DNA here is from genome assembly GCA_031772625.1 of Pinus tabuliformis. Classification (NCBI taxonomy): domain Eukaryota; kingdom Viridiplantae; phylum Streptophyta; class Pinopsida; order Pinales; family Pinaceae; genus Pinus; species Pinus tabuliformis. The sequence continues at coordinate 586,299,824 of CM062819.1, read as the reverse complement.
GAAATTTGTCTCTCTTCTGTTTTCCATAAATGAAATTCTCACAAAAGTCCAAATCAACATTCTTCAAACCCAGCAAAAAATTCCCTGAGTGAAGAATCTTCATCCCATTCTCACTCATGTGTCCCAGCCTATGATGCCATATTGCTGCATCTACTCCTTTGGAATTTAAAGCATTAACAGAGTTAGAAATACCATTGCATAAATACAATGTACCAACCTTTTCACCTTTTGCTATTACCAGGGCTCCTCTGGTGACCTTCCAAGCTTTATCTGTGAAATTTGTCACACAACCTTCACTGCCTAACTACCCTGTTGAAATCAGATTTTTCTTTAGATCTGGAACATGCCTTACCTCCTTTAGTAGCCATTGGTTTCCATTCTGCTGTTTTACAAGAACCTTACCCATTCCAACAATTTTATAGGGTTTATCATCACCCAAACGGACTTGTCCAAAATCTCCTTGAACATAGTCATGAAAGTATTTCTTATCAGTTGTTGCATGGAATGAGGCCCCTGAATCTACCACCCAGGAATCAGTAATATTTTCGAAAGAAAGAATCAAAGCATCTTGTAACATATCACTTGTCACATTTGCTTCATGATTGTTTTCTTGTTGTGCATCTCCTTCTTTTCCCTTCCGAGATCTACAGTCTTTCTTTAGGTGTCCTTTCTTTCCGCATTTCTAGCACACTATCCCTGATCTAGACTTGGATCTGCCTTTCCTTGATTTACTGTGATATCCTGAGCTCTTTCCTCTTTCCATTCTTCTTCCCCTATACTTCGCACTCAAAGCATTACCCCATGTCTCACCGGAGCTTTTCTATCCCATTTCCTCGCTAAGGACAACACCGACAACATCATCAAACTTTAAACTACTAGATCCAGAAACATAGTTACTAATGGCCATTACTAAACCATTCCAACTTTCCGGCAATGAACACAAGAATAACATAGCTCTAACTTCATCATCAAAATTTACGCCTATAGAACATAACTGACTTGTAACTGTATTAAAATCATTTAAATGGTTTGCAACAGATCCACCTTCTGACATCTTCATATTAAATAACCCTCTGTCATTGTTTCCTTCGAAATGTTGAAGGCAACCGACGTTGCGAGGCACAACTGTACTGTTTCGAGTGCCTTTCTATCGAGAAGGTTCCATTCTTCATCTGTCATACCCGTTGGCATCTTTGTTTTTCCGCCCAATGGTAGGTACAGATCTTTCTGATACAAATAATCTTCCATATGCATCTTCCACAGTGAGAAGTTTCGGCTGTTAAGTTTCTTGACCCTAAACTTACCATCTTCCGCCATTGCTCCCACTCGAACCAGGAACCCTTCTTTCTTGCAAGTTTATCAGCCAAATAGACCTTCAGCTCTGATACCAGTTGTTAGAAAATTATATATTACGAAGCAATGGAACACATAAAATATTGCAGAAATATAAACATAGAAAACGCATAAAACAAGAGAGACACAGATATACGTGGTTCACCCAGTTTGGGCTACGTCCACCTTGAATAGCCAGTCCTTCCTTTCTATTATCCAGCAAAATGAAGAGACACAACCTACAACAAATCTGCTATAATATCCTCTGTTTTCTCTCACAGTCTCACCTCTCTGTTTCTCACTCGGAGAATACACATCTATTACATAGCCTTAAAAATACAATGCCCTCATACAAAGAGAGGGGTTTCCTTCTAGCGCAAAAAAGCCTAAACTAAACATAAGTTCCATTGTCAGATCATCTGCCTAATGAATGGCCCAGATTGACTAGAAATTACTATACTTTACAAGGCAATTTTACATTTGTTTTTAGCTTTGGGGGCACTGCCCCCGAAACCCCCACCGAGGGACCGCTGGCCCCTGGATCCCCCGAACCCCTGCGGGGGGGGGGGGGGGGGGAACAAGTCCCCCCCGCACCTCCCCATGTGGAGGGGTGTACAAAATTCCTGGGGTATACATTCGGCTGAAACAAAGGCCTCTAAATAATCATGCTCCACACCCAACAAACTTTTGGAAATCCTTGTGGAACCTCCTTTCCTTTTGTCTCTTGCTTTCTATTCATGATTGTCTATTTCGGAAACTGCTTTCCCTTTATCTTGGGATGGTTTCGAATTCACCACATATGTACTTTCCACTATATATTTCTTCATGTTTTGCACATTTGTCTTCATGCATTTCCATTCTGTTTTCCCTATCAAGAGAGCTTCCTGTAGCAATGCCACTTGCTCCTTCAAAACTTTATTTCTTTTTGCTAAAGCCTGATTTTTAGCTCTTATTACATGCATTTTATGATCTCTTTTATGCTCTTTAGCTTATAAAACCTCCAACCTCTTCTTTGCACTTATCAATTATTTCACATAAAGATCATATGACCAAGTGAGTGGTGTCGATATGGGGCTATAGAAGGTAGACTCATCGATGACTTTTACTCTGGGGCTGCTATTGCCATATGCTTGCAAAGGAGACTTGTTTGAATATTACTTATTATGAAGGGTCCGAGTACTTTCCCTTTGGGATAATTTTTTCCTCGTCTGCTCCCATTTTAGGCATGCTAGTCTTCACTTTAAAATGTTCTGATACTCTTTGGCATTGACCCAAACCCACTTACCTACTTTGGCTTATGAGGAAATTTTCACTTGTCCTAGATCATTTGTTTCCACAGGCTTTGAAATTTCTTGTCCTGTTCTCATGTTTGAATGCATTTATGTTGCACTGTCCTTTAACCAACTGTAGAGTCTGATCGAAACAATGTTCCCTATGGCCTAGGAAAGACACTCCCAATCTTGTTTTCTTTTTTTTTTTTGTTTTTTGTTTTGTTTTGTTTTTTTTAGTTTTTAGTTTTTTGTTGTTTTGTTTTTTTTTTTGGTTTTTTGTTTTTTTGTCTTTTTTTTTGGCTCGATAATGGACATTTGATAGGGTACCACCTTTTCTCTATATAGAACTAGGGGGAAATGGAAATGGCAGTGGAAACCTTGCCTTCACTCAAACGCTACCAATCAACAAGCCTTGCTACAAATCCTTGTATTTGTGAATCGATGTCAGAATCTGCTACCCATTTTTATATTTTATAGAAACCTTTTGTTTTTAATTTTTGACAAAATGTGGTATCAATCACAGACGAGCATTGTTGTCGAGCTTTTTCTCCACTTGTATGCCACTTCTTTCTCCTGAAGTTATTGTATTCCACTCAACTCCACTCAATTTTTCCTTCGCCTTCGCCTTTCTGGTCTTGTAATAGGAGGACCACCCCCAATTTCAAAGTCAAAACTAATGAGTCAGTGTATTGTACTCATCCTTGCATTGATCGAGATTTGTATCAGTGATGAGATGGAGCTAGGATAGTTTACCCCATGCTCATTTGAAAACTTGTTTTTTGTATTGTGTGATGTTTGCAGAAGACTAATACATTTAGGTGCACATTATGTTGCACATGTGGATTGTAGAAGGTATAGTAAAGAGCAAATATGTGGACACTTTAATGGATACTGCACACAACTATGTAAAGCTAGTTGCAGATTGTTCCTTATTCTAGTTGGTTTGGAATTCACGATGTTGCGTGTGACATGGATAACTGTGTATCCATGGAAGGTCAACATTGCCCTGACATCGATGCCCTTTTCCCTGAAATCGAAATTCATGATAATTGCAAGAGGCTCTCCCTTTAGGTGACACATATTTCCCAGTCTATAGGCCCATTAATGCGGTTGGGTTGTATATGCCCACCGTTAGATTCAAACAAGTAAATTATCTAGCGGTGGGAATATATAGCCCAACCACATTAATGGGCCTATGACCTGTTAAATATTGGTTTCCCTCCCTTTATAGTAGTGATATGACTTCTCTGCTGCTAAAGGAATTGAGATGTCCAAAATCTGCCACCAAAGGAATTGAGATGTCTGAAACTGGTTACTCTAAGACATGATTTTGAATTGGAAGTGATTTCGGAAGCATTTTTCCTTAACCTCCTGTCTCTTAAGGTGTTGGATTTAGGTAACACGGGCCTACAATTATTGCCAGAATCATTGTGGAAAATGAAACAACTTGAATTTCTTTGTCTGCATTATACTGAAATTGTAGATGTGCATTCAATCATTCACATTCTTTAAAACCTTCAAGTTTTACATCTCAAAGGATGTATAAACTTACAATCATTGACATGCGAAATAAGAGATATCAAAATTCTAAATTTTTTGAATCTCAAGGGTTGTCATCATTTAAAAAGCATTGCCATGTGGAATAATAGAAATCATTGATATCAAATATCTAGATATTAAGATCTATTGCTAGTTGGAGGTGATTCCTCTTGAAATTATAATGTTATCAAATTGTCAAATTCTACATTAAATAATAGGAGTCTTTGTGTAGAATTGAATTTTAATTTAAGGAGCCTATGATCATAATTTTTATTAATAAAATGTTATTATGTAAAATAAATATTCAAATTAATAATGTATTGATGCCAATACAATAAATTAAATGAGTATTTTAATAATTTGCAATTATATATATATATATATATATATATATATATATATATATATATATATATATATATAATTTTAAAAAAAATTAATATTTAGATGTTTCTATATATTTTTTTTATGGATATCGTTTCTATATTAATTTTAAATATTATTTAAATATTATAGAAAATATTATTAATCATAGATGATTTATTATATATTAAAATAATAATTTTAAAATAATTAGAAAGAAAACTTAAAGCCCACCAGCGGTGAGAGGGTGTTTTGTTAAAGCACTCTACAGGGTGTTTTGTTAAGGCACTCTACAGTGAAGGTTCAAAACCTTGTGGGAAAAGATCAAACCATGCTAAGGACCAGGTATGGTACCAGGGTGATTTAGATGGCTTAAATACTCATAAACTAATAAATTTCATTAGATAAGAAAAATATGAAAGAAATCAACATATTAGTTTATAAAATGATTTCACTGATTTTAAATTTTGTGATTCATTTTGTTTTTGAAATTGTCTTCCCTAAAACAATCTAAATAAAAAATGATTTCATTAAACATGTAGAAAATGATGAAATTGAATTTACAAAAGTAAATTATAATTATTTTTAAAATATTATTTCATTAAAATAAATTTTTCAAATTGAAAAATAAATTATTGCTTTTTTTTCAAAATAATCATTAAAAAAGATATTAGTGTAATTAATATTTATGTTAATTCTTATATGATTTAGATATATTTTACCAAACAATAAATTATGTTAAAGTACTTTTAAATTAACAATAAATTAATGGAAAGAAGTACATACCATCTTTCCCTCTCCCCCTTTAATAAATATAAGAAGATACACTTTTATTAATTGAATACAAAGTTCATCATTCTCTCTGGTCACAAGAGTGATTCTTTTGCTATTCATTTTATTTATATATTTGATATCCTTATCACTTTGGTGATTCTATAAAGTTGTGAGTTTTGGGTTGTAGTTATTCTATGGAAATTTGGTAGCTTTCTTAGACTTTCTTACATTAAAGTTCAATCTTGAACTTTCATTCAGTTTTTTGGGGTTGCAGGTGAAATGTACAAGATTGAGTCAAACATAAAATTTGTTGTGGACATTTGGAATATCTCTAGCATGAACTATCCAAAATTCATGCTTATCTACAATAATCTTGAGTGTTATCAATGCTTTCTTCATAGGGTGAAATAAACTAAAAAATTGTTACATCCTGGGAGAAATTTGGTAGCCTCAATGGTTAGTTTAATTGTTAAGTTCTCTTATGTTAAAGTTCAATGAGGCCTCAAGAAATTAAATATCATTAAGTTTTTTTTGGTTACACGTGAAATTCACAAGGTTGAGTTAAACATAAAAGTTGTTGTGGCCATTTGGAACGTATCTAGCATGAACTATCCAAAGACTCATGCATGTTTAGAATAATCTCAAGAGTTATCAATACTTTCTTCATAAGGTGAGATAAGCTAAAAAAATGTTGCAACTTGTAAGTATATTTCATTATCTCTTCAAACCATTACTTAGGGCTAAAAGTGGTTATACCAGCCTAGATCCATCTTAACTCTGAATCTACCAAGCATTGAGAGGGATCAAATCTCTATGAGGTACAAATCTATTTTAGATTTAAAAGATATCTAATCTATCTCGGTGCTTGTTATATCTAGAGTTAAGATGGATGTAGGTTGGTTGTTAATAAATCAATATTGTTAACTAATTAGTTATGACAAAGAGAATTCAAAAGAAAAAAGTGAGATATTAATAATTTATAATATCAATGTAACGATGATGTCAACATTATTATTAGATTTTATTGGAAATTATTATAAGAATATTAATATCAACAATTAATATATAAGAAGATTAATATTAAAGTAAAAATATAAATTTTCATGGTTAAAATTTGAAAAAAAAATTAAAGTAAAGATATGACAAAATAAAAATGTATATAAAATAATTATGGAATATTTAATGCATATGGGGGATAGTTTAATTGGCCATTTCCATGTCTTTTTATTGGTTTTTTAATTTGTCTATGTTTCTCTAGGCTTGATCAATGGCTTGAGAAATCATGACCCAAGGGAATCTAAGCCATCCGGGGATCACACTCGGCCTAGGCCACCCGCCCTAAGTTGACTAGATTTTAACATGTCTTCTCCCCTAGCATGAGCGCAATAGCCTCTGTGAGGTTTGATCATGGGTCTCCTTACTAGAGAAGTCCATACTCAACCAGTTGTGCTAGTGGGACTTGACATTGGCCATTGTCATGTTATAAAGTAATGCAAACCACAATATTTAATTTTCAAACCCCCATTGGGTCAAACCAACAAAACTAACATATATGGAATGTTTAATGTATGTTGGTGGCGCTTTACCACATATATTATTAAGTTGTGATAGGGTCCTATAATATAGGTAATATATTTGTGCAGTTATCTATTTTTGGAATCGGTTCGTAAAGTTTAGCCTATGAATGACTAGGTGTCATAGCCTAAAGGTTTCATGTCCAAGGAACCATTTAGTTTTTGAAGTCTGGTGGCCAAGACAAAGTATGGATGTTTGAGATATTTTTTGCATATAAATTCTAGTTCAGATGATCTTGTAGGTGTTTTCATAGTAAAGTGATCAGAAGCATCTTTCCAACAGTATATCTGGTGCTTTAAACTGACTTCCAGATCAAAAGATAGGGCAAGTTGAAGTCTGCTCCTTAAAACCACAAAACAAAGGAAATTGTTTGTGTGAAACTATTTATTTGAAGTATCAAAGTTAATTAAAAAATAGTAAAATCTATAAACTATATTAATCTTGTAGGTGTTTTCATAGTAAAGCGATCAGAAGCATCTTTCCAACAGTATATTTGGTGCTTTAAACTGACTTCCGGATCAAAAGATAGGGCAAGTTGAAGTCTACTCCTTAAAACCACAAAACAAAGGAAATTGTTTGTGTGAAACTATTTATTTGAAATATCAAAGTTAATTCAAAAATAGTAAAATCTATAAACTATATATATCACATTTATTTATCATACTCCACTGAAAGTCAAGAATCCTCCACACCCACCTCCTAAGAACCATTTATTACCTACATCCCTCTAGAAAACCCTTTTCCTATACATTTAAATTATGGCGGAAATACATTTAAATTGTGGCAGGAAAGTATATAAAGGGAAATTCCATATGTTATGAAATATGTTTACGAATGAAGGAAGATGAGTCAAATGTGACTGAGGTGAAAGGAAATTTATAGGTCATAAAGTACAAGTAAATGAAGTTATAGGTGAAAAAAAAATTGGTTGGAAAATATATAAAGAAATATTTTCATGGATGGGAGGCTGAGAGAAAATGATACTAATGTAAATGAGGCTAAGTAAGAATAAAGCTGAGGTAAATGAGGCTAAAGTGAAATTAATTTTACAAGTACATGTGAATTTGAATTTACTGGTGCAGGTGAATTGAGTTTACATGTGAAAGTAAATAGAGGATGAGTAAAAAATGAGTTTTTACAAAGAAGGTAAAACAACACATGGTTTTCCAAAATCCATGGGAAGAGAAAACAAGCCATGGATTTACAAAACAACACTTGGTTTTGGAAATTCATGAGAAGTGATCTAAAAATCACTCTTGAGTGATCTCAGTTAAAGAATTATTGAATGAAGGTATTACTGACTCATGTGTTGGTGTGTGTCTATGTCATTTTAGGCAACGGATCGATCAGATTGCAAAATACACAGACACTGGAAAAATGGAAAACAGTAAGAGAAACACAGTAAGAAAATGCAAGAACACAACAATTAATAAGGAGTTCACCCTATCCTCCAGGGCTACATCTCCCATCCAGCTTTTAGTGGTGGCCTTCTTTTATTGTGTCTTTAAAGTAGAGATTTACAATGTGGAGCTCAATCTGAGTCTCCTAAAACAAAATACGCTTGGTAGGGTGGTTCTTGGATTCCCCAAGCCACTAGAGTGCACAGACCCCTTTCCTATCCAAGTCTTGACCTCTCTGGTCTTCAATGGGAGGAGCCCAATGTGGTGCTCAATATCTGACTGATCCTCTTAGGGATTGCTTGAACCTCTTAAGCTTTCTGTCTGCTCGATGCTGCATTAGGTCAACTCAGCTCTCTGTCTTTCTGCTTCTTGCTTCACTGTCTTTTCTTTGCTCTTACTCTCTCTGTCTTCGTTCTCTTCTCCTTGTCTTCTCTGTTTCGTTCTCTGTCTGTTCATGGCTTTAAAGCCAATCTGTTTTTGACTGTTTGATTCCTCTTCTGCCCCTTCGGATTGCCTGCTGCTTTTCATTTGGAGTTCCCTATCTCTGCATCATCGCCATCGTCCACAGGGAACTGGACACTTGTCCTCTTACGATCTGCGCCAGCTCTTCCTCAATAGTTTGGTTTTCCAGTTACACTGTGGAATGACTCATCTTCCATCTCAGTGGTCAAATCAAACTTCAAACTCTTTATGTGTCGTGGCTTAATCCCCTATCAAATCTGGTTTCTCCATCGAGAAAAATCTCCATCGTCAGATCTAGAGCCTTGGGATCCTACAACATTCGCTCATTTCACGTGGTTGACTTGCTCGACTGTTAGCGTGCGATGAGTGGTGGTTTTCTCTCTCATCTGCCAAACACACATCGTGCGCTGAAAGGAATCACTTTTTTTTAGCCAATCCGCTTACTGCCCAAGGATGCCTCCAATATACTGCCGGTTTTGGAGTGCGGGACCCGCCTTTCACCTTAGTGCTTTCCCCACAGTTTTCCCAGCTTCCATGCAACCGAGCGCTTCGAGGTTTTTCCTTCTTGAGGGGTTTTGCCCAGCGAGCACAATTTCACATCAGAAATGCCCTCTGTTTCCCAATCCGGGCTTCCCAAGTGCTAGTTTTTCCTCTTGCACGGTCTCCATAGGCCTCGATCAGCGCGCTTTGACCGAGGTCCTCATCGTTCATTGCTGGCTACAAACTGCCACTATCCAGAGGTTTTCCTGATCACTCTTTATCCATAAATTTGAAGTCTTTCCTATTTGGATACAATCATGGCACCTTGATAATCTTCATGGATCCAATTTGGATCACGAGCTTCCCACCTAAAAAGATTTTGGACCACCAAAATTTGGTTTTCAAGCTTCGACTAAGTGAGGGTACAATTGTCTCATTTGTCCAATCTCTATCCACTTTGCAATACTTGGCTTTGAACCCCTGAGCCCAATTTTGAGGTACTCAACATCTCCTCTATGCGTCGTCCTCACCTTCCTGTCTAGAACTGTGTCTTCCTACAGTTCATTAAGATATTTAGGTAGCAGGTCATCAATAGCAGGCAATTGATTCTGCTCTTCAAGATCCTCAATTAGTGAACGTTCAAACAATCTCAAGCAATCTGCATTTATGACTGAGTAGATGTGCATGTAAGCTTGTAGATCAAGGTGAAAAGCATTCTCACCAATCTTCTCAAGTATTTAGAAAGGTCCATAGTTGATAGGCTTTAGCTTTTTACCTTCACCTTGCATCCTGCCCTTGCTGATATACAGCTAGACTTGGTCACCAACTTGGAAACTATGCTCCATCCGATGCTTTTCATGCCTTGCCTTGTATTTGGCTTGGCTCTTTTCCAGCTGTTCCTGTACTACTTGGTGGATCTCTTGAATTTGTTCAATGAACCTAGTTGCCCTGTCCACATCACTGTGTCCCTCAACTGTGGTGTCTTTACCAAAGATAAAATCCAAAGGAGACCTTGGTGTGAAACCAAAACAGGTCTCAAAAGGAGATCTTTGTGTAGAAGAATGTTTTTCTCTATTGTAATCATGTTGCACATAACACAAATGTTCATGCCAAAGCTTAGGATGTTTGTCATAATATCCTTTGAGTAGCTGAATCACTGTCCTGTTAACTACTTCTGTTTGGCCGTCAGTTTGTGGATGAAAAGCTATGCTTTTCTCTAGTTTGGTATCCATCAGTTCCCACAGACTTGACCAAAACTTCCCCACAAATTGGGTGTGTCGATCAGATACAATGGAAGTGGGTAATCCAAAATGAACCCATACATGTTCAAAGAACAATTCTGTAGTTTGTTCAGCTATAATCTGTTTATCACAAGGTATTAGAATACAAATTTTGTTGAACCTATCCACAACAACATATAGATAATCATGAGGTTTCCTAGATTTAGGCAGTCCTCCAACAAAATCCATGGAAACACTTTCCCAAGGGTGAGAAGGAACTGGTAATGGAGTGTACAAGCCTAGTTTTCTATTGCTGGGCTTGCTTTTAGCACACATAGTACACCCTCTTACATATCTAGAAACTGTCTCATTCATTTTTGGCTAATAGCAAAATCTTTGCAGCTGTGCAACTATTTTACTTACCCCAAAGTGACCTGATATTAGAGAAGTGTGTGCTTCTCAAATTATCTTACTCTTTCAGTTTGTGGAATGCATAACTTCCCACAATGGTATAAGAGTCGGTCCTTTACATGATAATCCAATTCTTCTACTCTTCTGCCTTAGCTTAAAGTTGCATATACATCTTTAAAGTCTATATCTTGAGCATATTGTTCAATGTAGCTTTCATGTAGCACAAAATTATGCTTAAGTATAGTAGATGCATTTATAATAGGTCTAGATAACATGTCTACAACTTTATTATGTATGACCTTCCTATATCTAATGACTAAATGAAATTGTTGTAGAAATCCCATCCATCTATAGTGTCTTGATTGCTGCAACTTAATTTGGGTGTGTAGATATTGAAGTGGTTGATGATCAGTATGCATTACTGTCTCTTTTCCCATTAAGTAATGTTTCCACTTTTTCACACTCTGAACTAATGCATACAATTCTTTATCATATGTAGGATAGTTAACTACTACAGGATTAAAAGTCTAAGAATGATAACATATGGGTTTACCATGCTGTCACAACACTGCTCCCATGGCATAGTCACTAGCATCTATTTGGATCTCAAATGGTCTCTGAAGATTAGGCAGTGCTAGTACAGGTGCTATACTAATATTTTCTTTCAAGGTGTCGAAGGCTTTCTGCTATTTTCCTCCCCACTAAAACACCTTGTTCAATCATGTTAAAGCATGTAAGGGAGATGCAATTAAGGAAAAGTTAGAAATGAACTTCCTCCAATATTGTTCTGCTCCTAAGAAGCTTCTAACTTCTGTAGTAGATTTGGGTTTAGGCCAGTTTACAATGACTGCCACCTTAGAGGGATCTATCTTCAATTCACCACCCCTACTATATGACCCAAATAATCCAGAGATGTTTTGCCAAATTCACATTTTGAGAGTTTATCATGAAGTTTTTCTCTTTTCAAAACATCTAGTGTCTGCTTAACATGCTTTAAGTGTTCTTCCCACATTTTACTAAAAATCAGAATGCCATCCAGATACACAATAACAAAATAATCAAGAAAATGTCTAAGTACATCATTCATTAATCTCATGAAAGTAGTAGGAGCATTAGCTAAGCCAAAAGGGATAACCAACCACTCATACAATCCCTACTTTTTTTTGAAAGCAGTCTTCCATGCATCTTGTTCTGCAACTCTAACCTGATGGTATCCACTGTGCAAGTCTAGCTTGGAGAAATAAAAAACTTCCTTCAATTGATCTAAAAGATCATCTATGCGAGGAAGGGGATAACAATTTTTTATTGTTATCTTATTTAGTGCTCGGTAGTAAATGCACATTCCCCATGAGCCATCTTTCTTTCTCACCAAAACGATTGGTGACCCACATGGTGATGTGCTAGGTCTGATGAACTCCTTCTCGAGCAACTCCTGCACCTGCTTCTTGATTTCAACATTCTCTAAATCGGACAACCTTTTATACCTGTGGCTGTAATGGTTGTTTCATCTCCCGAGTTTGACCCCAAATCTTTCTAAATAGCTGCAGTAGTCTTCTTTTTCTTGCCCTCTAACTTCTTAGGTCTCAAATCTGGATGCAGAATCCAACAATGCTCATCATCATGCCCATCCTTTTTACAGTGAGTGCATGAAGATTTGCTTTTCTATGCAGTGTTAGCCTTCCTTGCTTTCCATTTCTGCTTTCTTTTCTCCTTGCTCTTGCTTGCAGTGGGTTGGGATGATCCCCCAACTTCTGGACTGCCATTATTTCCTGTAGCTTCTAGATGAGTAGTTTGTATAGATACCTCATCTATATTAGTGGGATTAAACATGAGGATGGTATGCCTCATGTAGCTGTGTAGACCACCAATGTACTTCAACGGAGTCTCTGGTGAGTCTAATGAGATTCCTAGAATCAATGCTCTTCTTCTAAATTCTTAAGTGTACCGTTGCACACTTTTCCCTTTCAATTGTCAAAGAGTTTGTCAACTCGTCATGGCTTGCTACATGTAGGCCAATGGATAGAACTGTTTTTTGATTGTAGAAACAAACTCACTCCAGACAAAGATAGTCTTACAGTGTCTTTTCATGTCAGCTTGGGTTCTACCTTCCCACCAAACCAAGGCAGTGCCTCCAAGGCATAGGCTTGCCAGCTGAATATTTCTCTTATCCGAGTTGATATTCTGCACTCTGCAATAAACATCAATTTGTCTAATCTAATTGTCCAACTTTTTTGCATTCAACTCTCCATCATATATAGGTAAATCAAATTTAACATCCAGTTTGATCAAAGATGCTTCTTTTTATGTTGAGGGCTATTAGGAGGTGTGAGAAAGCTTTTCTCTTTCCCTTTTCCTTTTGAGTGGTCATGGAAGTGAGATTCATCTTCTCCTTTGTCTTGTTTAGAGCCTGATGAATCTTCATCTTTGTGTTTTCTAAAGTCCCTATACATTTCTTCTACGATGGACTTTATGGCTAGGAAACTATCTATGAATTGAGGGTCTGGCCCCATAGAACCTTCCTCTGACATTGTCCTTTGAGGATAGACTCTCCCAATTTTAGGATTAGTTTCGACCAACTCTCCTTCTCCTAATTTGAGCTTTGATCTAGTTAGCATTCAACAGCGAAACCAACACAAGCTTGTCTAAACTTAACAACCTAAATCCCTAATAAAACTTGATCTAAAAATCACTCTTGAGTGATCTCAATTAAAGAATTATTTAATGAAGGTATTACAGACTCATGTGTTGGTGTGTGTCTATGTCATTTTAGGCAACAAATCGATTAGATTGCAAAATACACAGACATCAGAAAAATGGAAAACAGTAAGAGAAACACAGTAAGCAAATGAAAGAACACAACAATTAATAAGGAGTTCACCCTATCCTCTAGGGCTACATCTACGGTCCAACTTTCAATGGTGGCCTTCTTTTATTGCGTCTTTAAAGCAAATATTTACAATGAGGAGCTCAATTTTAGTCTCCTGAAATAGAATATGCTTGATAAGGTAGTTCTTGTATTCCCCAAGCCACTAGACTGCACAGACCCCTTTCCTATCCAAGTCTTGACCTCTCTGGTCTTCAATGGGAGGAGCCTAATATGGTGTTCAATTCCTGATAGATCCTCTCAAGAATTGCTTGAACCTCTCAAGCTTTCTGTCTGCTCGATGCTGCCTTAGGTTAGCTCGGCTCTCTGTCTTTCTGCTTCTTGCTTCACTGTCTTTTCTTTGCTCTTGCTCTCTTTGTCTTTGTTCTCTTCTCCTTTGTCTTCTATGTTCTATTCTTTGTCTGTTCATGGCTTTAAAGCCAATCTATTCTTAACTATTCGATTCCTCTTCCATCCCTTCAGATTGCCTGCTGCTGTTTGCTTGGAGTTCCCTATCTCTATGTCATCGCCATCATCCACAGGGAAGTGGCCACTTTTCCTCTTACGAACTGCGCCAACTCTTCCTCAACGATTTGGTTTTCCAGTGACACTCTGGAATGACTCATCTGCCATCTCAGCGGTTAAATCAGAATTTAAACTCTTTATGTGCCGTGGCTTAATCCCCTGTCAAATCCAGTTTCTCCATTGGGCGCAATCTCCACTGTCAGATCTGGAGCCCCCAGATCCTACAACATTCACTCATTTCGCGTGGTTGACTTGCTCGACTGCTAGCATGCGATGAGCGGTAGTTTTCTCGCTCATCCACTGAACACACATCGTGTGCTTAATGGAATCGCTCATTTTCAGCCAAATCCACATACTGCCCAAGGGTGTCCCCGATATACTATCGGTTTTGGAGTGCGGCACCCACCGTTCGCCTTAGCGCTTTCCCCATGGTTTTCTCAGCTTCCATGTGACCGAGCGCATCAAGGTTTTTCCTTCTCGAGGGGTTTTGCCGAGAGATGCGCAATTAACGCTAATCGCACATCAGAAATGCCCTCTGTTTCCCGTTCTGGGCTTCCCAAGTGCTAGTTTTGCCTCCTGCGCGGTCTCCATGGGCCTTAGTCAGCGCACTTTGACTGAGTTCCTTGTCGTTCCTTGCTGGATGCAAACTGCCACTATGTAGAGGTTTTCGTGATTACTCTTTATCTATAAATTCAAAGTCTGTCCTGTTTGGAGACAGTCATGGCACCTTGATAATCTTCATGGAGCCAATTCGGATCAAGAAGACACAACATCACATGGATTCAGAAAACAAGGCATGGATTTACAAGATGGTTTATTCAATCATGCAAACAAATATGTTTGAAATTTTAATGATGAAATTCAGTTAAGAGTTTAATAAAAAATATTTGGAAATATTATTTAAAATATATATTTTTCCCCAAATATTTTGTGACAATAAGAAAGTATTCAAAAGATGATGAAAGGAAAAAATGACAAAAATAGAACTCAAAGGCAGAGCAATCAGATTTAAGAGGGTAGTTAGGTGATTTTGTGAATACAGTTTCAACCTTTTTCCAGATTTAAAGGGCATGCAGATAATTCTAAGATACCTAGCAGCAGAGGATCAGCAGGTTGAGGATCATTTTTGCAGATTTACAGCAGTTAGTGAACCAATCCCAGATTTTAGTGCAAGATACTTACAAACAGTTCAATATTTCTAGCAGATAATTTGGAGATATTATGTTATTTTGGAATCTAAAGATAGCTTAGAAATTTTTTTATAAATATGTTGTAATAGGACTTAGAGTGTGTTGATTTTTGTATGGAAGAAAAGGACTATTGATGTAAATCTGTTCCACAAGGTCAAGTGGACAAATTTTTGGTAATACAGAAGCTTTTCATGATTATTGTGTCATATTTTTTAGCTGAAGTGATATTCCATCTTGTTATTCCCCCTTGATATTTTTTGTTCAAAGAAAACAAAGAATCTAAATTTGTTTAAATACACTCAATTCTGTCTTTTGAATAATTTCAATGTTTTTAACTGAAGTTAAGCAATAGAATTCTTAATTTCTCTATGTTTAATGGCTACGTTGAAAAGTGTGCGACAAGAAATGCTAAATTTAGAATGTGCTAAAAATAGACCTGCTAAAAATATCATTTCTAAAAATAGCAGTTTGGCCAGTGAGGTCATTGACCACATTGGGTGAGAGGTGAAACTGCTAAAAATAGAAATTTCTAAAAATAGCATTTTTGGGTCCCTTCCTATTTATAGCAGTCCCTAGTCTATCTATAGGAAGTAAAATTAATTTTGGTCTTAACAATAGTTTAAAATATTAATTAATTAATCTCCATGAGTTAATTAATTATGGAAAATTAAACTTGAAGTCTTTGTGAGATCATGCAATTATTTTCTCCCTTGATTTAGGAATTTATCCCTTGATTAAAGGAGATAAGGTTTAGTTCTATAATGAGAGAATTAGTTGACTTAGTTCTAACTAGTCAAGTCCAGTTAGATTATTTTAACAAGTTGTTAAAACAATAAAATATAGTTTGTTAATTCTTGCATGCATGTGATAACTATTATTTTAGATAACTGAGAATTCACTCATGGATAACTGTTGCATGTCAGTTCTGTCAGAGACCCAGTTGAGATCAGATGTGGGACAGTGTGCTATCAGATGCTTGGATATTTCTAGTAAGTATTCCTTGCATGGAGAAGGATCTATTATAGGAGATTGGAGGACTTATGGCCTATATATTGAGGCCTAGGTAGTCCATGATTTTCATCTTCTGATTATAGAGAGAGCATGATAGCTATTGAGCTAATTCTTTTTGTATGTTGTTGAGGATCTACACTTGATTGATAATACATGGTTGGGCTTTTATGTTGGTGCTTTCCCCTGGATATATCTTGTGTTATGTGTGATTATTTCTCTTGATCAATTATGCATGTTTCTACTTGATGTTGCTCATGAATTCGATTATGCTTCCACTTAATGTTTTGTAGAAGTAGAACAAGTATTATGCTTTAGGACATTGCATATATCGATTTGTTCTATAGGCGAAATTTCTACAGTCATTTCTTCTTTCCCATTTCATTGAGAATATAAGATCCAACAAATATGCCTACGTTTCCCCATTAAACTCATCTGTCACTGCTAGAAGGATCCACCTAAAGCAAACTGGCTCCATTTCTCAATTTTCCCTTCTTACATTTTCAACCAAACAATCAATTCAAAAACCAAACCTTCAACTTTCACATCTAGCCTAAAATTCTAAAAAAAACAAAACTAAATCTAATAGAGAGATCTCTCTCTAAGTTTAGGAGGGCTAGCTTCTAGACTTGAAAGTGGTTTTGTGGTTACCTTTGCATTTCTTTCATAGTATTAAGAAATACAAAGTGCTAACAAGTTGTAAATAGGATTTGCTACAATACCATGGCTTATAAAAAAACCGTAACTCATTTCACAATCAAAATAATTTATACATATTTTATTTTATTTTAATTAATAATAATCTTTTAATTAAATCTAAAAGAAAAATGGTTATAATTACTTTGACATATATCTGAACTCCATGTCCTCACTATTACTAAAAATATTATGTTGATATTCCATAGAGATTAAAATAAGGTTTTAATAAAATTAAAATGAGAATATGTTGATATATATAGATGTGAAATTTATATGCTTATTTATATTTATCATTATATATTCATATGAAATTGTATGATATATATATTTTATTTATACATTTACTTTTACTTGTAATAGAGCTAACATTCAAAAATGTTGACAAACTTACGTACATAACATTACTTACTTACATTACACACGTCTCCCTTATATTGGGTTGTAGAAGACAAATGGGAAGTTGAAATCAATAAATGGAAGGAAAAAGTTTTGAAAGAGGAAGCTAAGGCATTAAATGAATGTTTAAGTTTAATGCTTTGCTTTAAAAACTAAAGAAAATAATTAATGCCATGGGTTCCTAAATGCTTAATTTTTTTACATACTTTGAAATAAATGATTGATTAGTAAGTATGATTAATTTCATAAATTAAATAAAATGTTAAACCTATAGTTTCAATAATGTCATTACCACTATGGAAATTTGTAAAAGAAATAGTCATATGTTACTTAGCTCCCCAGCAGACGCTAAGAAATCAACCTTAATTAAAAATATTTTCTAGACTTATGCGGAGATTTGCTTAAGCAAAGTTTTCAGTGTGTGGAAAGCTGCGTACACTACTTTACATGAAAATATCCATATGTTGTTTGAAAACTTTAAACACTTTTTCTTTTAGAACTTTTTAACATTATGTCTTCGAGACTAAGACTTTTTTTCCAAGAGCACGATATGCTAAACGATAGTTTAAATATCTGACAAATTTTCAGGAAATGTTGTTAGAACAAATCAATGAGATCGTCAACTACTTTTCATTGGTTTTGATTATACTATCGTTTCGTGATATTGTGAGTTCTCTGACAGTGTGTTATTGCTCTGCTCAATGGTGCTAGAATTGACATGTTTTCAAATCTTTTGCAAAACCGGAGTAAACGGCAGACACTGAACAAATCTAAAATTAATATTATTATTTTTACTTCTGTGGAGCATATGATGGCATATGTGCAGAAAAATGGATATGAAGACCAAACAATGCTTATGTGAATCAATTTCTCAGACTATTCCCCAACTAACTAGTTTGAGACTCATTTCCATTGCGATGTTCTTATATGAAGTTGCAACATGGAAATGCATAATCAATTTTCTTGAATTGTGATTTGAAGAGTATTATTTAGTGTTAGCTTTTTTATAATGTTCATAACAAGATGATTTTGTGACAATTTGACAATGATGAGAGTTTTGTGCATCCTCGAACGTTTATTAAGCTATCTTGTTTCTATTTCCTCAGTTAGTGTTTTCCTGTGTAGAAATATAGGCCACCCACATGCATATTGCAAAGCACACTTTGCAAAATCTATTAATAATAAAATAAGCATTGTTCTTGTGCCAAAGTGCTAACCAACCTTTCAAGTTTCATTGTGAAAACCTCCACACTCTACACAATCTACCAATATCAAATTGAAGATTGTTAGGATCCAATCCCAACCCCTTTATTTATGTAATAGGGTAGAGTGATAGTTATAGTTAGTTAAAAAGTCAATAAAGCCCATATTAATAATTGTAAGTGGTTGACCCGCATTTAAGAAAGGGACCACAATTAGTTACAAACAGGCCATGGTATTAGACAGATGGTATTGATAGAATCATGGTAATGACCCATGGTATTGTATGTATGAATCCTATATAAAGGATAGAGACTTCCCATTGAGAAATATCGAGTCTTATTTTGTAATCGAGCTCTGCTCTATTGGAGGTTGACCCCTCTAAGAGGCAAGTGAACATTGCTTTCATCTTTGAATAATAACATACTTGTTGTTTTTCTCATTTTGTTATGTGTTCTGGGTTGTATTTCTTCGCATATTTGGTATTCTGTAATTTCTCACAGGTCAAGAGCATAACAAGTGGTATCAGAGCACTTTCCAGGGCCGGTGGTACCTCCATTTTTGGCAGAATTGTTTTTAGGCTAGAGACGTGTTCCAACATCTTTAAACCATGGGATTTTTCATTGAGCACATAAACCTGTGGAATTGGGGAGGCATGCACGCAAGAAATATAAGAGGTGGTCACGCTTGTTGGACTCCCTTGTAACCCCTGTGGGTACCCCTTCGAGTAGTAGCGCATTAGACAGAAACACGCACAGACTACCTTCCACGTACCTTTTGGGTATATCGGAAGCCCCATAGGCTCACCTGAAACCTTGCCTTAGATAAACCATCGGCCATCTTGCTACTATAGTACACTAAGAACAACACTCGGGGAGATTACTCGCACATACGATAGGGTAGTCGGGTAGTACAGCTAAGGGTATGGTTGATCCTCCTTAGTTAATGCCCTGAAAGATTGGGTTGAGTACTATTGTTGGACCCTTTTGTATATTGCGATCTGACCATTTACGCAGTGAGGCTTGTGGCTTCTATAGTCTGGGCCCAATTTTCGCAGGACATTGGGCAAGATCAAGTTTTCTGGAATTTGGCCACTACAGTATTGATCAGTGGGGAGTAAAACTCCATTCAAAGTAAAAAAATAAAAATAAAAATAAAAATTTGAGGCCTTCTTGGGATGCTTACAAGAGATGTAGCCCATAAGATTTAGGATGATGAGCTGATCACAGTGGTACCATTCACTTGTTAGCTTCAATTTTTGGGTGGTCCCAAATTTTTTCAAAGTGACAACAAGTGACCAAGATCTGTGTATGGTAGCAACTAGAGCTTAAGTCATGGCCAACAAGAAGATTGTGCGCCTTGAAAAAAAGTTGGATTCTTTCCACGACCTAGCGGAACAAATGCAACAATTCATGGCACAATTCAAAATGAGCATGTCAGGGTTGCATCCGGAGGCACGTGGTATTTGTTGGACACGTAATCCTCTAAGGGTTGGTGTGGAAGCTGAAAAGCCAAAGGGAGTCCAAGAGACCACTTGGAATATGAATCCAAGGGTCACTCCATGTACTATAAATGTATATCATTGTCAATAATAGATGTACTCTCATGTTTATCCTTCATCATATGTTTCTGCCATGTATGTGTTTAACATGGTATCAGAGTTGTAGGCGATCTCTTGCCCTGCTCATATTTGAGCCATTTGTTTTGTGGCCTCTCTGTGCATATTTGGAAGAGTGTTTCTTAGTGAGTGAGCATAGTTTCCAACTGTGTTTTGTGATTTTTGGTTAAGGATTTCTCTAGATGCATTGAATTCCATGAGCGGTGGCTTTGACATGACTGTGCATCATTGTTGGATGGCCTAGTGAGTTTTAGTGTTGCTATATGTGTTATGGTATGTAAATTATTAATTTATGTTGAAAGGTTTTGTGTTGCTCTCCTTATATATAATTTTGGAGTATTATGTGTATGGCCATATGTACGTTGGAATTTTTGAGGCCATGGTTTCAATACTCTATTGAATAGTCGTTGCTCTCCATATATATGAATTATTACGAATTATGTACAGTCTAATCGCTTTCAGATTGCATATGGATGTTGAGAATCTATTGGAAAGCACATTGAAATTTCTTAAAACACTTTTAATGTGTGCATATGATAAGCTACATTGAAGTTTTTAAAAACCTTTGCGTTGATAGGTACCACCGAGATCCCGACCCCTCATTTATTGAAGACCTTGTGTAATGACATCTATTGTGGACTGTTACCTGAAGGCTAATCGCCATACCTTATAATGCCTCCGTTATAATGTATACGCTGCCATTCATTAACCTGTAGATTATCCTTGTGTTTCGGCTCCATTTTCATTGCTCCTCCTCCGAGAAAGGAGCTCTTCCTCATTAGCAACCTCCATGAAAGCTTCTCTATCATGAAGATAAAGAGAAAACACACTTTGGAGATGGGTGCATTTTTCATGTAGCTTTCTATGCCGCTCTATGCCTTTGTCATTGTCACACACTTATTTCCTCACTACTAGTGCATTCAAATTGGCCTTCGCCCTGGCACGGTCTAGTTTCTATTGTGTCTACTAGAGACAATGATTCAGATACACCACTTTCTCATGAAGTTCTCTCTGTCTTCCTCCACTTGAGCTAATCTCTCTTCCAATGCTTTCCCACACAAAGGAAGACCTATTGTGTAACCTATGCACTCTTCAACGTATTCATCTAATTCCACTTCTGAAGGAAAACCCATAATTTCACTACTCTACTCTTGCCAAACCATACATTTCAAGAAAAGAAACTATATTCCTTGTCCAAGCCAAATATAGCCCACAATTTTCCCTGCTGAAGAGAGTAGTTGAGGATTTTACTGGAAAAATCTATTTACCAGGAGAATTTTGGATTTGTGGAGAATTAATTGGGAATGTGGGGTGTCAGAGTTTCATGAACAACACAGAGATCCTTCTCTTACAAGACCAGTGATCCCATTGATATTTGCACAGAAACTGTTACGTCCACATCCAGTGATGCTCGAAGACGAAATTCTAAAATTCCATTGGCAAGAAGGTGCTTTTTCTCAGCAAATCCTTTCGGTAGCCTATGCTCATTGTAGAAGATATAAGACTCTGACAGTTAACTTGCCTAGCTTGTCCTCTGAGAACCACCCAACTTATTTAGCAAAGACTGACTTTGCAGTTCTAGATGGGCATAAGCTCCATTGCATATTATGTGAGACTGTCGCTTGGCATCAACAGAAACCTGCATAGATGGTTCTCTAACAACCTCAACCTCTCTTGCATTAGCTTCTAGAAGCCAAAGAATGGAGAGCAGCTAGATGTGATGCAATTGCAGCCTCTGCCATCAAGGCCACACCTGAAACCCTATTCCTGAGGCAATAGAAGTGAATAATGCCAAGTGTGTAACAGGCCTCCCGATTGCCTACATCTGTGCATATTTTCAAAAATATATGAGCATCATCTGACCATTTTGAAGCTTTTACTGAAAGAGCCATCATGGAAGCATGGGCAAGCACCTGAGGAAGCGTTACAGTTGCACAAAACCTTCTGCACATAAGCATCGTGCTAACAAGATTAGCAAGAGAGTTTGTCGAAGAGCTAAGAGATATTATTCTCTTGGTCGAATGTTGTGCATACATTGGTCTAGGATCATTCAGGAAGACTGTGCATTGATTAAACAATTGTTAGAATGCTGGTTAGGGTGTTACCTCTACATTTAGAATGTTGTTCTGTCAGTTACTACTCTATTTCCATGCGTAATTTATGGTATGAGCATTGAACGGTGATACTTCTATGTACAGTGAACATTGAATTGTGTTAAATCTAGTTGAAGGCCATGAGCAGTGGTTGGAGCCTTGAAGTCAATGCATGTTATAAAGGAGATAAAGGAATGCAATTGAAATTGGTCTGACCTACCGTAAATAAGTTTTGAGTAAGGTGAAGTGCTGGTATTGTTTGTGCGTAATTATATTGTATTATCTATGCACAATTTTTGTAAATCATTGAGTTAATTGTGGAAGACACAAACTATGTGTTTGGCTTATGTGCTGCATTGAACCTCTATGTTGAATGAACTTGGTCATTATTATGAGGCAGTATAGCAAGCTCAAGCATCCAAGTTTTTTGAATCTCCTTTTTGTTGAGTTTGAGTTGTTGATAAAATGGCTAAAATTACTACTTTATTAGAGTTATTGAGAACTCTAATTATGTCTACTATTGAAAGCACACTTAAAGTCAACAAAGACACTCTCACAGATATTCAAACCTCTCTACAAAATGCACAAGAATAGATTGATTTTTTGTAGCTTGAATCTCAATTGCAACAGAAAGAATTATAGAAGTATAGTCATCATTCTGAACTTGTTTCTGTTCAAAACATTGACACAAACTCCCATCAACATGCAACAAGTAATCAAGACAGTAAAGTTGAGGCTGATTCAAGAGCAGATGTGAAAACAGATATAGAAGTCTAGCCAACACTTCATCATCAAGTTTAGATGAAGAACCATCTCTGGTGCTCCTCCTTATCTCCTCCTACATCAGATCCGAACACAGTCGTTCCCAATCTAGCAGTTTCTCTCTTCCATTCACTGAGTCTTGGTAGCTATTCCAACTCTTAGGAAGACCAAGGAGAGCAAGGTTCACCATATCATCATCGGCTATCATTATTCCTACACTTCCAAGCTCATCCTTGTAGGTGGTGAGCTTGTTTAGATATGTAGAAATGTTGTCGCCCTTTTCCATTTTGATTTTCCGAAGCTTTTCCTTTAGTGCCAGCTTCCTCTGGTCACTACTATTCTAATATAGGTCCTTCAATGTCTTCCACATTGAATACGAAGTCTCCTTCCCATGGAGACTCGAGACATTATGGTCTTGAACTCCCTTCAGAAGAATCTTCCTCGCTCTCGCCACACATTTCTTCCATTCCGCCAATTCTTGGGCATTAGTTGCTACAGTCTTGGGGACTTCTTGATCAATGAACTCCTTCAAACCATTGTACTCTATTACCACTTCCATGTGATCCTTCCAAGCTATGTAATTCGAGCTTCCATCCAGGTCATACTCGAGTCTCAATCCATTGAACACCATTGGTGAATTTTGAGATGTGATAAGAAATCGATATTGTACCTGCAATCAAGAACTTCAAGCTTCTCCCTTCTCAATATGTTGTTCACATCTTTGATCACCTATGCTTTGATACCATGTAGAAATTCTCACTGTAGATTAATCGGATTATGCAATGTACTAAAGCAAAATACTCAATCTACTTCTACTATCAAACTTGCAAGAGATACCAACATCTGCAAACCAAACGTAAAAGGGTATCAACAAAAACCATGTGAAGCTCTGAAAAAACACATTGTAAATACACTAAAAACACCTATGGATAGTATGTACACAATGAAACTACACTTGAGATCAAGCATAGTATTTTTTCAAGTACAACCCATTTCTAGGTTGCGCCAGGGGAATTCCATCAAAATCTACTAACTCGTAGGCCCCTTTTGCAAGGACTCGCTTGACAATGTATGGACCTAACCACATGGGTTGTAAATTTCACTGAACCTAACTTATGAGAATCCTAGTCATATAAAAGAACAAGGTCTCCCTCCAAGAAGACACGAGGCTTGAAACTTTTGTCATATTGTGCCTTGATGCATCCTTTATGATCTTCATTAGCTATAGCAACATCACGTCGGGTTTCATTTAAATGAGTCAGATGTAAAAGATGCTCCTCACCTATGAAAGTGGCAGGAAGAAGTTCGATAGCTAGTTTCAAGGATGGAATTTCACATTCAATTGGGAGGATAGCTTCCAGACCATATACCAACTGAAAGGGTGTAAATCCCATAGTGGTCTCGACTGAGGTTCGGTATGCCCACAAAGAAGCATAAAGGAGAAAATTCCAGTCTGATTTATGGACCCCTACCATTTGTTGAAGCATCATCTTAAAAACTTTGTTGATTGCATCAACATGTCCATTAACTTGAGGATAGTAGGGAGTGGAAATTTCATAGGAAATTCCCAGCTTAGCAGTTAGTTTGGTCATCATATGATTCCATAAATGCTTTCCGTGATCCGTAACTATTGCTTATGGAACACCAAACCATGCGATGATTTGATTGAAAAAGAAGTATGTAGTCATTTCGCCAGTTTTGTTAAATGTAAGCATCGCCTCGGCCCATTTAGTAAATTAATCAACTGCGACAATAATATAAATATGATCCTCGGTCGAGTGAGGGTTACATGTCATAAATTTGATACCCAATTTCGCGAAAGGAGAAACAATGATAACGAGATTCATACAAGACTCGACATAATTAGGCAAATATACATCACTGAGATTATCCTTAATGGAATTAGGTAAGGAGGAATGATGGTGATGTTCATCCCATGACGCATCATCTGACATCATGATTTCGTGATGCTTTCATCGGTAGGGAATACATGTGAGAAAGGATCGGAAGACATACCATAATCCAATGATTTGTCTAACCAATTAATCAAATCAAAGGAAGAAACTACACAAGACAAATAAATGGCTTTGTAATCTAGCTCAATGGGGCTTAGCGACATTTAGTCACCAAAAATTTGGATGTCAGTTTCATCTGGTACAATCCATGGATCAAATAGGATAGTAGAAGACAATATCATGTTGATATAGGCTACCTAATATGAGTTATCAAGAAGGAGAGGAGGAGGGAGTGAAAAGGTTCCCATAAGTGAAGAATCCTTCAACAATCCAACTTTGACATGTTGATATGACTATAGGGTTTCCCCTACAAGAGGGACACTTCCAATAACATGTGAATCAGAGGCAAGAAAGGTGATTTGTTCTATGGCTACAATCCCGCCCTAATGAGGAAAGGTGATCATATGAAAGTAAGTCAAAACGACAACAGCCATGGCATAAACCCACGTATGTCCCACTAGAAGATTGTAATTGAGAGGTTTGTCAATAAATTTGACTTCTATGGACACAATTTCCCCCCCAATTCAACTTGCAGGTAATTCAAAATCCCACAAGGTTTGTATGTTCTCCTGTGAAAGGATTTCAATGTGGGAGGTGACTGATGCAGTTGAGGAGAACCAATCGCTAAGGACATAATGCACATTGAGGCTCCCTCATCCACAATAAAAGGATGAATATTCTTACGATGGACGACAACTTGAATTATAAAAGCCAATTGAGCTAGAACCGAGGGGTATAGGCTTTATCAGAGAAAACAAAGAGGTTGGAATCAGTTGGATCCACACATCTGATAGCTAAAAGCAAAGCCTTCTTTTATGCAGGGTAGTTTTACAACACCTCAAGAATTGACATAGCTAATGGAGACTGATCCAAGTCTTCAACTATGTTATAATTCTGAGCGGCTCTTACACAAGGGTTGAAAGCAGACTTATGAATAACACCCTTTGGAGGTTTAATAGTCAATTCAGTAGGAATCGACAACAGAGTGGGGTCTGATGAGGATGGTGTTGAACTAGTAGGTTTCTTAGTAGCTTGACCATTAGGTGGATTCACATTACCATAATCCTTGTTCTGAGTAGCTACCAAAACATCAGATCTCAACTTTGAGGAGGAATGCATCAAAACCATGTTAGAGGAAGATGGGTCTTGGGAAACCATATGAGTCTCTTGATTAGGAAATGGTTCAGTCAACATTGTGGTGAGGAAAGTCATGTGTAAAGTGTTCCTCATTTCAAATCATGTAAGGATATCAAGACTTATGTTTCTTTCTAGAAGACTAATTTGTTTGTTTATCTTGCGGAGAGCGATCTTTCTTTTTCTTACCTTTTCCTTTCTTCTTTCTTCCAGGTTGTTTTTAAAACTTTCCTTTATCATATGAAATGACATTTATCTTAGAACAAGAAGCTGTAGGAGGATGAGATTGGGGGTTTTGAGAATATGCGGATGTAGAAATACCAGATGGTTTATTCACTGCCTGCGAGCTGGTAGAACCAATAATTCCATCAACATCATGGGATTATTTACCAACTAGAGGAGGAAGAATATTTGAAGGTCTCAGAGCATTTGATATCTTATTATAGAGCGTGTTAGATGGGGTATAAACCAGATCCAAATATTGCACATGAGAAATCACTTTCTCTTCAGTCATGACCTCACCTTTGGCCACATCATCTGTTATGGGTGCCAAAAGAGATTTCGTAACCATTCCACCAACAATTGATTGGGAACATAATTTTTTACCAACCAACGACAATGCCTCCATTCATGAATGTGATCTAAAATGCGAGTGGAATCATATTGTTTGAGGTTGGTTAATAGTTTCGTTCCAGTTTCATATCTGATGGGTAACTGGAAGTGCATGATGAAGTTTGTGGCTAAGGAGATGAAATCATGGAATGAAGCTCTAGGTACCTCAATATACCATTTAGCAGCGGTACCCATAAGAGTTCTTTGGAAAAGATGAAGTCGAATAGAATCATCGTTAAGGGAGCTTGATGAACACCATAGATGATATGTCACGACATGCGTCGATGGGTCTTCTCTTGGATTCCCATTGAATTTAGGGATATCAGAAGGAAATTTGGTATGAATAATCAGCCACCAAGGTGAATGAGTGATGGGGTCATTGGTGAGATGAGTCAAATATGGAAACTCGAGAGTGGCCACAAAAGGAAAATTTTGATTAAAGTTTGGTGGAGGATGGCTTGGATATGAAGGAATAGCCTTGGAAACAGGTACTTTCATTCTTGGATAAGGAGGGTTCTCATAATAAGGAACCTCGGTACCAAAATAAGAAGGATTTTGATAACTAGAATATAAGTGACCTTGTTGACCAGCCCCAGGGTAACCATGAATTTTCTGGCCTTGAAAAGACACATGAGGAATACTCTGATAAGGTCTATATTTTTTCTAGATGGGAGTTTGCATTGTCCTATGATAAAGAGGGTTCGATTGAGTTTATGCAATGTTGTACATAATATGTCCTATTGAAATTTGAGGAATACCTTATGCAAGAGATTAAGATTGAAAAGGAACTTGTAGAGGTTGATTAAGTGGGACCTAAGAGGTACCAGACTTGAGGAACAGGTTGAGATGTGATCGCAGCCTGTACAGGTTAAGTCACATGAATTTGAGCTTGTTGACATACAGATTGAGGAATAGGAACTTGAGATGAAGATGGCACGGGTTGGGAAAAAAATTAACCTAGCATCGAAGAACGTTGAATGGGAAAAGTAGGCTGGAAAACACTAACAACCATCCCAGGATAAGGAGGACTATCATAAGGCTGGTTTCCAATTTGAGGGATACCAACAATAGGTTCCCTTGTTTCCAAAGGGGGAGGGGATGATGGAGGAAACTCCCCCCCACATGGATGGTACCCAACATAAAGATAGTTAGGTTATTGAAGAGGACCTTTCCCACTAACATAAGGGCTAGCCTGCTATTCAATTGTTGGTGTATGAGGAGGAGAAGGAGAAAGCTGAGCAACACTCATAAGAGCAATGCCAGATGGAATTCTCAAAGTGGAAGACATGGGGGATGTCCATAAAATGGAAGATGCACCAGGGAAGGTACCAGATAAGGACTAATAACCTGGTGGGACAGAAGGGCCACCATACAAATGTTCCTCTAGTGATGTCGAAAACATAGACGTGGACGTGACATTTTGTGTTTCAATCATAGCAGTATACATAGGCTCGGAAGCCATATCTGTTCCAGTCATGGTCAATAATCTTGATGTAGATTGCCACGTGAAAGTCGCGAGTGAGTCAAAAGAACCAAGAAAAGGAGTTTGTACATGAGGTGGAGGAGAGAGAATAGGATGGGTTGGATAAAGGAAAAGTCCCTCCAAATGAGTAGGAGTAGAAGGATGAGGCTCTTCTTGTGGGATATCCACGATACTCACAAGTCCAGGTGGAAGTAGTTCACCGTTGGGGCCAAGATATATGGTAGGCAGATCTATCTGAGACAAAGGAATAGAAGATGGAATACCTGAAGTAACAAGTAAAGATGACTGAGGCTCCTCAAGTTTGATGACCTTAGGAAGTAAAGTTTCTAACTCAAGAAGGCTAGGTTCTATAACCTTAGGCAACAAAGTTTTAGGTAATTCAATATCGATTGTGTCAGTGTCATTGATAAGAGTAGATGTAACCTTAGGTTCAGTACACAAGGGGAAAGATGATTTTGGTTGATCAGATTCATAAGGACGAACATACGTAGTTCCCAAGTTTCTCGATTCGGTAGTTTGCGTTATTTTATGCTTTTGACGATGTCTAGGAGTAGCCTCTAGTGGAAGAGGACGCTTATTTTTCATTCCATGTTGGATATTAAATTTTATTAACACAAGAAATAAATAAAAAATAGGCTAATATAGGCATAAATGATTACCAAGCAACTATGAATTGCAATATAAACCTTGGTGAAGCAAGGACTTAACATACGAAAGCCAATCTCCCCGAATGTTGTGTTTGGTGTATCACGATATACAAGGCGGCAAGATTGGTTGACTATGGATGGATAACAACCTAGTGGGGACTCCCAAAATATACTCGACGGTATGTGGGAGTGCAACTTGTAGTAGTGTTGTCTAATCTATAAGTGTGATATGAGAGTGTTCCCATATACTTTGCATGCATGAAGTGCCACCAATATACCCAAATTTACATCAAGAACGATCTTATACACTCACATACATGGAACAAGATTTCACCCCCGAGATGCAATGTTGGAAAACAACAACTCCTACGTTTGACGACGCTGGAACATGTCTCTAGCCTAGACCTCTATGTGTTTGTGTTAATGTTACAAATTCTCCTTAGGTTGATTCAATAAATTTTAAGTTGATCTTGAATTAAGTTTTAGTTTTATGGCTCACCACGAATTCACCTAAATTCCCTAAAATGCAAATCTAGCATGAGGAAATGGAATCTTTCTCTTCAATGAAAATCTAGCTAAGGAATGGAGCAGACAAACAGTCTGTAACATAGAAAATGTTGCAAAAAAGATGCACAATGAAATTCCCCTTTCATGCAACTATTCCTAAATCAATGTAGATGCAAAAACCTTAAATGCTAATGCACGATTTTTTCTTTTTGCCATACTTAATTTTCATTAATGAGGAAAACTATGATGTAATGTCTAATCACTGATTCAAATGCACTTTCCAGAATGAGGACTAGAAAAAAAATTCAACTAAGCGATTAATGATCAAATGAAACAAGTTCTCAAGTGACCTAATGATAAGAAAAAATAAAAATTGAAACCAATTATTACTAGATATATTCATAGACAAATGCAAACCAAATGGAGGCATTAGAGAGACTATAAAACACTCGAGACTCATAGAAAGTCAGCTGGAAGTAGGCTGATCAAAGCAACACTGAGTAAACAAGGCAAATTTTGTGCAAAAATAGGGATCAACACAGGTGTAGAAGAGGCACTAGTGCTTTGCAATGCAAGCACAAAGAGGGACCAAGTGGGGTGCAATGCTTTGTTAGCCGACCAGAGGGTGCATTGGTCTAGGGAAAGAGGATTTCGACACAAAAATTGCAAATAAGACTCAATGAAATCACTTCCTAGGTCTTCTTGGTTGGTTAAAGCAGCAAAGTTCTATGAAAGAGGTAAAGCAAACACAATGGACAAAAAAACCACCAAGGGAATACACCGATCCCTAGTGGTGTCGCCAATTTTTTATGCATGATTTATGATTGCAGACAGAAATATCTCCCCTAGGTCTGGTCGACTGACCTAGAACAATAGAAAGACAAAGGACCCAATGTTTTCCTTAAGGTAAGTAGATGAAGGGATGAAACCTACTTGGAATCTGTCGTATGTTTCACTCCTTTGTCTTGAATGCTCCAATCCTATCTCCAACTGCTAAAATTAGAACCTGCACAACCAGACAACACAAGCCAAGAAACTATGAGACCTATGTAGCATCATATATCTACTTTATTCAACAGGTCAACATGGTATTGAAATACATGAAATAATGACATCACATATAGGAAAACAAAGAACTTTGTGTACTGATATAAATGGAGTGAGTTACAACCATAAATAGGTGTTGCTCTTGTAGAAGAGCTCCTCCAAGTTGTTGACTTGTCCTTCCTTTGTCACAAAGTGCGCATCTAATCACCCTAAATGCATGAAACAATTAATTTAACAACAACATCATAAGGGTAGAATCACTCTCCAAAAACCAACCCCTTGCATATGGAAGGTTGTAAATATATAGAGAAGTGAGGTAAGTTGGGATTTCTTATCCTTTTACCAATCTTGGGATTGAGATCCACTCTTGATGGGAGGATGAGATCTAAGGATAAGGGATGGAAACCCCGTGGTAGGATAGGATAGGATTTGAATGTTTTATCTAAGGTAAATGGTTACAACAAATCCTAGAAGCTTCTGGAAATGGAAGCTTCGTGATTCTCTCTCTTTTTCCAAAATTTCTAGAACCAACACAAGTGCAAATGGGAGCAACTTATATGTGAGCAAAGCAGACCACAATGGAGCAACCTGTAGGTGAACGCAGTCCAACAAGAGGCCAGGGAGTGTTGGTCCTAAAACTGGCTTAGATGATGCAGTTTAGGGAAGAAACTCTAGGGAATGAGAGAGCCATGCATAGGGATTTTTGCAATGATGATGTAAAGGGGGAATAGGATATTGGTTGATCCAATTCGCAGGCTAATTGATCATATGAATTATAACAATTACGTAGTGTAACACAAGGCCAATAAAAATCGAACTGGCATAAAATTAATATATCACTTTCATTTCGAAATATAACAAAAAAAATTCATTATGTACAACAGATAAATATGAAGAAAAATTATTAAAATCCCTTCCCAAATTCATAACAAAATGAACTATTCTGATGCTTCATGTTATGTGCATATATGTATCATTGTGATAATATAAGTGCTCAAAGCATAATTTTGTAACATTAAGTAATGCAATTACAGTAACGAGAATAGTATCGAGTTTCAAATTTCAATCATGATAACTATGATTGAAATAAATAAATATAATACAAATGCATAGAAGATCAGATGCTAAGAATTAATAACTTTGATTCTCAGTAGGAAGCACTTGTATCAGTAATGAAAATTCTCAATGGCATAGTTCACTGGCTTATTGACTATGTCATTTTGGCATCTTTTGGTTAACTACTTTATTTTGCATCCGACAAAAGTAAATGTGTGAACCATAATATGCAAAGAGGTAACTCCATAATAAAACAAGGAACTTCATTAATAAAGTAGACTATGTGACATTAGTAAAATTGAAAAATCAGAATGATTGAATATTAGTAAACAGAAAACAAATATGTAAAGATTTAAGGACAGTTACAATTTGGGAAAGCATATATGCTAATTGTTTCAGTATAAACTACCTTCAGAATGAATGACCACTTGAACCAATGTCTTCAACTTAGCTTGAATGAATTCTTTAATTGGTTCCATTGTAATCTCTGGCCTTGCATGTTGATTGAATAATTGCTTTTCGATCTCCATCGCCTCTTCTTGTAACTAAGTAGCTAACACAGATTTCATATCATTAATGCTAACAAAGCCAACTAGTCATTTGTCAATTTATTCTAGAGAAAAATCAGTTATATCATCAAACTATTTTTCCATTGATTGTTTTCTCTTATCCAGTTCAAATGTTAGTGTATCTTTTGTAATCAATTTATAATTTTGTATAATTCATGGGCCATCTAGAGCTCGAACATTTTGCATTGCCTTTAGAAACACATCACTTCTCGTATTCTCTATGTTCTCAAATTTAGAAATAATGTTTTATAGTGTACTGATTATTCTAGACCATCCAGCTTTGCTTTGTCTCATTTGATTATAATTTGGCAATTCTCTATTTTTCTTGTTTAGATTAGATAAAAATTCTAGCCTTTGACTAAAAGAAAGTCATTGTTAATGAAATGTTTGTCTTCGTTAATATTACTTCTCACCAAATTGACAAATGAGTTTATTTCTTGTGCTAACCATAACAGAACATAAACCGTTAGCCATGCATGTTTAATGATTTCTAACGTTTGGCATCTATTACTAACAATATGAGATTTGGTTGCATTAACTAGTTGTAGAACTCCAATAGGTCCATGAGATGTGCTAGTTGTGGGAATTGTAGATTCTGAGTTTGTATTATGACTAGAGTCATTAACAAAGGACCCAGATTTAAAGCATTTTCTAGCATTTCTATTTTTACTTTTACTACCAAGTTCTTTTCTTTTTTGTTGCTTAATAGACATTGCAGGAACATTCCCGATAGCTTCACTCAATGTCAAAACATCTGTGGCCGAAATTTTAGACACATGAAAATTTGTTTGTACTATGTCAATAACTTTTTAACCATGCATCCTTACTTTTTCAATTTTCAATATTTTACTATCCATGTTATAGTTTACATATTGAAAAGTACCAAACTAATCATCGAAAATAGAAAATTATTCGAAAAGTACCAAACTGAACATCAAAAATATTAAATTATTTGGCACTTTGCTATGTTATTTTCTGATTTTCATTCAAAGCACCGCTGACCCAATCAGGTAGCAGGGTTTCAATCTCCTCATTGAGAGCTTCTTATCATCTCCAGCAATTGATATCTAACCGTGAATAAGCTATATAGCTTCAATATCTTTTCATTTTCTTTTGCTTGAAGATGAAGACAAAGTATTTTTGGATATGTAACCAAAAGATTGTGTAGTTTTTCTACTTCTTTGTTTACACTTTGTTTCAGTGCTAATACTTTCTTCTTCAACCATTTCTCTAATAGATAATTCTGCTTCTTGATTATTTCTTGGAGCACTGTGACCTTTTTTTCTTTCACTTGTCACTATTTGCAACAAGCTCGCGCATTTGATGGCACCTAGATGTACGATAAATAGGCCTTCTGGATCAACATCTCTCTAGCCTTCAACTTATTTTAAATTTTAAAAATGAAATGACTTCACAAAATCTCCAAGAATGCTTCCATTCTTCATGGTTACTTTCCCAACAGTAAATGGCAAAGAAATAAACATTTTATTCTTTTTATGTTTAAATTTAACTTGCTAATCATAGTGTTAAGCGCAAACTTTGACAACAAAATACACGTCCATAAAAATTCTTGGAAGTATTAGTGGTTTTCCTCGAAACCCATAAACTCGAATAGCCATATTATTTCCTCTTTCTTCATGTATCCCTTTCCCCCAAAGGAAACTTGTGCTTCACCAAATGTTTGATGGGCTCTTGTCTAGTTATCACGCAAATAACTTTCTTTGTTAAAATATCATGAATTAGACAAAAAATTGAATTAACTTCTTGCTTCCACAATATGGGATAATAGAATTGCATCAGTTCTGTGTTAAAATTGAAATTAGAGTTATGTGGAAACTCATCAAAAGTATGAATGGACACTACTCCTCTCCTACAGAGATAGATTCACATATAAGTGATACACAACCAACCACTAAAAGCTTTGATCGATGAGCGCAAGTGAGTTAATAGCACCAATGCAAATAACTATGTTTCTTCCGCTCAAAGTAAGCTATATAGCTTCAATATCTTTTCGTTTTCTTTCACTTGAAGATGAAGACAAAGTATTTTTGGATATGTAACCAAAAGATTGTGCAGTTTTTCTACTTCTTTGTTTACACTTTGTTTCAGTGCTAATACTTTCTTGTTCAACCATTTCTCTAATAGATAATTCTCCTTCTTTATTATTGCTTGGAGCACTGTGACTTTTTTTTCTTTCACTTCTCACTTTTTACAACAAGCTCATGCATTTGATGGCACCTAGATGTACGATAAATAGGCCTTCTAGATCAACATCTCTCTAGCCTTCAACTTATTTTAAATTTTAAAAATGAAATGACTTCACAAACTCTCCAAGAATGCTTCCATTCTTCATGGTTACTTTCCCAAAAATAAATGGCAAAGAAATAAACATTTTATTCCTTTTATGTTTAAATTTAACTTGCCAATCGTAGTGTTAAGCGCAAACTTTGACAACAAAATACACGTCCATAACAATTCTTGGAAGTATTAGTGGTTTTCCTTGAAACCCATAAACTCTAATAGCCATATTATTTCCTCTTTCTTCATGTATCCCTTTCCCCCAAAGGAAACTTGTGCTTCACCAAATGTTTGATGGGGCTCTTGTCTAGTTATCATGCAAATAACTTTCTTTGTTAAAATATCATGAATTAGACAAAAAATTGAAATAACTTCTTGCTTCCACAATATGGGATAATAGAATTGCATCAGTTCTGTGTTAAAATTGAAATTAGAGTTATGTGGAAACTCATCAAAAGTATGAATGGACACTACTCCTCTCCTACAGAGATAGATTCACATATAAGTGATACACAACAACCACTAAAAGCTTTGATCGATGAGCGCAAGTGAGTTAATAGCACCAATGCAAATAACTGTGTTCCTTCCCCTCAAAGTAAGCTATATAGCTTCAATATCTTTTCGTTTTCTTTCACTTGAAGATGAAGACAAAGTATTTTTGGATATGTAACCAAAAGATTGTGCAGTTTTTCTACTTCTTTGTTTACACTTTGTTTCAGTGCTAATACTTTCCTCTTCAACCATTTCTCTAATAGATAATTCTCCTTCTTTATTATTTCTTGGAGCACTGTGACTTTTTTTTCTTTCACTTGTCACTTTTTGCAACAAGCTCACGCATTTGATGGCACCTAGATGTACGATAAATAGGCCTTCTGGATCAACATCTCTCTAGCCTTCAACTTATTTTAAATTTTAAAAATGAAATGACTTCACAAACTCTCCAAGAATGCTTCCATTCTTCATGGTTACTTTCCCAACAGTAAATGGCAAAGAAATAAACATTTTATTCTTTTTATGTTTAAATTTAACTTGCTAATCGTAGTGTTAAGCACAAACTTTGACAACAAAATACATGTCCATAACAATTCTTGGAAGTATTAGTGGTTTTCCTCGAAACCCATAAACTCTAATAGCCATATTATTTCCTCTTTCTTCATGTATCCCTTTCCCCCAAAGGAAACTTGTGCTTCACCAAATGTTTGATGGGGCTCTTGTCTAGTTATCAATCAAATAACTTTATTTGTTAAAATATCATGAATTAGACAAAAAATTGAAATAACTTCTTGCTTCCACAATATGGGATAATAGAATTGCATCAGTTCTGTGTTAAAATTGAAATTAGAGTTATGTGGAAACTCATCAAAAGTATGAATGGAAACTACTCCTCTCCTACAGAGATAGATTCACATATAAGTGATACACAACCAACCACTAAAAGCTTTGATCGATGAGCGCAAGTGAGTTAATAGAACCAATGCAAATAACTGTGTTCCTTCCCCTCAAAGCCATTTTTGCTCTGTGCTTTTAAAATATTTTGTTAACCTACAATGTTTTCGATGTGATTTAGGTATTGCTCATAGATAGCCTAAACAACAACCACTTGTTACTACTCTTCCTATGAAATCCCTTCTACAGGACACTTCCGATATATATATCATTTTAGTGTAGAAAAATCTGCATTTACGAGAAATAGTAGAAATAATTTGCATAATCTAAACACACCACAATTCTGGCTAGAAAATAGTAGAGATTCCGACAAGATTTTTAGAAAATCGGCCATAGTTTTTTGGAAAATCGGATTACAGTTGTTAAATTGTAGGATTTTTCGGTATGAGAGTAATTGTTGATAGTGCTAATTATTTTTCCTTCTTATGTTTCCACTACCTATTACTATTATGTGTGTGAACTATGTTTGAGAAAACTTTCTGATTAAATAGAAATTAAAAAACAACAAAGCAGACGTTTCCGAGAAATAATAGAAATAGTTTAAAAATAAATCTCGAAATTGAGAAACCAATTACTCCATGTACAAAACAAATTAAATGTGAATCATTTCTAATAATGATAGCTAGCTTACATGCTGTCAACAATCACATCCACTACTATATTGTCAATTTAGAGGTAATAACATTTACGTTCCCGATTACGTGTCGATCTATCCATTCGCCAAAAGGCTATTGAACCATTAATGTGATTATATCGTGTAAGAAAATGATTAAACCACACTCTACATAATGAAAGCGTTTCTTTGTCTTCTTCTTCTTCTTCTACATAACACGATTTTGTAATTCCGTGTCTTGTCCATATGCAATGTACGCCTCCTACATCAATTACAATCACCATTAAAAATTCAGCCACAACATTATTGTTAATTCTTTTTGCACTTGATAAAATTTATTATTAAATATTGTTATTTAATTTACTTTGATAGTTTTTAGGTTTTTTATTGTTGAATAAAAGATTTCATTGTGCAGAAATATATTTGTGCGTAGAATGTAAGCTTTACTATGGGCTTGATGTAATAAAGCTCCACATAGTGAAATAGGTTTCTATATATAGCATGATTTCTATAAATACTTAATTTTGCATATGCACATGTTCTTCGAATAACATTCACACATGCACAACCACTTCTGCACAGGTACTTTCATACTCAATAATGCTTTACAAATACTCATTTACAATTGACTATTGCAAAACAAATATGGAGATTCTTCACAATGCTTCGAAAAAAAATCCCACAATTCTATGTATTATTATTATATATTATTATAATCATATGTTGTTGTGCAGAGCTTTTACTGTAGGAAGCTTCCTCTACATAATGAAAACTCTCATGCTAATCACGACGAAATGAAAACTTCGTACCATGAAACACTGATGTGTGCAATTCTCTCTTTTGTACAAGCATTCATAAATAAAGACAACTCAAACAGAATAGTCATCCTTTATGGTTGAGTACCCTTCAATAGTTATCAACATAGTTACAACAAGTGTAATTGTATTCAAATTCAAATTCTGGTCACAACAAATGCAATAGATACAAGTTCACATGTAAAACATTATCTAAGAATTATTTATGTAACTGGTGAAAAGTTTCATTATTAGAAAAAATAAACGTAAATCCATTTTTATTATTATTCATTGCAAAAAATTAGCTAATATATAAAATATAAAAGAAAATACTAGAAAACAAATGTTCAATTATTGTTTTCTGTACAATATTAGAGAACCTAGTCCATACAACTTCCCATGTCAAAAGTTGTCTCAAAATTGTTTACATAATTAGT
The DNA here is from genome assembly GCA_031772625.1 of Pinus tabuliformis. Taxonomy (NCBI): domain Eukaryota; kingdom Viridiplantae; phylum Streptophyta; class Pinopsida; order Pinales; family Pinaceae; genus Pinus; species Pinus tabuliformis. The sequence goes on along the minus strand of CM062819.1, from coordinate 586,261,985 downwards.
AAACATACTAAGGGATAGAAAAGATAGTAATCAAAATTCGAATAAGTTATGATTACAGAGCCATGGTCTAGAAAATAGCTTATGCTGCATAAAGAATTTATGAAAATGTTAATACTTCAATCACAAAGCTAAATGCATTTGTCCCAATGAGAATTGCAATTGCAATCTTGCCAACTGTAATCTCCAAAAGTCATCTACAATAGGTAACAAGGAATTGCATTTATGAATTAGACTATTCTAGCTTACTCCACATATAATATTTAAATATTTAAATTCTTTGACGACAACAACAAATGCTTCAATGTACTAAAACACTTACAATATGCGAAAGCAGAGTTTGATATTATTCATCCCAAAGCTATCTCACGTAATCAGGCTTCCTGAAACAAATTCCTTCACTTTAGCTTCAATTGATTCCTCCATCAGAGCAACAATAATGTCATGCTTAACACATTCATTGAATATCTCCTCCCAAATTTCTTATGTTTCTTCTTGCAATTACAAAACTGAGGCAAAGTACTCTTATTTGAAACTAACAAAACTAATTAGCCATATTCTAATTTCATCAGCACTAAAATCAGTTATGTCATCAAACTACGTTTGTTGTGGTTGTTTCAGCATCTCAAAATCATCCATCATCTTTCTCTTTCAAAATTAATATAGATTCATATGTAATACATAGACCATTTAAATCCTAAACAATCTCTACTGCCTTGAGATACACATCTACTCTTGGATTTTCTATGTCTCCACACTCAGAAGTAATGTCTTCCAATGTTATGATTCTCCAAGACCATGCATCCTTGATCTACCTCCTTCAATCAACATCAAACAACCCTTCTTTATCTTTTCCTAATTCGAACAGTGAATCAATTTTCTGACTAAAAGTTCATAGGTCATTGTCTATGAATTCCCTGTCTCCCTCCAACTCACTTTTGACCAATGTTACGAAAGAACTAGTTCTCTTCTTTAAATGTTGTAGATAAAAAACAACTGGCCATGTTGATTTAATAATCCGTAATCTTTAAAATATATTACTAATTATATATGATTTCATTGTACTTAGAAGATTGCCAGGTTTCTCAAATATATTAATTTTGCTAAGACTGGAAATTTCCAATGGTGGTTTGTGCATCGCCAATGGAGTCATTAGCAAGGGACTTAGGCTCAGGGTATCTTCAAGATTTTTTATTTTTACCTTCAGCTTCATATTTTATGTTTGTCATCGACCAGCAGAATTCACAAGCACTTCGCCACCAACTTGATGCAATTTCATCAGCCCTGGTATTCCAATCGAAGATAGATCAACATTTAATTATGCCCAATCAACAACCTTTTCATTGGAAAACTATATCATTTCAATCTTCAATATCTTACCTCCCCTATCATAATTTTCATCTTAGGATGTGACAAAATGGTCATTGGAAGTAATGTCCTCTTCAAAAATTTCCTCACTTATTCTCTAATTTTTTTGCAAACAAGTACTAACCCAATCAGGTTGTACAATGGTATCAACTTCCATGTCCACCACTTCGTTAATGTTGTCCATTTTAGACACACTTTTGGACCAAAATGATTCAATCGTTTGTGCTCTTTCTGGAGTTACCCTACAAGGAGGCTCTTCATCATCCCCGCTATCTAATAGCCTATCGAAAACAAGTTTTTCACTTCTAGTAGTTATTTTCCGTCTTTTGCTAGAATATGAAGTCGCACTATTGCTACATGTGCAAGTTTGAGATTTCCCCATAGGGTTTGCGCCTCTTTGCTTAAATATTTCTCTTACGCTGATGATCTCTTTTTCAACAATATGTTCATCATCTACTAGCATTTTTTGATCTTTTGTTGGTACATTGGGACTTTCCTTGCTCTTCTCTCTACCTTTCGTAAACAAGTTCCCATACCGCATATGCTCAAGTTGTTCCTTGAAAAATTTTCCTCTATCAAAGCCTTTAATAGCTCCATATTCATTTAATTTGAAAGCGTACAATACTTTTCAAAAATGATAGAATGAGCCGTATTCTTCACAGTCACTTTTTCAATAGTAAACAAAAAAGAAATATATTGTCTTTTTTTTTTCTGTTCAAATATAGATATCCAATGATGATATTTCCTACAGTCTTCAAAAAGAAAATAGTTATCCTCGACAAACATTGGCAAAATAAATGACCTATCTTCAAAACCATAAATTCGTATAACTGTATTGCTTTCTCTTTCCTCATATTTCCCTTTGCCAAATAGGAAAATTTTGGTCTCTGCAGATATTCAAGAAGGCTCCTATCTAGTTGCCATGCAATACACTTTTGTCACAAACACATCCTAAATTAAACAAAACTTTAAAGAGGCTTTGTGCTTCCACAATATATGATACCATAACTACATTAATTCCTTGCGAAACTTGAATATAGAATTACATGGTAAACCATTAAACACATGCCTTCACATGAGAAGTGTTATCAGATATTCCATCATAAAGAATCCATTTTTCTTCGGTAATCCATGTAATTGAACAACTAATTCATTCGAAATGACATAAGCCTAATGAAACATACAATTATTTTTGTATGTCTCATAAAACACATAGAAAATGCATTTTGGAACATGTGAGGTACTTTTTATCCCTACTACATGGGAAAAGAGCCAACATAAATCCCTAAACAAATGCCTAAAAAGGGAAATATCTACAAGAGAAAGATGAAAAGTAACCTTAGAAGTTGCAGAAATGAATTCCCGCACAATGTCAATTAGGTGCACTTTTGGCTCCACGAAACTATCCACAACGGACAACTCTAAACACTTGTTCAGTTCTAGTAAATTGAATAACAATCTAAATGCATTGAGATTTAGAGAAACCTTTATCACTCCTATATTAATTGCCCTATTTTTGAAATCAAAATTAGTTGTTCAAAGATAAAAAATTTCTCTAAAATCAACAGTGTCCGAAACACACCCAGCATTTACTAATCCAATACTCCAATCTTGTTACCTGTTTTTGCTTCCATTGACATATTCACATATCTCTCATAAGTTATCAACTATTCAAATATAGCATCGATATTAGCAAGTGAGCTAACTGTACCACTGTAGATAGGCTCTAAACCTCACCTGCCACACATTTTTCATTTGCAGCAAAAAAAAACTTTGTCAATGAATAACACATTCAAATCTCATTTCGCTTTACAATTTTCCGTTTTCTTCACAAACACTAGTTGTTACTATTACTTGTGTGAAAATTGTTACACACGACACTTTGAATAAATAAGAATTAAAGATATCAAAGACAACGTATACGAATAGTAATAGGCAAAAAAATCGAAATTCCAAAAGCATCTTGTGCATTTACGTTGCACTTTGCTTCCACTTCAAGATCATTGATATATGTGTCATAAGAAATAAAAAATTATAATATACAATAATAGACATTGTATACCGAACCGATAAATTCACCCACACGGCTAAAAATCACCGCAATACGATTTTTTTTAGTTTTTTTTAATAAAAAATTTACATCTCAAGTGTTTGAATTAGTTTTTGTAATATTGGAAATAGATTCAATATCATCAAAAACACCATCGGCAAATTCGCTGATACAACCAAAATTCACTGCAAACCTTTTTTTTTAATCTGGCATTTTTTTTTAAATCCTACTTACAATTGTTAAGGTTCAGGATTTTTGGTGCCCCAAAGATTCTTGATGGTGCTGAATCCATTTCCATAGTAAAAAAATGATTCAAACACTATCAGGATTGTATTTTTTCAAATTATTTTCACTGGATTTTGTCGATAATTTCACTGTCTTGGTGAAATTGTGGCCTCCATACAGAATGCCATCAATAATAGCTACAAATAGTAAAGTGAACAAGGACATTCACAAATAAATATTATTCCAATATGTATTCAACTAATTTCTATGATGAATTGACTTGACAGCTGGCCCCACTACTTAATAAAATTGAACCAAATTTGATTTAAAAATAACATGACATAACTATTTCTCAACAAATTAGACACGTCGTTATGATGCAGTGAAAACATTATTCCACACTGAAAAAATTAATTTTAAACTCTTTGATTTTTGGTGACGTAAAAATAATTTTATTACTAAAAGTTAGTAGTTGTAACTTCAAGTTATTTTCAGTCAAATCTAGAGACTCAAAAAACTATCAATAATAGCCACAAATAGTAAATTTACTTCAAGTTATTTTCAGTCAAATTTAGAGACTCAAAAAATTATCAATAATAGCCACAAACAGTAAATTTACCTTCTATGGCGAATTGACTTAACATTTGGTTCCCCACTACTTTGTAAAGCCGAACCAAATTTGATTTATGAATGAATTGACACACTCATTTCTCACAAAATTCGACAAGAAGTCACAAAAAAAATTAATTTTAAACTGTTTATTTTTTGTAGACATGAAAATAATTTAATTACCGAAAACATAAACTTTAATTCACAATATAACAAGAACATTTGTAAAAAGCAATTTGCAAACTAGAAATAATGAATATTTTCTTGATTAAATACTTTTTACTATTATGTAATATTAGTTTAAGTCTCCTTTTAATGGATTTCAACAAGTATTGCTTTGTGATAAAATGTATGTGTGGAAAAAAATCGAGAAACGTCCATACCTTGTGTGTATTGACATACATGACAAATTGAGAGCTTCTGCTAATATGAGACATACATCAAAACGATTAAAAATAAATAAAAAAACTAATGAATTTGAATAAACTACACAAGTCAAGGAACGAAAACTAACAATATGTCATATACTTTCAACATAACGCAAATGCATATGCTATTACTGGCTTCAAAAAACATGACACACTGAATATTTTGCAATCGAATACACCAAAGCTAATCACAATCCATTGATATAATACCATCTTTATACGTGTCATAAAAAATATAAATGTACCCTACAAAACAAGTTCAAACTAATTGTAATCATAATAATCAACTAAGAAACTCCCAAATGCAAATAGGAAACCGATAAAGGTGAATTAGTTTAAAAGCTTGTAGTATTGTAGAGAAAACCAAAGCTAAGCACAATATACTAATTTAATAGCAGAATTATAAGTGTCAACAGAAACATATATTTATCGTACAAAACAAGTTCAAACTAACAACAATCAAGATAATAAGCTAAGAATCTACCAAATTTAAACAGGAAATTGATAAAGGTGAATCGATTTAGAAGCTTGCAATATTGTACAACTTATGTATTTCTACACTACTACTATCGTCCACAATGTAACAAAAATGATATTGGGACACTATTGAAGATGAAAGCTTGTCTTCAAAGATAATAGTTTATGTAAGGCAACAGAAGCTTGGATAATACTCTGAGCTCTTAAATGCAATTTACAAAGGGAAAATGCTACATGATCTATTGGTTTTTCTATCACTGCAAATAGCATATTTCCCTCACTATAATAGCTATTTGAAATGTTTGCAATCTTGTTTCACTAAAAATCACTACCTGCCACTATTTTGCATCTGAAACATGCTACAAAGATCAAGTTGCCATCCATATTTTTCATCTTCCCTATGTTTTTCCTCTTATTAATATAAAATATGGCTATAGGTAAATACAAGTCATCTTAGCATTCAATTCACTAACTCTACACCTGCTTAGGCATTCAGAAAACCACGTGAGCACCAAAACATCAAATCTAAAAACATGATTTTCACATACTTTCAACCTAATACAAATGCATATGTACAGAACCGTAGAGAAAATCCATTTGTGCACAAAAATCTCTCATGCACAACCACCTCCACATAGCTTTGTTTGCAGAACTACTTCGAGACTCAACAATGCCCTTCCATTAGTCATTGACATTTGAAATAGATATGAATAAATGTGGGTCCCAAATATTATGGGCAGGAAGCATTCGCTACAAAATAAATGTTGGACAAAGTATTTTTTCTCTACACAAGCTATCTCCTAACAACACGGTCTATTGTGTAGAAAAAGCTCTCAATTTTTCATTGTATGCACTTTCGCACTCCGTAGAATCTATTAATAATAAAATAAGCACTTCTTTTGTGCACAATCTACTAATATCAAAACAATTTACAAATAAAATATCCCTATACACTTCCCTCATACCGCATAAATTCTGCACATGCATTTATTCTCTGCATAACGTCCGCACATGAACAACCACCTCTTCACAACTACTTTTGCACTCAATAACACCCTCATTCATTGACATTTGAAACTAATATTAATTAATGATCATACATTGTGAAATACATCCCTAAATAAGAATTAAAAATGGGATTTGTATATTTATTATTTTAATAGACTTTGCATAAAACTTTCACATAACATCTGCATACGCATAACCTACTATGCACAACTTCATTCTCAAAACTACTTACACACTCAATAACTCACTTTGATCAGTCATTGATATTCAAAACTCCACATGCTACCTCCAAACAGCCAACTTCGCACAACCACCTTCACACAGTTCCTTTCGCACAACTACTTCCATAGTTGTGGAAAACATTCCTAAATAATAACTAAAAAAGAGACTTGTATAGTTATTATTTTAACAAACTTCACACAAAGCCTTCCACACATTTGTTTTAGTGCACAACACTTTTTCTTCACATGGATTGAAAACACAATTTATTTAGCACCCCCTTCTATGCAAAAAAAGCCTCAATTCTCCCACACATACTCCTTAACAATATCAATTACAAATTTGTTCAGCCCCCCTCCCCCTTGGGAACAATGCAAAAAACCTACAACCACATCAATTCTCGCATCATTAAGCAAACCACTAACATAATAGGGCCCTGCAACCACATGTCACATAGATTGAAAACATGATACTAGCTTTTATAGTCCAATGATTACGATAATTGTTAAAAAAATGATACTAACTCCCTCTCCACCCCCGTTAGTGTCAGAGCACCCTCCTCTATGGAAAAGGCCTCAGTTCTCCCACACTTACTCCATCCTCCACATAGTAAATTTCCACACAATGAAACCTTACCAATTACATCATTGTTCATCAGTATCAGAACACTCACTATGCAAAGGGCCCCAGTTATCCTTCACATACTTCATCCTCCACACAAGGAAACATAATAATATTAATTTGACATTTGTTTAGCCCCCCGGGGGGCAATGCAGACAACTTGCAACCACAACAATTCTCACATCATTGAAGGGAGCACTAACATAACAATATCCTGCAAGAACATCAATTCTTACATGATTAAGCAAAGTGCTAACATAACAGTGACAATGTCCAGAGCACTCACTAATGGAATGACCACTCACAAAATTATTTTTATTTTTATTTTAAAATGAATTGTTAAGCATTAGAAAAAAATGAAAATAAAACACCCTCCAACATGGGAATTATGTGCCATCAAACTTTTGTAGCCAATCGAAAATTATAAATAACATTTATTCAAAATTGGAAAATTATTTTTAAATTTATGCAAAAATATAAATATTAAGCATTATCTCAAAACTTTAGTTAAAATTACAAAAACACATTCAAATAATGCTATAAACATATAATTTCTACATTACAAAACAAAATCATTTTATTTATCGCTTACATAATTCAATCACATATTCAAATAAATATTATGTGAAAATTAAAATGACAAACATATCTAAATACTTTCATTAATACATTGAACTTGATGAAACCATACATATTTTTTAGGTTTTTCTTTTACAATTATATTTTAATTACATTTATTTTATTCATTTCTTTCTTATAATTATATTTAATTCTATATCTTTTATTATATTATTATATTTCTCTTTTTAAATTTTTAGAATCGCTTCAAATTAAAAATAAATATACATTACATAATGAATATACACAATGAAAGAGCACAAGGAAATAGCATCATATTAATGATAAAATTACTTATTTATACATGTGAAATCTAGGTACGAGACAATTGTGTCTTGGTAACTTATTAACCGTAAAAATGGAATGTAAAACTAATTACATATTATACAATATGCAATAACAATCCTGAAGGATTAGTTAACATTCCCCCCTTAATCCGAAGGGACATCTGACATGCCGAGTAACATTATGATTTTTTCAAACTTTTCACGTCCTAGTGGCTTTGTAAATATGTTTGTGATCTGCTCTAAAGTAGGACAATGTGTAAGGTGAATAACTTTGGCGTCTACATAATGTCAAATCAAGTGATATTTGGTGTTAATATGCTTGCTTCGATCATGAAACATGGGATTCTTGGCCAATTGAATTGTTGAAGAGTTTTCGACAGGTAGTGGAGTTGAAGCCTTTTGTTTCTCTTGCAAGTCTTCAAGTATTTTATGAAGCCAAATGATTTCTTTTGTAGCTTGATCTATTGCAACATATTCGGCTTTGGTGGTAGAATCAGTAGGAACAGATTGTTTGTGCGATCTCCAACTGATGGTTGCTGATCCAAGACTTATCAAATAACCAAAAGTAGAGACTCCATTCTCCTTGTTTGCATCAAAATCAGAATCTGAATAGCCGGTGAGATGGAAATATGCAACTTTGGAATATTTGATGCCATATGTTCGAGTGCCTTTCAAATACTTGAGAAATCACTTTGCTACATTCCAATGACCTTCACATGGCTTATGTATAAACCTGAAAAGTATCCCTACAACAAAAGCTATGTTAGGTCGAGTAGTAGTTAGAAAATTTAAACTTCCAACAAGTTGCCTGTACTTTGTTGGATCTTCAAACATACTTCCTTGAGTGGAATTAAGCTTCAAATTCTCCTCCATAGGAGTAGCAACAAGATTACAATCCTGCATCCCAAATCTGTCCAATAGTTGTTCAATATATTTTTTCTAAGAAATAAAAATATATTTGGGTTTTTGATCAAATTCAATCCCTAAATAATAATGTAATAAACCCAAATCTGTCATGTCAAAAACTTTTAATAATTCTCTTTTAACGGACACTATATAGTCATCATTGTTTCCAGTGATCATCAAATGATCTACATACACAACCAAATATACAACTGACTTTCCAATTTTCTTAACAAAAAGAGTTTCATCATCTAGATCAAATAACTTATAATTCAACCTCAAAAGGTGTTCAGTTAGCTTTTCATACCATGCACGAGATTCTTGTTTCAGTCCATACAAAGACTTAACCAATTTTTTTACCTTTTTCTCTTTGCCTATAACAGCAAAAACCAATTTTTGTACCTTTTTCTCTTTGCCTATAACAGCAAAACCTTTAGGATGAAACATATAAACATCCTCCTTTAAATTTCCATTCAAAAATGTTGTTTTAACATCCGTATGGTGTATCTTCCAACTATTCTGAGCTACAAGAGAAAACAAAGTTCTAAATGTGCCCCATTTTTCTGTAGGAGCAAATGTCTATGTGTAGTCAATATCTTCCTTTTGAGCATAGCCTTTTGTTACAAGTCTTGCCTTGTATTTATCAAGCGAACTATCTGCTTTGTATTTGATCTTATACACCCATTCGCAACCAACGGGTTTGACACCTGCAGGAGGATCCACTAACCTCCAAGTTCCATTCTTAATAAGTGCATCATATTCCTTTCGCATTGCATCCTTCCATTCATGGCAATTAGCAGCTTCTTCAAAACAAATAGGTTCTCTAATTGTACAATGATTGAATTCACGGTCATGAGAAACATTACCTGAATCACCTTTAGAAAACATTCTTGTTTCAAAATCATCATACTTTCTTGGAAATTTTTGAGCACATGTAGATCTTCATAAAAGTTGTTGAAGTGGTTGCGATGGTTGCTCATCTTAAAAAATAGGCTAAAGAACAGGCTCTTCAAGAGAAATTTCTGGTCCTGTAGAAACATTACTATCATCCAAATTTTCTTCAGCAATAACATTCTCATAACTCAAAGATGGAAGAACCACAGACTGGTCTAGAATGGGAACCCCCCCTTTAGTGTGTGGAACAACATTATCAAATTCAAAATATAACTTCTTAGATGCAAATTTCTCCAAATGAACCAATTGCTTATCAACAGTGGAATTACTTTTATTTGATTCAAGGAAAATAACATCTTTGGAAAGAATGAACTTCTTATTCTCATCATCATACAATCTATAAGCTTTGGAAGTAGCAGAATATCCCAGGAAAATACATTTGCGACTCCTAGCACCCAACTTAATGCTCTGATATTTAGGAATTAATGCATAGCATAGAGAACCAAAGACTCTAAAATTTTGAACAATAGGAAGATGATTATACCACATATCATAAGGAGATTTATTATTGACGACAGAAAAAGAACAACGATTGCAAATATAAGCTGCACAAAGCACTGCTTCTCCCCAAAACATCAACTTAACATTCTTAAAGAACATCATAGATCTAACCATATTAAGCAAAGTTCTATTCATACGTTCTGCGACACCATTATGTTGTGGATTATAAGGTATGGTAGTTTGATGTTTGATTCCATTGTCCTTCAAGTATTATTCAAAAGCATGAAAAGTGTACTCGCCACCATTATCAGTTCTTAGAATGCCTATATTCTGTTGAGTTTCATTTTTAATCATTAAATGAAAAATTTTAAAAACATCAAACACTTGTGACTTATTCTTCAACAAATACACCCAACACATTTTCAAGTAATCATCAATAAATGTTAGCACATATTTATTTCCATTTGAAGTTGCAACAGGGATGGGTCCATATAAATCTGAATGTATGATACCTAATTTTCATGAAGATCTGAAAGGAGAACTATGAAAAGGTTATTTACAATTCTTTCCTATAATACAAGCATCACAAGGTGTAATTGATGTGACCAAATTGAGCATGCCACAACAAGCTAGGAGATAGGATATCACTTTGTTGTGCCAAAAGAACAGAAATTTCACAAGAATTAGTAGATGAAGTACCATTTAATTTTAAAAGAGTACCTCCTTCCACACCGGTCATAACAGCTGCATGATCATATGCTCTTCTTAGCTCGATGATGTCATCAAATATATGAATAGAATGCCCCTGCTTCCGAATATGGATAAGAGACATCAAATTTCGTTGAAATTGTGGAATATAAAGTAGATCATGTAGAACATAATCTGCAAAATTTAGTATCTTCAAATGAATAGAGCCAATGCCAGATGGTTTAATTTGATATTTGTCAGCAAAGTAAATAACACCATCAATATCGTCACTGAATGTTTCAAAAAAATCTCACCTAAATGTCATGTGACAAGTGGCTCCTGAATCCAAAATCGAAGTATCTTTCCATGAAGAAAATGTAGTGTTGAAAACATCATTCATTTAAAATTACAGTGAGCAACAACGTAATGTGAAAACTCTGATGATTTTTCCTTGTCTGGTGGTGGTTGATCTTTCTTTTCATTTAATTTTTCTCTCCTTTCACTGACTTTCTCCCAAGGGATTTTACAATTAGTAGAAGTATGACCAATTTTACCACATCTAAACCATTTGATAGTTGCTTTATCATTAAAATTCCTTTTGTTGTCTACCATTTTGTCGTTTGTCTCCCTGATTATTTTTGCTTGCCCTTACCTCTATAATTTCTCCTACCATGACCTCTACTACTTTTATCACCTCTAGAAGTTTCAGCATGAGACTTCTGATCCTTTTGTGCAAGGCACAAAGTTTCTAGATTAGAGTTAGATGGAGCCTTTTCTTCCCAGAGGCTTTTTCTCTCTTAGCTATTTTGCTTACTAGTTTATCAAATGTAATGTCTTTTATCTACCCACTAGCTTGGAGAGATTCCAAATAGTTTGAATAGACAGGGTGAAGTACTTTTATAAACGTTGTAAGTTGTAAATCTACTTTAATTCCAGTGGCTTCTATATCATGAAAAGTGGCTTTTTATTTCAGAGGTTCTCTTCAAAGGATCATTATCCTTCATCTCTAGATTAAACAACTTTAACAATAACTGAATAATTTCGAGTTCTGAGTGTGAATCATACAATTCTTTCAACTTAATTAGTGCTTCGAATGTAGTACCACAAGAAACAATATATCTACTTATTTCTTTTATCACCGACGCAGTTATTAATGCATATGCCTTGTTGTCTCTTGTCTCCCAAATTGCATGTTGCTTCTCATTATCAAGCGGCTCTAGTACAATTTATTTTCCATCACTATCATTCTTGCCTTGACAAACTTCCCACAAATCATTAAAAACAAGGGCACTTTTAAGCTTTCTAAACCACTCTTGATAATTTTCTTTTCCATTAAGAACAACTCCAACTATAGAAAATATTAAAGTCATAATTGTTATGTAGCCAAATATTCTTCAAATCCTTTCAAATTCAAAATATATGCAATACTTGTGAAAAAATATAAATTTGTTTCTCCTCTTATTTTAACAAAATTGGCTTTGTGGTTTAGTGGTAAGTTTCAAAAATAGCCTAGCAAAAGAGCTAGGTTCAAATCTTATTAGCCTTCAAAAATAAATTTTATTTTCCTCTTAAAAAAATATGTATTTCAAGTCACCAGAAAATTGACCACACTTTAATTAAAAATTTAATATTTAAACCACCAAATATATACATTCTCGCCAGAAAATTGACCACTCTTCAATTGAAATTTCAGCCACCTAAAAATATATATCCTTGCGAGAAAATTGACCACTCTTCAATTAAAAGTTTTATTCAAGCCACCAAAATATATATACTTGTATTTTTCACTAATACTTCATTAAAAAAAAAATTGTATTCTTCAAAAATCTTTCTATAAAAAACTTGTATCATTCAAACTTTGTATCATTTTCAGTGAAAAAAAAAATAGTATTCTTGAGAAAAAAAAATATTTGTATTCTTCAAAAATCTTTCTGTAAAAAACTTGTATCATTTAAACTTTGTATCCTTCAGACATCTCCCATTTGCAGTAAACATATCTTGTTATCCTTCATAATCTTTACTATCATTAAACTCATGTTCACTGTGGTCAATGCAAATACTATGATTAAACTCTTGTTTAATGCCACTCAATTTCTCCAATCGCCTTTCATTATGAGTGAAAGATATGAAACTTACAGAGATGGGCATCCCATTGCATTGCTCCACTAGATTAACCATCTGCTGCACTCTATCTTCACAGTTTTCATGTTTTGGGTCTCTTTTACCATAGACTTCAAATACATAGAGTTTAGGAACAACTCAACCAGGGCTTTGATACCACTGTACAAGCCCAAATAAATTCCACAATGAAAAAACACAATGAAAGAGCACAAAAAAAGAGCGTCATATTAATAATAAAATTACTGATTTATACATGTGAAATCTAAGTACAAGAGAGTTGTGTGTTAGTAACTTATTAACCGTAAAAACGGAATGTAAAGCTAATTACATATTATACAATATACAATAACAATCTCGGTAATTTATTAACCATAAAAACAAAATGTAAAATTAATTACATATTATACAATACACAATAACAAACCAGAAAAATTAGAGGAGCCACCCAACAGATCTACGCCACCATTCACAATACCGCATCTACCATCCTACTTCGACAGGAAGCATCAACCTTCGCCTCTGAAGTTATTACGTAATATAAGGGCCAATCGAAGGATTCATACTATCTATTAGAAGTTTGTCTCTGAGCGCCATCCACCGTCCTTTCCTCAAACTCCTCTACTTAAGAATTACCACCAACCTTGAACCCGATAAGTAAGTTGAGTAAGTCAAATAAGTAAGTAAGGTAAGGCTACACGGGTTACACAACAACCTCAACAACCTCTTAGAGGAAAATCCAAACGAGGGGGGCAACGAATAAGAGAAATGGAAAATCCAAACGAGGGGGGCAACGAATAAGAGAAATGGAAGTTTGGGCTCTAGAAGGTTTTGGTGTTGCTTATATTTTACAAGAGATGCTTACTCTCAAATCTGGTTGTTTCGTTCATCTCGTCGTAAGTTGGTAACGCAGGTGTATTTTCACCTCTTTAATAATTTGTGAGTTATCTATGTTAATTCCTTAGATCCCTCAAAATCACATATAAATGTTATTTGTGTACATAACCATATTTAAGAAAAAAACAAAAACATGTTAATTGGAAACTTAGCTAATACCAAATCAATATAGTGAACCATATAAAAGAAAAATAACTATATAATCATGACTCATTCGTTGACTAGCCAAGGAATTATTACACCGCCCCGTAGAATAAAATAAAATAAAAGCATGTACATCATGACTCTACTCATCATGACTCTACTCTTGACAAGTGAAGGAATTATTATACAACCTCAATAAAATAAAATAAAAACCACTCAATAAAATAAAATAAAAACTAGACATCATGACTCCGCTAGTTGACAAGCGAAGGAATTATTACACCACCTCCGCTGCTCTCTCCGTCTTCACCACGCCTAAAATTTCGATTTCGTCGAGAATTACTACGCCTCCTCTCATCCTTCTAATAACTACACTCCCTTCTCTCATCCTTCAATAAATTTGTGTCCGCCCCGTCTCCACCACGCCCAAACTTTCGGATCGCTGTCAATAATTACAGCTCCTCGCATCCTCCCACTAATTAGAGAAACAGATGAATCTGTCCGCCTTCTCTCCACCACGCCCAAACTTTTGGGTCTCTATCAATAATTACACCAACACCAACTAGACACGAACCAGACTAGGCATATTTACAAATCTATGGAACCACGGTGCCGTATATGCTCATCGCTGGATAATCTACCTGCTTAAATCTAACTGTAGTCATATATTCCCGAGTTAATGACCCGACAAACTTGTAAATATTGGTTGCCATCCGACCATGCCTCCCTTCCGTGACTAGACTTTGGGGTTTCACCGAATTGCACATCGTTTCACCCTTCTAAACAAGGATTTGACTTTATATTTTTTTATTAATAAATACATATTTTTAATTATTAAATTAATTGAATTAAAAATGATACATGAGTTTTATAAATTACATGCTCTTTCTATTAAAATTTCATAGTACAAATAGACTTCTCTTTTATATTTTAGGATTTGACAATTTGAAAGCAATTGAATTTTAAGAGTTGTGCTTTTTTAGTATTGACTCATGGAATTCCTTTAGAATATAATTTATTTAAAGGGATTAAATTACCCTAGATTCATGTTAGTTTGATGTTATATTTAGATACATAATTAGTTGTAGAAAATGATGAAGTTAAATCTATGTAGCCTATAAAAGTAAAACTTTCTTGTAAAAGTAAAAAAAATTATTGATATGTTGGTACTAGGCATTTGTGTGAAGAGGTGGAGAAATATTAGGAAAAATGTACTTATTACATTTTATCTAATATTTTTGCCTACCTCCATCCACTTTTTAGTAAGTTATATTGGATAAAATACAATACTATAATATTACATTTTATCCAATATTTCCCCTCAACTATAAAATTAGTAGGAGTGAGGGGAAATATATGGTAGAATGTAATATTTAGGGTGGGGTGTGACTTGAAATATTCGGTAAAATTTATATTACATTTCAATTAGTATTTCCCCCAGCCCCTTGACATTATTTATTAGGTGGGAGTGGTTATAAATATTGGGTAACATCTAATATTGTAATATTATATTTTATGTAATATTTCCCCTCACCTGATTCACTTTTTGCATCGCCGAGTATAAGGCAGATGTGTAGATGTAATGTAAGTAAACATTTGTAATGTCGGCTCAATTGTAATAAATATATTTGTAATAATTAATATAGATGTGTTCCATCTATAAATTTAATTAATAAGTGGATAAAAACTTACTATTTACAATGTGACAAGATTTTTAATAATGAATATTTAGCATGGATGTTATTAACTTCTAAGTAGGTTTTTTTACAATACCATTGGCCAATACTCTCAAGAGAAAGATAAAAAGGGAGCGAAGGGAAAAAAAAATTATAATACCATGGGCTACTACCATGGTTTATAGATACTATGGGCCATCTAGACTTTTGATTATTATGTTATGGATCTAGGCTTTTAATTATTCTGTTACAATACCATGTGTCAATATCATGGCTTATCAACACCACATGCCCAAAAATCATAACTTATTTCAAAATCAAAATATTTTACAAATATTTTATTTTAATTTTATTTTATAACATTTTTTGAAAAAGGGTTATAATTACTTTTAAAGTATATCTAAATCCTCGATCAGCATGACTACTAATAATATTCCCATAGAGATTGAATGGAGGTTTTAATAAATTAAAAAATGAGAACACTTTTATATATACATATGTGAAATTTATATAATATAAATAATATTATAAAGAACTATGATAGATGCATCTTAACCAAGGATCCAAGCGAAGTAAGAAAGAGAAGTGATTAACAATGATAGAAGAAAGATAGTGCATGATTTTTTAAAGTTTTTTATTATTGTATTTTCTTTAACATGATTGATCCAAAATACAGGTTTAATATTTTACAACCACTTTTTTTTTTTTTTAAATACAATACAATTGGATCATATTTAAGAAAGAGAGTGATATGAAAGGGGGAATATAATGTGGGGGTGGGGCGAGAGAGATAGAGATGGGAGAGACAATGACATAGAGAAAGGATGAGAGAGAGGAGGGGGAGAGAGGGAGGGAGAGAGATGGATTTGGAAGGGGAAAGAGAGGGAGTGAAGAAGAAAGATATTGAGAGATAGAGGTGGAGAGAGAGAGAGGGAGTGACAAGGGACGAATGAAGATGGAATGAGGGAGAGAGGAGACGATGGAAGAGAGAGAAAATGAGAGGATAAAGATAGGGAAAGAAGGGGAAGAGAGACAGGGAGACATTGATATGGAGGGGGGAGATGGGGAGAGAGATAAGGAGAGAGGGAGGTAGATAGTGATAGAGTTGGAGGGTGGAGAGAAGGGAGAGAAAAGATGGAAAAAGAGAGAGGACTTGGGAGAGAGGAGAGAGAGAGGGGGAGAGAGAGATGGAGTTGGAAGGGGAAGAAAGACATAGAGAGAGAAAGGTAGAGAGGGAGTGGAAAAAGAGAGGCGAAGAGAGAGAGAGAGAATGTGAAGAGAGAGAGGGAGAGGGAGAGGGAGAGAGAGAGAGATAGATAGATATGAAGAGAGAGTGTGTATGTTTTTGGGGTGAAAAGGAGAGACATGGGGAGACAGAGATATACATGGGGTGGGGAAAGGGTAGAAGAGAGAAGAAAAGAGAGGGAGGGAGGAAGAGAGATAGGTGGGAGATAGAGATATAGATGGAAGGGGTGGAGAGAGAGAGAAGGGGAAGGGATAGAGAGGGAAAGGAAGTGGGAGAGATAGATGTGTAGATAGGTAGATAGATAGATATGGGGGGGGGGAGAGAGCATGACATGTGTTTAGGAGGCTGAGATAGAGGGAAAAATACGGAGAGATGGAGGGAGGGAAGAAGAGAAAGATAGAGAAAGGGAGGGAGAGTTAGATAGAGAGAGACGAGGGAGAGAGGGAAGGGAAGAGAGAGAAGGAGAGGGGGAGGGAGATAGACACATCATGGAAGGTTGAGAGAGAGGGAAGAAGAAAGAGACACATATAGAAAAATACTTATATAGAAGGTAGATCTAGAAAGTCATGAATATTTTGGATTTTCACTAAAATAGATGTATTGATTTCAATGTAGTTATTGATTTCTAATCCTATTTAATCACATGTACTATATGCATTGATTTCAGTGTAGATGTCGATTTATAATCCTATTTAATACTTTACACTAGATGCATTGATCTCAGTGTCGATGTTGATTTCTACTTCTATTTGATTGCTTGCACAAGATGCATTGGTTTTAGTGTAGATATTGATTTCTAATCATATTTGATTTCATGCACTAGATGCATTGATTCCGGTGTAGATGTCTATTTCTAATCTTATTTAATACCTCACACTAGATGCGTTGATTTCTAATTGTGTTTGATTGCTTGCACTAGATGCATTGATTTCAGTATAGATGTTGATTTGTAATCCTATTTGATTATTTGCACTAGATGTATTGATTTTAGTGTAGATGTTGATTTATGATTTGATGCACTTAGATGTATGATGTGCATTAATTTCAAAGTAATTAGATTAATAGTGTGCATTGATTTCAGTGTAAGCACATCTTTGCCTCCTCCATCTATATCTCTATCTCCCATTGTCTCTCCTTCTCTATTACTCTATATCACCCCCTAAACATATACACTCTTTCTTCATATCTATCTATCTCTTTCTCCCTCCCTCCATCCCTTCCCCTCCCTCTCTCTCTTCCCCTTCTCTCTCTCTATAACATTTCTCTCTCCATATCTATATATCTTCCTCCTTCCTTGTCTTTGCCTCTGTCTTCTTCCCTCTTTCCTGCCAACTATATCTCTGTCTCCCCTTGTCTCTCCTTCTCACCCCAAAAACATACACACACTCTCTCAGTGTATGCACATAAAAATTATTCATGGTATGCATTGACTTATGTGTTATAGTAATTCAACCATAAATACAATATTTGAATTTTCATCATAAATAAAATGTTTTCTTACCCGAAATATTTGCTTCTTGAAATTCTAAACTATTTATAATTGCCTACATTCTTATTATTCCCATTTTCCATCATTCAACACTTTTAATTACTTTGCATTCAAAAGCCGTAATAGAAAATTACTATTAATAGCTCAAGTTAATTATTTGAATGGTCTATGATTCTAACTATTCTTTTCATATGATCGATATGAGAAAATGGAAAAAAATAGTAGGTGTGACAATAGGAACAGTAAAAGAAAATAGTAGTTTCAAATTGATGATTGTTTGTAGTTGACTATATTCTTATTATTCACATTTTCTATCAATCAAAATTGTTACATTGACACTTTGCACTCAAAATGTTTATTAGAGTCTCTCTCATCTCAGCAAACTGATGTAACTAAGCAAATTTTAAATTAAATTGACCAAAATAATCTTAGATATACTTAGCATATTTCAAATGATAAAAATAATTAGATGTTCAACAAATTTTGTATGATTCCACACGACTGAAACGAGCCTAGATCCATCTTAACACCAGATCTATCAAGCACCGAGAGGGATCAAATATCTTAATGTGAAAATCTTTCCTCCCTCAAAAAATAGGTTTGCACCTCGAGAGATTTGATCCCTCTCAGGCGTTTGATATATCCGGTGTTAAGATGGATCTAGGCTAGTATATAAAACTGGAAAATAAATCATCAATAATAGCAATTTAAAACAAATAACAATGTAATATCAATATCTAAATTTTTAATTTTTAATAATTTTGGAATTAAAAATATTTTCCATAATATATATATATATATATATATATATAAATTGAAATATATATATTTTATTAGGTTATGTGAATCTTGAAATGATTAGTATGTTTAACTTGGTTTGAGTAGGCATCACTCAGAGACTTTTAAGTTGTCAAAATCATGCTTTTTACAGTATCCTTTAGCATGATTAGCTTTGTCCCCACAAAATTTCCAACTAATGATGTTTATTCCATAAACTACCTTAATAAAATACCTATCAAAAATGAAAATATAAATATTTTTTTTTAAATTTTAAAAACTTAAAAATAAAATTTAAAATTTATTTAAATTAAATTATTTTGAAGATAGGAATAAGTGAAATTTTAAAGTTTTGTTTTTTAAATCATAAAATAATTAACAATATAAATGTGTTAATAGGGGTTCATTAGTTTAATCATATTTCCACAAAATTATTAATGAAATTTTTACATTATCGTACATTTTAAACTGAATTTACATATAACTATTAATAAACTTTTCAATTATTATACTAAATAATGCTATTTTTCATTTGGAGCTATCGACTCCTTCCGCTCCTTCAGAAGAATGCATCGAAGCTTGTCCAACTATGCACCGATGATAGCCCATTTGGTCTTCTACTCTTCCGTCCTTGTAATTTTAGGCCACTTTTTAAAGATTGTAATCAAATAAATAACCTTTATATTCTAATCCATTGGAGAAAAATGCTACTATTCTGCATTTCTCTTACAACCTTGTAATCTATTAACTATTTTAAAAAAATACTATACCTACTTCTATCATTTTAACATTGTAATCTAATTTATTTTAATTTATATTTTAATAAAAATAATATTTCCTTTTTATGTAAAAATAATATATTTTAATAAATTTTATAAAATATATATAAATTTTTTATTTATATAAATATATTTATTTCAATATGTATATGTATAGACTTGATAATAATTATGAGTAGAAAAATTTTAGGATTTAGGATTAAAACGTTTAAAGCTCTAGTCATTATTGGTATTTTATATGGATGTATATCCACAAACTTGGGGAGAAAAACTGAAGAAATCCAAAAGTAGTTTATAACTTACAACCTTAAGATTAAAGGAAATACTCCCTACCATGTCCACCTACAGGCCTTACCCCATTGAAGGTACAATCGACTAGGAATCTTATGTATAAGAAGAAATTATACAACATGGAATCCAAGAGGTTTCTAAAATTGTTTCTAGCTCTAGCCAAAACACCCACCTTCTACTCAAACTTGGGAGGCATAAAGATGCCTAATCATGGCTAGATAATTAGGAAATAAAGGAAGAGATCATCTTGCAGAATCCATATAATATTAAAAATGTTGTTACTGTAGTGGCCAATCTAGGGTGCTAGATTAGACTATATTTATTATCAACCATGGTCAGTAAACTTCGAGGCATGCGTCTACAGTCTATAGACATAAAGGATCCCTAACTAAGTGTTTATTGTGATGGGTCACAGTACTTCTTTACAGAAGGTTAAGATATGTTTCCTCTCACCTTAACACTCAGATCATCTAACTTGTCTAATTTTCCTAACGATACAGTGTATCACTAGACTGAGGTTTTGAACCCCTTACGAGGATGCTATGCACAAAAACTCTGTCTAGTTAACACTTGAGCATTCATGACAAATTAAAAGCACACTGAAATCAAAAGCACACTAAAATTTAAATGCATGGAAAACAGAGTCTATGGAGATGCTTCAAAATACAACGATGGATCAAATCTCTTACAAGATATGGTTCAATGATCTTAACGATGAAATCTTCAAGCTATCACCATAAATACCATTTGTGAGAATTTCAAATCAAATTGACAAAATCATAAGCATGAAAATAACATCAAACACTATGCGTTCTATTCAAATTCACAAACTACTAAGGAAATGAAAATGACAGTATACCAGCTCCACGCAGGGCCCATCCGCGTTTCAATGGTACACTGAAGTAAACTCAAGCGATGAGAATATTAATGCGTAAACAATTCTGGAGTAAAGCCGTGACTATATTCAAGCGCTGTAGATTGCAATTACATGCCAAAGTTCTGTTCTCAAACGATATACAGAGATAGTAATCGTAACTGTAATGTTAACAAAATAATACACAGTCTTATCCCCTGTCCCTATTGGGATCAAATGTACATTCATTGAGCAGTTGTTTCCGCTTTTACAAAGGAATGATTTTTTATCATTTCTAATCTAAACCGATTTCCAAAAAGAAACAAAATGAAACCGGTTTTGGGAAATTGTGGCTTTTACTGCCTTTGTAACCAAAACGCTGAGGTTTGACCAGCGTGGACTGCGTAACTAGGAGCTTTTGATTTGTTGTAGAATCGATTTTTCACCATGCTTGTACATTCCAGTTTTCGTCCCTATCCATTGCTTTGGCTTGCCTGTCATGCCACGTGTCAGATGATAAACCATTTACAGGATGTTGTGACTTCCTGTAACCTTTTTATTGAAAATTCCTAATTTCTAACATAAAAAATCATAAATTAACTTTAATGCAAACTAACAACTATAATGCTATTAATTAATCAATTTCAAGGAATATAAGGGATCTATGGAGGAAAAAGGTAGACAAATGATGATGTTTTTAGAAGAAAAAGATGGTAATGGAATGGTACCAACATCTACCCCAAGCTTAATGAATTAGCATGTCCTCATGCTAATCCTGATGTGCTGCCTCTAAACTCTGTCCCTGCCTGCACCTCTGCTACTTTCAACAATGCATCTATGTTCTTCTTAGCTTGGGCATCTTTTTGAATGTGGAGCTCATGCTTTAAACTATTGTATTTCTCCTTGAGGGCTTTCTTTTGGGTATACCATTTGGTTGCCCATTTGCAAATATCAGTTTGTTCAGCCTCGAGTTCCTTGATTTGCTCCCTCAACTTCTCATTTTTCTGTTGAGTCTCTTTACTCTGTGCTCTTAGCATTTCATTCTCTTTCTTGATGACTTTCGCCAGCATGTTGGCCTCCATCAGTTCTTCTTTTAACTTTTCAATTTTCTTTTACAGCCTCCTTTGTTTCTTAATTGGGGTGGTGACTCTTTTTCTTGCCTATTGTTGCTCTCAACCTCCATTTCGGCGTCTGGTCCAGGTTGTGAGTGAGCACTGCTCTCAATGTCCATCGGTGCAGGTGCATTCAATTCCGGTTGGTCTTCTTGTGGCTGGGTCTTTTGTGCTCTCCTAGATCTTCTTGTATATGTAGTAAAAATTTTGTCTTGCTCCGTTTTCTGGGCATCCTCTTGTCTCATTTTTCTCGTCCTCACACTAATAATGGGTGGAGGGACATTGCTTGATTTACGCACAGGAATCTCTTCATCAATGTCATGCAGAAATCCTGAGTGCTCTTGCTGTTCTTGTTCATCCTCTTCATCTTTGATTTGGTTGGCAGCCAGGAATTCCTTCCACGTTTTTCCCCTTTTCTGTAATTCAAATTCAATGAGGATTTTAATTAACCCAAAATGACATAAGCTTTTGTCTTCGTTACCCTTTCTCTTTTGAATAGTCTTTGACATCTTGGTCAAGCTCTGCAAGAGGAAATATGGTAAACTAATGGTGCACTGTCCTTTTAGATGTAACAGGAGTTTGATATGGTATAAAAAGACTATGCTGTAGCGACCCTCACACGTAACAAATTTTTAGATGGTATACACCATTTCGTCCCATGGATGCATCAGCCAGCTCCTAGGGACACCCTTCTTCCAGTTAACAGATTAAACCCTCGACCTGGACATGAATTGGGTCCATGATTTTTCTTTGAATTGTTTTGTTTTGGAGTATTTTTCTCCTTCCGGGCTATTCCCCAAGGATTGTGCTATAGTGTCTTCTAAGATTCTGAATGAAAGATTGCTTATTAATGCTTTCTCCCCATTAAATGTAAAGGCAAACTGTTTGGTCACTTCCTCATTGCTCCCATTAAACTTCTCAAAGAAGGGTAGCCATTGTTTTTCTTTTAAAATTGCAATGCAGTCATCTTGGTACTGAGAACTGTCAAATGTGCTTGGCTCTACCCTATTAGTCATTTTGACAAAGAAACCCTACTCTAACCCTCTTCCTTTATGCTTACTAATTTAACAAGGGTATTTTGGTGTGTTACCTCTACTTTTTGCCCTACACAATTAACCTGGTGGCGCCCTCTGTTCTTCGAAATCAACTCCTTCAATGGCTTAAGCAGTGACTGGGTGACTGTCTTTGAATTATGGCAGAGGTCGAAACTTGTGAGCCCAGTTACTGTGCTTTCCTTTCATAGCACTTGCTGTTCTCGGCCTTTGTTTTTAAAATCACAGCATTTGAATTGCTTAGTATGGAACGCCCTTTTTACAACTGAAAATAAAAATAGAATTTTAACAACCGACTTGACCCATTTCGTTATAATGATAACAGAGCGTACTCATATTTCTATGACAGAGGAGTGACTGTACTGGGTTGTATGAATATTATCATGAGAACGCCGCGAGCATGTATGGAGTACTGGAGTATAACAACGGATAGTTGTTTGCATGAGTCGACTTGGTCGAACAATCATGTTATAACTCAGCCAATTCAAAACACAATGAATGAAACCGTGTAACATTTGGCTTTATAAAAGTTCACCTCCTGTCCCTTGCTCATTGGTATTTGGCTGAATAACAAGATGTTGGACCGATAGTAAAGTTTGATGGCCGATAAGGAGTTAATAACAAGGCTGGGAGGGTGGTATAATAGAGGATTTAAAAATCATAGGAGGAGGAGTATGGGGATAGGCTAGAGTGTTGGGAAATGATAGGAATTAGGAATATGACGAGGGTGATGGATATGTGGGTGGTTTTGAAATTGATATCATAAGTAGTCATAGTCATCAAATTTAACACTAAAGCAATCTAAGAATTTAAATGTTAAAAATAAAAATTGCAATAATACATTACACTTTTATTGGTTGATCAAGAATTGAGTTGGCATGCATAGATAGGACTAGTCTTTCTTGTTCAGATATGACTAATCTTTGTTGTGCAGAATAGGTCCCTCTGAGATAAATTTGGATGCAACAGGTCCCTCTAAGATCTGGAGAATATGTGTGTAGCTTCTTTGAAATCTGGAAAAGAAGTAGATATGTGCAGGTTCCTTGATCTTTGGTGTTTGATGGAGCTTCAGTGAAGCAACCTTTGAAAATCTGTTGAAACTTTGTTGAAGCTTTGTTGAAGTAGCTTGAGATATCAGTCTCTAACAGGTCCCTTTTATTTTTGCTAAACAGGTCCCTCTAATGTTGATGCTGGTAGCATGGTCTTCCGAACAGAACAAGTCCCACTGCATAATTCTTTTAAACAGGTCCCTCTGATTAGAACAAAGACAAAAACAACTTCTTTATTGAAATCTGAAGTGTTGAAACAAACTCTTTAAGAATTTACAATGAGGAGATGAGATAAGAACAAACTTCTCCCCCACTAAAGCTTTGACTTGTCCTCAAGTCATTATTGAATTGGTGAATCATACAGGAAACAAAAAGAAAAGGAATTCTTACCAGCCAAAGAAGTGGTTTTCAAGTAAGAATTCTGGGTTAGAGTGTGCCAGATTCTGGTTTTCACATCTAACCCATTTTTATTATTATTATTATTATTTATTTTTTTTATCTTTTTTTTTTTTTAATTTTTTTTTTTTTGAATTTCTAAATTGACATGAAATGAACTAAGGCAGAGATACGACAGCTGAAGGCTGCAATATCTCAACCTCTCTTTGTTGAGAGACAGTTTGAAGAAAATTTTGCTTGCTAATGGGCCTATTGTAAAGTTTCAAGCGATGACCATTGACAGTAAAGGAGTGGCCTTCTCCATCAATAGTAATGGGCTTGACTGATCCATTGTTATAAACTTGAACGATTTCGTATGGGCCCATCCAATTTGTGGTAAACTTGGCTTTATGATCTCTGAATTTAGAATCAAAGAGTAAAGCCCAGTCTCCTTCTTTGAACTGCTTCTTCTTGATATGTGCATCATGCCACTGCTTCCTTTGTTTTTCCATGAGGAGTGTTGTCTCCTCTGCTTGCTGCCTCATTTCATCCAGCCGGTTCAATTGCTGAATTCTTTCTTGTTGTGCTTCATTAAGATCAATTCCCAAATCTGCAGCCATCTTAAAAGTAAGTATTTGAAACTCAATAGGAAGCATTATCTCTTTGCCATACACCAACTGATATGGTGTAAATCCTGTAGTATTCTTCCACGTGATTCTATAAGCCCAGAGTGCATCTTTGAGCTTCTCTTCCCAATTCTTTCTATCCATTACCACAGTCTTAGTGATAATTCCTTCCAAAGTTTTATTTGTGGATTCCACCTGGCCATTGGCCTGTGGATGGTAAGGTGTACTTCTTCTGTGCTTGATTTGATATTTTTCTGTGATGTCCTTAACTAACTTTGAAGTAAACTGAGCACCTTGATCAGTCACTATCTCCCTTGGTACTCCATACCTTACAAAAATCTCTTCAAAAAGGAAGTTTACCACTGTTTGTTCAGTTGCTCGGACTAGTGCTTTAGCCTCAGCCCATTTTGTTACGTAATCAGTACATGCTAAGATGTACTTCTTACCATTGGAAGTTGGATTAATGGGTCCTATGAAATCTAGAGCCCATTTTTCAAATGGCTCTAGGTGTACTTGGGGCTGAAGTGGCATCTCATCTGTAGCTGTTGGCCTACCCATTCGTTGACAGCTATCACAACTTTTCACGTACTTTTTGGAATCCTTAAAAATAGATGGCCAGTAGTATCCAAGACTAAGAATCTTGAATGCTATTCATTTAGCTGCAAAATGCCCACCACACGGTTCATCATGGCAAGATTTTAAAATATCAATTATCTCATCATTTCTTACACATCGTCTAATAATCATATCATGACCAGTGTAAAATAAATCGCCATTAATCCATGAGTATCGAGCACTTTGTTTGACTAGCCTCTTCTTTTCCTATGGAGTAAAGTATGGAGGTGTTCTTCCTGTAGACAAATAATTGGCCAAGTCAGCATACTAAGGATTCACTATTGAAATTGAAAATAGATTTTCATCTGGAAAAGAATCTTCAACCAGAACAACCTCGCCTTGATTTTGTAGTCTAGAAAGAAAATCTGCCACCTGATTCTCCTTATCTGGTCTATCTAACACTGTGATGTTAAATTCCTGTAACAATAATAACCATCTGGTAACTCTGCCACTAGTTACTGGTTTATTCAGTAAATGCTTAATGGCAGAATGGTCAGTATGTACAAAAACCTCATAACCAGTGATATAATGTCAGAATTTATTCACAGCATGTATGATGGCAAGCATTTCTTTTTCTGTGACTGTGTAGTTTAATTCTGCAGGTCTTATATTTTTGCTATTGAAATAGATGGCATAATGACAAGATTCCTCTTTTTGGCCTAATGAGGCACCTACTGCAGTATCAGATGCATCTGTAAAGATGTGAAATGGTAGGTTCCAGTTAGGTCCTTTTAAGACTGGTGTGGTTGACAACTTCTTTTTGAGTGTTTCAAATGCTTGCTGGCAATTCTCATTCCAGTTGAAAAGTACATCTTTGGCTAGAAGCTTAAACAAAGGTGAAGCTATTTTACTAAAATGTTCAATAAACCTTCTGTAATAGCTTGCATACCCAAGGAAACTTCTTACCTCTTTTTGAGTCTTCAGAATTGGCAAATTGACAATGATCTGGATTTTCGATGGATCAACTTTAATGCCTTGAAAAGAAATATAGTGGCCTAATACTATCCCCTCATTTAACATCATAAAACACTTTTCATTGCTTAGGGACAGATTAGCTTCAATACATCTCTTCAAAACTTTTTCAAGGTTCTCTAATGCATGCTCAAATGAATTGCCATACACTGAAAAATCATCCATGTAGACTTCAACACAATCATGAACTAAATCAGCAAAAATAGCTAATACAGCTCTCTGAAATGTAGCTGGAGCATTGCAAATTCCAAATGGCAAAACATTATAAGCATAAGTGGCCCAGGGACAAGTAAAAGTGGTTTTGTTCTGGTCCTCTAAGGCTATCCTGATCTGGTTGTAGCCACTAAAACCATCAAGAAAAGAGAATGATGATTTCCCAGCTAGTGTGTCTAGCACTTGGTCAATAAATGGTAGTGGGAAATAATCTTTGAGCGTTGCTTTGTTTAATTGTCGGTAATGAACATAGATCCGCCACTTAACATTTTTCTTGGGCACTACTAACAATGGGGATACCCACTGACTGTTAGAGGTAGGATAGATAAAATTGACTTTCAACAGTTTTTGTAACTCCTCTCTAACAATATCCTGAAGCATGGGGTTCATTCATATCTGCAGTTGCCTCACTGGTTTGATATTACTATCGGTATAAATATGGTGAGTGCATGTATCAGGGTGAATCCCGTGCATATCGGTGTAGTCCCAAGCAAATGCTTTCTGGTATTTTCTCAATAATTGAGTCAATTTCTCTTCCCGAGATGAGTCTAGGTGAGTGCCAATATTCAAAGTTTTTCCTGGACTAATCTCTATGGTCTTACTCTGTGTGTTTGTGATAGATTGAATGGGAAAAATGTTGTGAAATGTTGTTTGCAAAGATTGAATGGTGCATGTTTCCTGAAAATTTTGTGCTAAAAGTTCATCTGCAGCATGATATTGGTCATTTCTCAAATTTTCGGAAACATCAGGCTGAGAAAGGAACAACTCTACCAAATCATCATTATTATGTTCTTGAAAATCATAGATTTGGTTGATGCTAAAAACAGATTGAACTTCTTCTTTGTCATTGTATTTATCGTCAAGCCATAAATTGTGTGCTACTACTGGTGATTGTGCTGATGGGTAAAGAGTGAGTTGTTTTCTTTCAGTTCCTCGTGAAATGATCATATTACCCAATCGAAATCCTATGAATGCATCAGCAGTTGCTAACCATTGTCTACCAAGAATGATAAGGTGTCCTCCTAAATTGGATTTTGGTTGAAGAACTAAAAAGTCTACTGGATACTTCCAAGAGTCCAGCGAAACAATTATGTCCTCCAAAATCCCTTCAGGAATAACTTTAGACCTATCAGTGAGTTCTAAAACAATTGTTGTGTGCTGCAAATTTGTGAGTTGGAGTGTTTTAATGGTTTCAAGAGTCATGACATTTATTGCAGCCCCAAGATCTATTAAGGTGTTTGGAATATGTATGTTGTTAATGATTGTAGTGACTTTGGGAATACGAGGATCATAAGGCCAGCTAAATGTCCAATAACATGAATGGTTTGTGGATCAACCCTTTTCCTAGTGGGCTTCTTAAGGCACAGTTCTTTGATTGCTTTAGTATATATGGGAATGTCTTTTATGGCTTGTAGTAGTGGAATTTTTATATAGACATTCTTGAGCTCATCTAAAACATCAAACTGTGGTATAGACATTGGAAGTCTTGTTTGGACCAATCGGTCTGGAAAAGGTGGTGGATGCAATGGTTGCATTTGTTTATTTTTGGTGTTATCGTTTTGTTTTCTTTGATTTGAAGTTTCATTTTCATTTGCTTCATTTTCTTCTTGTTTATCAGCTATTGGAGATTCTTTGTGAAGTACCTTACCAGACCTCAAATTGATATTTTACAAGTGTAATGTGGGATATGAGGTTCCCTCATCTACATTGTAGGCTGGTCTCTTTGCTCTGTTATTTGGATTTGGTACAGGTTGAGTAGGGATTTGAGTAGGTTTGGAAGGTTGTGAGTTAGATGGAAGTTGTAATTGTGGTGGACTTATTGGTGGAGGAGCAGGAAATGCTTGTTGAGTGGGTTGAGGTTGACATGGGTAAACAACTTGCTGCTGAGGATATTGCTGATATGATTGAGGATATGGCGAGTATGGCTGATGATATTGTTGATATGGCTACGAGTATGGTTGGTATGGTTGAGGATATGAATGATATTGTTGAGAGTATTACTGAGATGGTCTCCATTGTTGTTGTGGGTAATTTTGGCGCTGCCATGGCATGGGTACATTCCATGAATTTTGAGCATACATCTGATCATGTACAGGAAATTGCAAATTCTGGTTTGGGAACATACCTTGAGGTGCTTGTTTTGTCTACCATGGTCTCTTTGCGCCCATGTAATACACATTTTCCATATCTGCATTAGTTGCCGCATTACAATTCTGCAAAACCTTGACTTTAGAGCAATGAAATATATCATGGTTTTCAGTACAAAAGGCACAAACTTGAATGTTTTCTAATGGGCAGTCCTTTAAGGCATGTTTCTTCTGGCATTTTGGGCAAAAGATAGCCATCATCTGATCTTCCTCTTCTTGTTTCTTCTTAGCTTTTAGAGTGTCAATTTGGGTTCCTAAGGTACTTAACAGATCTGTTTTGAATTCCTCTAACAGGTTCCCTATTTCAGCCCTTGTGACACTTGCTGAAGCAGATTTTATGGTTTTGGATGATATGGTTCTTTTTCCAATTTTGGCTTTGCTCCTAGAATACTTTTCACATAACTCAACAATTTCTTCAAAAGGTAAAGTAGAATTATCACCTTTGCCCATCAAATTAAGATCATCTAAGTATTCCTCTTGAATTCCTTTCAAGAATATTGTTTGAATCAAATCAAGAGGCATGGTTCGGTGTTTTGATTTTTGTAAATTGTAAACAAACCGCTCTAAGTACTCCTCTAAATTTTCATCCTCTTGTTGGTTCATCCTAAAGATATCATCTTTGGAATCTTTCGATCTACAATAAGGTTGGTATTTCTTTAGGAATATTCTTCTCATGCCATCCCAATCAGTTATTGCATGTTCACCAAGCCCCATGAACCATCTTAATGTTGATGCTTTTAATGTTGCTGGGAAGAGTCTAAGCCTATGGACATCATCTATGTAACCATATGTTCGACATACAATGTCAAACTCAAACAAGAATGAATCTGGGTCTTCTAAAGCCATGCCATAAAAGTTTGGTAGCATAGATGGAGGTATGTTTTTCGTTTTTATTTCATCATCTTCTTGTGGTTCTTGAATAGGAAATTTAAAGGTTGACTCTTCATCGTCTCTTCGACATTGATTTGGTACTAATCCATCTCCTTCCTCAGCCATTTTGATAGGTTCCTCTGTTGATTTAATTTCTTGTTCAGTGTCACTTGTTTCAAAGAGAAGATTAAAGAAAGATTGCTAAGTCACTGTGCTACTTTCTCCTTGTATAGAGGATTCAGGGAAGTGTTTCTTCTTTGATTTGTGTGCTAATCGAATTTGCCTCTCGATGAGTGTGAGTCTTTTCCCTGATTTCTGTTTATCCTCTAATTTTTGTATGGTGACTTCCTCAGCTGGTGTTGTGTGTTCAATGTTTCCTAAAGGGTCTGCTCCTGATGGTAGGTTAGTTTTTGGATGGGGGATTTTTATGAATCTACCTTTATTATCTCTAGATCTAGGCATAAGTAAACATGACTTATAAATCTATGTTTTTGCTTGTTTTTGTTTATTTAAATTTGTGTTTTTTTTTATATTTTAATCTTTTTTTTTGAAATCCTCTAACTACACCTCCCCAGAAACGGTGCCAAAATGTGGTGGCCAATCTAGGGTGCTAGATTAGACTATATTTATTATCAACCAGAGTCAGTAAACTTTGAGGCATGTGTCTACAGTCTATAGACATAAAGGATCCCTAACTAAGTGTTTATTGTGATGGGTCACAGTACTTCTTTACAGAAGGTTAAGATATGTTTCCTCTCACCTTAACACTCAGATCATCTAACTTGTCTAACTGTCCTAAGGATACAGCGTATCACTAGACTGAGGTTTTGATCCCCTTACAAGGATGCTATGCACAAAAACTCTGTCTAGTTAACACTTGAGCATTCATGACAAATTAAAAGCACACTGAAATCAAAAGCACACTAAAATTTAAATGCATGGAAAACAGAGTCTATGGAGATGCTTCAAAATACAACGATGGATCAAATCTCTTACAAGATATGGTTCAATGATCTTAACGATGAAATCTTCAAGCTATCACCATAAATACCATTTGTGAGAATTTCAAATCAAATTGACAAAATCATAAGCATGAAAATAACATCAAACACTATGCGTTCTATTCAAATTCACAAACTACTAAGGAAATGAAAATGACAGTATACTAGCTCCACGCAGGGCCCATCCGCGTTTCAATGGTACACTGAAGTAAACTCAAGCGATGAGAATATTAATGCGTAAACAATTCTGGAGTAAAGCCGTGACTATATTCAAGTGTTGTAGATTGCAATTACATGCCAAAGTTCTGTTCTCAAACGATATACAGAGATAGTAATCATAACTGTAATGTTAACAAAATAATACACAGTCTTATCCCCTGTCCCTATCGGGATCGAATGTACATTCATTGAGCAGTTGTTTCCGCTTTTACAAAGGAATGATTTTTGATCATTTCTAATCTAAACCGATTTCCAAAAAGAAACAAAACGAAACCGGTTTTGGGAAACTGTGGCTTTTACTGCCTTTGTAACCAAAACGCTGAGGTTTGACCAGTGTGGACCGCGTAACTAGGAGCTTTTGATTTGCTGTAGAATCGATTTTTCACCATGCTTGTACATTCCAGTTTTCATCCCTATCCATTGCTTTGGCTTGCCTGTCATGCCACGTGTCAGATGATAAACCATTTACAGGATGTTGTGACTTCCTGTAACCTTTTTATTGAAAATTCCTAATTTCTAACATAAAAACTCATAAATTAACTTTAATGCAAACTAACAACTATAATGCTATTAATTAATCAATTTCAAGGAATATAAGGGATCTATGGAGGAAAAAGGTAGACAAATGATGATGTTTTTAGAAGAAAAAGATGGTAATGGAATGGTACGAACAGTTACTTCGAAATTTAAGGAGAAATTGTGAGACAGCAAAGAGTTAGAGGGAAAATGAAAACTAAGATATTATAAGGAGTTGATTAACCCCAATCTAGAAAACCAAAAATATCATTTTATATTGACTAGTGTTAAGAAGAAAATGAATATTGCCAAGATAATAACTAATTCTCATCATTTTTAGATTGAAACTGAGCATCCTCCAATTCCTAGAATGCCATGGGATGAAAGAGTTTGTCACCTATGGGATCCTAAGAGGGTTGAAGATGAAAAACTTTTTTTTTTTTTCCATTTTATACTCACACTAAATCTAATCTTCAAATATTTGTCACACTACTAATCTTCTTGATCTTTTAAGTAAAAAAAACTATGATTATTTTGGAATTATTCTCACAATTCTTTTTTATTATAAAAATAAAATGTTAAAGAATACCTTCTTAAGGTTGGGTAAACCATATAGGTCTTAGTGGATGTTATTCTTCATCATTATGGTCATCATCATCATATATTACTCAATATTTTTTCTTTCTTTCTTTCTTTTTCTCTTTTTACATATAGATAAATTAGGAGATTTGTGACTGTTGCAACTAAGCACACAACAAACAAAAAAAGACACACCCTTAAAAATCGAGGGATGTCAGGAGCATGATGTAGTTCTCAGTTAAGGGAAGTTGTATTTATAACTATATATGACCATAACAATTGCATCATAATTAGCTAATTAGTTTTAAATGTTTCCTTAACTATCTCCAATAATATCTCCCTAACTATCTCCTATGATCTATCCATTATTTCTCCATGATTTTTTCAACAATATTCATCCCTATATTTGATAGATTTTCTCCACCTCTTATTAGTCCCTTCCAAGGTACGACTCTATCAATCAATTTGTTGTTGAGCACTATTAGTTTAGCATTGACCAATGCAATTTATAATGTTTAACTTTGAAAAATAAATATTTATTTTTTAATATTGTTGAAGAAATTATTTTTCAAGCATTTGATTGGACCATAAATTGAAGGTCTTATTGTAGCATTTGCACAACCATGTGGATAATTACCTCATATTTTTTTCCATAAATTTTAGATGCAATTGTAATATTTATGCCATGATTTTTAAATAGTTGTGCAATAAATTTTCATTATTAAGCTTCATACGAAAACCATCTAAAATTTAATTCTTCAAAAATAGCTCATACTCACATAAATAACATATTTGCCATCAATTATTTGTATTAAAGATAGATAGGAACAAGATGTAAATAAATATACTGACCAAGAGTAACTTCCCACTCTTATTTATGTGCCCTTCAACACTTTAACAAGTAGGAGTAAAAATTTAAATGTGGAGACTTACTTGTGGTTACTACCCACCAAAAATTTATGCAAGTCCTTTCCCTTTCATACACAAATAATTTTTCCACTTCATATATTAATTTACAAAATTTCTAAAAGCATAATTTACACTTGAGTGGCAGGGACTACCTTGCCCTGTAGCACTTGATAGACTTTTTAGAATATGTGTACACTATTACAATATTCATAATATCATCCACTAAAAATTATGAATAGGTATTATTTTTTTGTCTCCTCTTTAACGAGCATTCTTCATTAAATTAGTCCTTTCTCATTCTTTGCCTTTGTTGTCCTTTGTCTTTATCTTTAATAGTTATTTGGTCTTATTCCTTCTTGATCTTCTCTGCTATCATCTTGTACCTCCATAAATATTAGTTGAAGTCAATATGAAATAATCACCATCTACTAGAATAAATGGGTTGTCATTCATTGTATCCACTGGTTCTCTAGGAAACTTCTTTTCATACATGCTTCATCAATCATTCTTCCATCAAAATTTTGTATACATGTCCCTGTTACTCACTCTACATCACCACTATCATTTTTATTGTCCTCAATCTCATGGGTGCTTGGCTTAATTGTAACCTTGATTTCGATGCTCCTACATCATACTCCTGAGAAACAAAAAATCTTCATGGAAATATTTCCATGGGTCCTCTATTGCTTGCAAACTTTTGCCTCTTAGTTATCTCTTCTTTTTCATATCCTCAATGATCATTTTATTGCTACACAAGCCCATTTTTCATGACTTGAAATCTACCTGACTTCCTCCTCACTAAGATCGATGACTCTACTAGGTGTAGACTACCTCAAATCGGTGGTTCTACCCATATAGAGTTTCTCTCTTAATGATCTGACATCCTCTTTTTGTTTATGCTTACCACAATAATACATAATAAAAAATATTTTACATTAGTGGTTTTAAACCACAAACTTTATTAACTCAAATACACACAATTTCAAAAAACAGAAATCTCTAACAAATATCATTACTAAATGACATTATCCAAGGACTATTTCTTAGGGATGTATTCCTTGAAGGATTGATTGTATATACCTCTCAAACCCAACCAAAAAATACTTTTATTTATAACTCGCTTCGTTTTCTTCTTCATCGTTAACCATGCTTCTATTTCTTTTCTTTTTCCATCTTCTGTCGCTTCATCCTTTTGCTTTCATGCATCATTATCCACTTTTCTTTCCTATTGTTACATATGTGATTTGTAATTTTTTGTGGACATTCTAGTCACCAGTTCATCACAACAAACCTAATAAATTCTACTTAAAAATATGAAATCTACACCACGATGGTTTATTTATCTTTACATTTCTAGATCTATAAATCATTGATTATTGTGTATGCATGAAAATTATAATTATGCAAAAAATAGAGAAAAATGAAATAAAAACTCACAAACTATGATTGACACAAGATATATCTTGGGAATCCCTTTCAGTAGAAAACTTAGTTGGAAGGTGAGGTTGCTTTTCTCTCTTTAGTTAATATAAAATGGATGTAATTACAAAGAAGCCATGTGGCCCATGGGCTATCGAAATGAAAAAAATCCTCTCTGTGTGTTCTCTCCCTATCCCTATTAGTTACTTTAATTGTCTATGGAACAAAGTGCACTCGAAAAGAATGGAAGCCATTTTCCTCCTAGTGGCCCATTTATAACGCAACCCATTAGGCTACTAGTGGTTAGGTTTGACTCCCTTAACTCTTGACCAGAGTTAAAATATAGACTATTTTAGAGTCTTCTTCATCATTATCACATGTCTAGCCCATTTTCCATGAATAATGGGGGCTAACGTGGCATCCCCTCGAATTATTGTGGCCAAAACAAGAAGGTCAATTTCCAAGTGGCATAACTTTTCCATATGGGGGCCAACTAAGGTGATTTTTGTATTGTTGGAAAGAAGTGATTGTGTGGATAATGGGAGAAAAGAGCATGGTACTCAAATTTTATAGTTTTACCCTGTAAAAAATAGTCTTTGATGCCTCAAAATGCTCACAGAAGATTTTAGGCCCTAATTTGCCAAACTAGGTCTCACTGATAAAAATGGTCCTATGAGTTGATTCCTCCACTTTTTCCACCCTGAAAGGATTGAGGTGGATGAAAAATAATATAATTATCAAATATGGACCACTCCCCATTTTTGGAGAGTTTTAGTGCACCTTCTCTCGGGTGTGCCATTTAGCTTTTCCTAGAAATTTTCCTTTCAACCCACTATATCAAAGTTCATGTTGTCCCGGTCTTGTAGTTCTAAACATCTTTCTAAAAACTATATCGTTTATCATCTAGAGCTTACTTTGGAATTGTAAGTACTATAGTTGTTGGTGATATATGTGGATTATTATCTCCTTTCCCATTAGATAATGCTTCCACTTCTTCACAAATTTTGCCATGGCATAAACCTCCTTATCATAGGTAAGGTAGTTAACAATCTCCCCATGAAATAATTTAGAATGGTAGCATACAAGCCTTCCTCCCCACATCAAGACTGCTCCCATAACATACTGACAAACATATATCTCCACCTGAAAGCACTTATCCAAGTTTGGTAGTGCAAGAACTAGTGCTTGATTGAATTTCTTCTTTAACTCATCAAAGGCCCTATGTTAACCATTCCCCACTAGAAACTCTCGCCACTTGTTGTTATGGCATGGAGTGATGTTGCTACCACTAAAAATGAGGCTATGAATTTCCTTAGGTATTATTTTGCACCAAAAAAACTCCTAACCTCATAAACAGTAGTAGGCACCAACAATTAAAACATGGTCGCCATCTTTTCAGGATCTATCTTTATCTCTCCTCCACCTACCATGTACCCTAGATACACCAGAGACTACTGCGAAAACTCACACTTCTTGATTTTTTCTAGCAATTGGAACTTCTTTAATGTCTCCAACACCTACATAAAATATGAGATGTACTCCTCCTAGGTAGCACTGTATACTGGTATATCATCCAAATAGAAAATATCAAATGAATCTAGAAAACGGTGCAACATATCATTCATTAACCTCATAAACATAGCTGGTACATTGCATAGGCCAAATGGCTTGACTATCCACTCATAGAAACCTTACCTAGTTTTGAAGGCGGTATTTTAAGCATCTTATTATCTGACTTGAAAGTGGTGATATCTAGAATTTAATTCCACATTGGTGAAGTATTTCACTTGTGGAAAATAATTCAACAAATCATGAATCTTGGGTAGGGGGTACCTATTCTTGAGTGTGATTTTCTTTAGTGCCATGTAATTAATACACATCCACCAACTCTCATTATTTTTGGCACTATGATGATGGTTGATCCACATGGTGGTGTACTCTGTCAAATGACACCCCATTCCAGTAGTTGTTGTAACAATTTCTTCACCTCACTTGCTTCTCTATCAAATTAACTGCACAACCCAATCTTCAGCAAGGGAGTCCTAAAATATTTGGATCTTATCCTCCACTTCCCTCTTGGGTGGTATCCCTTTAGGCTGCTAGAACACATCCTTCTAAGACAATAGAAAATCTTCCAGTTATTGTTTATGTTTCTTAGTACACTCGTCCATGGATGTCTTTTCTCTTGTTGTCTCTTCTAGAAGATGATTCTCTCTTAAAAACATAAAACAAACTTCTTGCCAGAACAACTGATTTTCTTGGCTTGCTTGGCACTTACTAGTGATATTTTTAACTTTCCTTTATGCACATTGATGGTGAATGATTTTCCATCATTGGCGAGTTGGTATTGGTTGGCTCTGCACATGAATATTTCATATAGCATGTACATGTAGGGACTTCCAAACACCACTCCACATACATCAAATGGAACTACATCTAATTTTACTTCACCAATAAAATAAACATTGATAGCTAATCTAATTTTGTATTGTTTTATTACATTTAACTATGCTTCCTTATTTACGAATCCTAATGAGTGTAAGCTTGGATGATCATGAATCTGCAATGAAAATTTGTTTACTAGCTTTGCCAAAATGATATTTGCATGTGATCTCGAGTCAAAGAGAGCATCAATATTTATCTTCCTCATTTTTATCTTTATGTGGAAGAGTTTGGTCATTTCTTTCTCTTCCTATTGCTAAAGGCTATTAAGTTTGCTATAATTTAAAAAATGAGTCCTCTAGATACACTAGAACAAGAAGTTAATACACTTACATTGTAAAAGCACATATGGATCATCTCAATGCACTAGAACAACAAATTAGTAATCTTATATGCTAGGAAAAGTGCTCTTTAGGTGAACACTATGATGGATTCTCTTCCAAACAACATGGCCAACCCCACCAAAATTGTCAAAAAAGGGGGTCTGCAAAAACAACATTCACTTTCCAATGGTTCAAAGCATGTTTTCAACATAGAAAACCAACATTAATCCCAGTACTTTCTTGAGTCTTGTTAAATTTATTTTGCCTACTTTGATTTTGTTTAACTCTAATATGTCTTCATTCTCTCAAATAACATATTTAAACCAAACACTATTAATTTTGTATCTTACTGTATAAATTTATATTAAATCATTTTTTAGTACAAAATATAGAATTTAAAAAATTTCAATCATGGTGGATATCATTTCCCTATATGTATATATGTTATATAAGAAATATAAATTTACTCATTATTAAAATATTTATATATAATAAATAAAATATTTATATTTATATTTTAATATATCTTTTTTTTTTTTTTTTCTACGTAAAACTATATCTATTATATTAACAGGGAGATAGTAAATTTACATCATGACCGTAGTCAAGCGCTCTGCTCCCGCAGGAGGAAGTTTTGTCCAAAAAAGCACATTTGAAAATTGTCTAATTTTGTTTCCCACACAGGGGAATGATCTCTGAAACATGAGACAATTCAAAAACTCAAAAAAGAACTGAGGTATACCAGAAACCCATAACCGAGTCACCTTACAGCCGTGCCCAGTGGAGAGGGGCATTCTACCAAAAAGAAGCATGGGTGGCATCTCTATTCATCAATGGGCTCTTCAATAATTCGACACCAGCCCATATCAGGTGGTTCCTCTGTCTGTGTCACATTCTGAGCTTCAGGACCCAGATCTACCATCATTGCCTCCCGTGCGTTGCCCCTTTGTTCGTTTGTTTCCCGCTGATGGATATTTTCCATAGCCATCTGAAAGGATGAAGAGGGGTCCGGGATTGCCCTCGAATTTCCTGCCTGAGTCCTTAAATCTTCAGCTAAACTTTCCTCCTGAAAAACCACTGTAAAATAGGTTGTAATCCTGGGCCTGTTTAGAGCACTGTCGAAGGTGAATATGGCGGAACCAGAGGTAGGGATAGGTCCAGGCCGAGAGTTAGAGGCTTGTGATCTTCCTCTTCTGCTGCGAGAAGAAAGCCCTGACCTCAAAGGATGATTCAAGTTGTTGGAGGATGAATCCGTTGGGGATCTTCTGAGTTGCCCCCTGCGGCTACCCAATCTAGGT
Organism: Pinus tabuliformis; assembly: GCA_031772625.1. Classification (NCBI taxonomy): domain Eukaryota; kingdom Viridiplantae; phylum Streptophyta; class Pinopsida; order Pinales; family Pinaceae; genus Pinus; species Pinus tabuliformis. The sequence goes on along the minus strand of CM062819.1, from coordinate 586,223,086 downwards.
CTCAATTGAGGCATCCTGCAAGTGACGGTGGCCCAGGTCCAGGAATGTAATTGAAGGGCAATACCTTGGATGCAGCATTTCCTTCTAATTGAGCCTCCTCTGCCAAGTTTGGGCTTTTCCTTTAGGTGTGCCAAATCCCTGCGCATGTACGAGACCCAAAACCAAACACAGAGATCAGTTGCCAAGAAATATGAATGAGAGGGCCAATTTGTGATACCTGAGTGATACTCGGGGAGGAGAACAACCAGCCTCGCAAGGAAGGCCAAGACCATCAGTGTCGGGGTCCAATTCCCCTCCTTCTCCCTGAATTTCTTTGCATGTGCTAAGGTATGCTGGCGGAGCGGCAGAGCCACCGAAATGTCCATCTTCCTCGGCCTTTCTCCGGCTTTAAAGTTACCAGCCTTGTCTTGGGAGTCTCCTCCCATTACTGCTCCCTTGATGGCTTGTGCCTTCCGCTGCATGCTGGTGCGTGCGAGTCTTAACTCCCTCACTGCGAGCCTGGCGTTCCAGCTGATCCGATGGCCTTGTGTATCCTGAAAACTGTTCATGCGAATGTGCCGTGCGCCGGGTGTAATGACCACTCCACTATTCCTGTACTGGTCGGGCAAGTGGCATTCTGCCCCGCCCATCCTCTGTCCTGTCAACTTAACTCTCATTGCAATCACCCGCATCCGCGGATATATCTTTTAATTTTATTAATATATAATATTTTAATATATATTTATATTATATATATATATATATATATATTAATCAATTCTATGTATCTTCGTATCATAATGTTTCTAGCCCCTTTAGATGCAAGATCCTTTTGTTGCGATAATTGCGGTGGCTTTCCCTTTTTGGTAGTGATACTACATCTCTTCCAACAAAGGAGTTGAGATATCCAAAACTAGTGACTCTAACTTTCATACGTAAATTTGAATTGGAAGTGATTTCAGAAGCATTTTTCCTTAACTTTGTGTCTCTCAGGGTGTTAGATTTAGGTGACATGGGGCTATAATTATTGCCAAGATCATTGTGACAACTGAAACAACTCGAATTTCAATCCCAGCATTTTCTCGTTTCTAAGGAAAACGAGTAAGGGATAACCACTAGGCGTGCAATTTGCATAGAACGATTGTTGAGGAAGGGAGGGTCAAGTAGCGAATCGTGGCCTACTTGGTTCTCTTGTTCATGGATCTTGTCCCACATTTCTCAATTGTGACCTCCGCCTTTGTTGTTCTTGTCGTCGCCTCCATGTGGAAGCTTTTTTTGTGTTGGAGTTTGGGACTTCATTACAATTCTGCTCAGTGTGTCTTCTGCTACTCAGGGTCATAGCCGCCCTGTTTCCAATTATCATTTTTGCATATGGGATAGTTGTACGGTGAACCTTGCTTGTTTGTGCCTCTTGACTTGCCTTTCTCGACTACGCCCCCTTCCTTTGCAATTGTCATCGATGTCACCATGTGGAAGCTTTGTTCGTGCCAAGGTTTAGGACTTCGGTATGGTTTCGATTATTGTGTCTTTCACTACTCAGGGTCATTGTCACCCTATTTCTAGTTTTTGTCATTATATATTTGTTTTGTGAAGGTTCATCGATATGACTGTTAGATCGTGGCCATGAGATTTTCCACATCTTGTCACTTATTTTTTGTTATGGTAGCCCTATCTTGGGTGTTGATCCTATGAGATATTTTATGGGGGAATTATCCCTAGTTCTGCCTCTGGCGTTGGTTGTTGGGATTTGAAAACTTTTGTATTTGTGGGTCGGCCACCTTTTCACGTTGTCTACAACTCCTATTTGGGATTTATGTGTGTCTCCATGTCTTGGGGTTTTATTTGGTCGAGCGTGCATACCCATATTTTTTGAATCTCTCTGTCATGTGGTATGGTCCTTGTTGACCCTAGGGTTTTATACACTAAATCTCCCTTTTCATATCTTGTTGTTTGGATCATCTTCTGGTGGTGCTAGAATGATGTGTGGATGGTTGTTGTTGGGGTATATCTTTTGCTCCTTTCAGAATTTGTGTGCCCTGTATCTAGTTATCAATCATATGTAACAAGGATTATAATGGAACATATGTTATATAATTACTTATGTAAACATATTTTTATTTAATAGAAAGTTGTGAGTTTTTTCTTTCTTGAAGAAGAAAAAAATAAAAAATAAAAATAAAATAAAATAAATAAATATTGGTCTGAATTGTACTGAAATTGATGATATGTATTCAGGCATTAAGAATATTTCAAACAAATAGTTTTTACACCTCAAAGGATGTAAATGATTAAAATCATTTCCATGTGAAATGAGAGATGTCAAAAATCTCAAATTTTTGGATCTCAATGGATGTTGTCATTTAGAATTATTACCATTTGAAATCAAAGAGCTCAAAGATCTCAAATATCTGGATTTTAAGTGTTGTTGTAAGTTACAGGTGATTCCTCCTAACATCAAAATGCTTTCAAATTATAAAATTGTACAATAGAAAAGAGTGTGTTTAAACTAAGAAATTTTATTATAATAAGGATTTTATCAATTTTTTTGTTAATGAAAAATTATTATATTAGTATAGATATATCTTAATCACATATTTAGTTTGCAAGTGGGATAAATCTCCTCAGGTGCAAACTCATTTTAAACTGTAAAATATGAAAAAAATTGGATATCTCTCAGTCTTTTATAGATCCCAAAGAATTTGGTTCTCTTACATATACAATGTGTATTTTTTAATTGTTTAAATTGCATTTTGGAATGCTATATTAAACTTGTTAGTCCAATTTTTTTTTTATTGGATTTAAGGGAAAATTGGAAAAAAAATATATATACCTAAAAAATATCAAAATGTAAAATAGTGAGACTACTTCAAATATTTTACCCATAAAATTTAATTTTTGTTGTTGCTTTATAAGACATATACAAAACAAATTTAAAAATATATATAATATATACATAATTGGAATCAAAATATTTTGCATAACATGTGTATTGAGAAATTTTATCTAGAGATTAAATTGTCCACATTAATTTTTTTTTGTTATTAATGTATTTTTAAATATATGTAAATATTACCTCATCTCGGGCCCACGGGGCTTTGGATTGACGGTGAATGGGTGCGCTATTAAGGCACTCCTTGCGATAGGTCACCGGTTCAAATCCCCCGTGGGTACTTAGGTTAGTCTAATAGATAAAAAAAAAATATTATCTCATCTCGGATATTAAAATATTTTATCAGTAACCTAGATTAAATTTGTTTATTATTATGAATATTTTTAAATATCACATTATTTGTATATTAAGAATTGAATGAATTAGACATCTCCTTATTAATCTTATTACAAAGTATTTGATATTTTTTAATTTATTTTCAATTATTTGTTTATTTAGAAATTGAATATTTTAGTATGTACAATATTACAATATTTTCTTTGTATAAATAAATATATAGAACTGATATTGACATAAATTAGTTAACATAGTAGAGGTTTTCTTTTTTCACTCTTTATGTTATTGGCAAGAAAGAAAATCAAGATAAATTGGTGGCTCTTAATGGAGTGTTTTCTCTATTTTCTTTAGCCGTAGGAGGAATTGCCTGAAAAGTTATGGAAATTTCAGTCATATTTAGAGAAAATCCGGCAAGGATTTTTGTAAATCCAGGTTATAATTAGAGAGAAATTCTTCGGCGAAAATCACATGGAATACCATTTGTCGACGCGTTTCGAACCAACCAGTGTGGTTCATCGTCAGGACAAGTTGAAGAAACAGATCCAGCTTAGCATGTTATATAGACCGAGCAGAGCCTCCAACGGCTAGTTTGACCAACCGTTAATATTGACTAATGGACCGGGAGCAAAATAATAGTTTATTAATAAATATTTAAAAAATTAAAGGTCAATTATTTTTAAAGGAAATTAGTTGCAACAGACCGCTTCTATGAATAAATTAAGAGTTAAATGTGAATAAAAATAACTAAATGAATAAAATAATAATAACAAATTAAATACAAAATACACAAAATAAGAATAAAATAAACAAATAAATAAAAATAAAAATAAAAATAAAAATAAATAAATAACTAAAAATAAAAATGAAATAAAATAATAATAAATAAAATAATAAATAAATAAAAATAAGTAACTAAATGAGAATAAGAGTTAAATGTGAATAAAAATAACTAAATGAATAAAAATAATAATAATAATAATAATAACAATAAAATAAATAAATAAATAAATGAATAAAATAAAATAATAAAAATAAAATAAAAATAAAAATAAAAATAAATAAATAAAAATAAAAATAAAATAATAATAAATAAATAAATAAATAAAATAATAATAATAATAATAATAATAATAATAATAATAATAATAACATATAAATAAATAAATAAAATAAAAATAAAAATAAAAGGAAAAATTAGGTGTATAGAGTAATGTACAAAGTTAATTTTACTTTAAAAATATTATAAAAATTTTGTGAGTTAAATAATAAAGGTAATAAAGAAAAAAAAAGGATGATAGATTAGAAATATAAGCAGAAAGGAAATTAGTTACACAGAGGCCCTTAAAAAAAAAAAAAATAAAAAAAATAGGAAAGGCGATTAGAAAAATATAAAAAAACAAATAAATAAAATAATAATAACAATAATAAAATAAATAAATAAGTGAAAATAATGAAAAAAGACACCAAAAACCAAAGAGGACAGAAAAACGCCTAGGAAGAGAGGGCTGGGACCCAACACCTACTGACTTTCCAACCATCCTCTCTATTGAGATTGCTTGGTCTCTTTTCGATCTCAAGCGCTTCACTGAATTTTCGATGATGGAAATGCGGAACCTTAGCAATAACACTGGCTTCTTCGATACAAACATGATGATTGGTTTTCTCAGCATGTTCAGCCAAAGAAAGAAACAACCAATTTGACCAGGTTATAATTGTTAAACTTCAAAATTTTAGGTGTCCTAGATGTTCTTTATGGTGCTGAATCCATTTCCATCATCAAAAACACGATTCAAACACTATCTCTAGAAGACTTTTTGAAAAAAAATTTCCTGGTCCTCTGGGCCATTCCTCAACCTGGGGCCATTCCTCCACCTCAGTGGACGACACCTTTTCTTTATGCTCTAAGCAAGAAAATAAAAAATTTCAATATCTAAAAACAATCAAACTGAAAAAGTCAATATAAACGGTATATAGTCAAAAATCAATATAAAGTCTATATAGTTAAGATAAACATTAAAATTAAAGGAAAAATGAATGTAGTCCAGATAAGTAGTATGTAGGTCACAGACGAATGTTTGAAACAGCAGAAAGGTGTAATTATTCGTCGCAAAATGGAGATTTGAAAAGGGAATAATTATTGGTCCGCTACTACAATTATTATTAGAAGGATTAGATAATTTTATATTTATTAATTTAATTACAAAATAATAGAGTTATATAAATTAGCTTATAAAAGTTGGATACATACATTTCAAGACTGATAACTTTTACCGGATATGTGGAGCAGCACTTACTCCTGAAATTATAATGCTCTCAAATTGTCAAATTCTGCAATAAAGAAGAGTCTTCGTGTACAATGAAATTTTAATATAAGATGGTTGTCATCATATTTTTTATTAATAAAATTTTACTATGCAAAATAGATATTCAAATTAACAAAGTTTTTGAGGGAATAAAATAAATTAAATAAGTATTTTAATAATTTTATTATTAATATTTAAAAATAATTATTTATTAAAAAATATGGTTTAAATGTTTGAAACATGGTTTTGGCGATAATCACATCGAAATTTATTGTTGACGTGTTTCGAACCAGCAAGTGTGGTTCATCGTAGGACAAGATGAAGAACCAGAGCATGGCAACAGATTAAATAGAGAGATCGAGCATTCCAACGGCTAGAAAGAAACAACCAATTTGACCAAAGGTAACTGCTATAATTGACTCGCAACAACGATATTTGACCCGACCTAAATTTAGAGAAGAATTAGATATTTAATTAATAAGTTGGTTAATTTGTTAAATTTATTTAATATAAATCTATGTGTAATTAAATAAAACTATTCATATTTAATTAAAATAATATGAACTAAGAACATTGAACGTAAAATAAGTTTTTATTTTGTTAAGTTTTTATTTAAAAGTAATTAAGCATAATATTTTCAGCTCAATAAATTCATATTGATGTTAATTACTAGGATAAAAATATAGATATTAGTTCAAATAATGAAATAATGGGTTAATTTTGCCCGTAGAGGTTTGGTCTCGTGGCCAGCGAATGATCTGTTAAGTCATCCATGCCGCTGTGCAGGTCATGAGTTTGAGTCTCGTCTTACCTGAGGGACGTTCTTGAGGGATGGGCGGTTCCTCCTAGAGGTTATAATGGCATCCGGTGGGATTTGACCCCGTGTAACACGAGTACGATACCACCGTCATTACCGATTCTCCTAGTCAACAAACAAAAAGAAATAATCAGTTAATTTGCTTATTTATCTTCATCTAACTACATAAAACCATAATGTTGTAGGGAATCTTATAAAGTATTAATTAAAACTATAATAAGTTAAATAATGAGTTTGATTACTATATCTATGAAAATATGATATACAAGTATCGTTGTATGAATTTAATTACACTCAAAACATACTTTTAAGTATATCAAGTTTGAGATATGTCTATTCATACATTGGAGAAAATGGTTTCGGTCATCTGTGTGGGATTAGGGTAAAACCCTAGGGTTTTACTGCAATTACTACAGTCTTCTGGAGCTTAGTACCATAACCAACTGTTGCTGCCCACCATTTCCGTTTCTTTCTCGTCACTTTCGGTTGTCGATTTCTCGTTGGGAACATGGGGGACACTATGGAGGTCGAAGAGGTCAATTATTCCAAGGAGCCCTTTCCGGACCGTGTCATTTTTGGAAACCCCTATTTCTCCTTGCCGACATCTGTCTCACCTCTTTCTCCTAAACTGGCACCGCCATTATAATCATCGGTGGTCACATTTCGTAGGCATTGCTCTATGTCTCCTCTTTCTGGGTCACTCTCGATTGAATCATCTGCCTTGGATGTCCCTCCACTTTCTCCAAGTACCCTACACATTTTAACTATGAACACACCCCCATCACCCTCTTTTGATCCTCATCCATCCATTTCGATGTTTTTCTCTATGCCCCCTGCAAACATCTTTGTTTCTGAAGCTCCAAACCCTCCTTCCTCGGCTCATCTACCGTCGGGTTGTTTTGAGACCCCTGCGGTGAAGGTTAAATATGCAAAACTTTCACGCTTGGAAGGCATCCAAAATCCTTTGGTGGACCACTGTTCTACTCGTCACATGGGCAAGAGGAAGACCAAGTGCGTGAAGGCTACTACAAAGGATATCACCATCAGATTCGGCGAGACCTTTGCAATAGGGGAGGCTGCTTTCATGGCTAGTACGGTGCTTGTTGGGCATGTGCATGGCAGAGCATACTCGGCCAATAGACTGACCCAATGGGTTAAGGAGATATGCGGTGGTTTGTTGAAGGAACTGCCTGAGGTTCATATCCTACCCAGGGGTGGTCCTCTTTACACTTTACAAAGGAAAGCTACACTGTTTTGGCCCTTGTTAGGTACTGGCATATTGAGATGGCTCCGATACTTCTCAAGCAGTGGAGTCCATTATTTGACCCTGAGTGAGAACAAATCGGGGTAGGACCTCTTTGGGTTCACTTGCTAGGGCTCCCATTATAGTATTGGTGTGAGAAAGTCTTTATCAGGATTGGAAATGCTCTGAGCACATATTTGGATCACGACTGTACTTTTGTGGAATCAAAAAATCAAACCCTAGCTTGTATTCTAGTCCACTTGGACAGCCATGAGGGTCTAGAGGAGAAGATAACACTTCAGTGGGGAAAGTACATCAGGGTTCAGATCTTAGATTACAAGGGGGTTTCGTTTTGCTGTCATCATTGCCACAAGGTGGGGCATATCTTCAAAGATTACCTGCTTAATAGGAAAACAAAGGATACCCCAAAGGCAACTCCTGCTCCATCTAGGGTTAATTTGCCAGCCATTTTACACCCTCATGCTTCGGGTCCTACCCTTCTAGCAAGTTCTCCTATACACAAGTTGGTGGAGGCTGTGCATAGATCAATCTCGCCGCCACTGACCAGGGCTCAAGTTGTTGCTAAAGCTGTGAAAGCTTTGGGTATTCCTCTGATCCCTTCTAGCTCATTATTAGATTATAGCACATCCGTTGTTGCATCATTTGTTTGCACCTCATTGGCTCACTGCACTATGTCGAGCCCTCCTCTTATCACCACTACTGCCCCCTCTTTGCAATCACTTTCTACTTCCTCCATCTCACCATCATCCTCTGGGGTCTCACCTTCACATCATTATTTCCTCTGCTCCAGAACCCTAGCCAATGGTACCTTGGTTTGACAGATTGGACTAGGCCTCACCCTTCCAGGTTTGGTTCCATTGTCAACCCGGGGGAGGAAGTATGATCTCTCAAAAGCCATAAAGCGAGCTAGGGTGGAGGTAGCCTCTAGTCGTCAATCCATTCTTGAGGGCGTCCTTAGAATTGTGAATACCCCGAGAGGAGTTCCCCCATGAAGTGTCTGTCTTTTAATTACAGAGGCATGGCTAGTGCCTCCAAGAAACTAGCTAGGCAGAGACTTTTTGAGGTGGAATTAATTGATATTATACTGCTACAAGAAACCCTTGGTCCGCCTGACCACATCACCCGCTCCCTACAATCTCTTGCCCCGAGTTGGATTTTCTTGGCTATGGATGCTGTAGGGAGATCAGGGGGTCTTTCTATTAGATACAACCCTCGATCCATCAGGGTTGATGCATCATGGGGGGACACTAGATTTATGGGCATTGATATTTTCTCAGTTGAGCTGAGAAATAACCTTCGAATTGTTAATGTATATGGAACCTATCATCAGAGGGAACATTTCTGGCAACATTTTTTAACTCTCTCGATCCTTGCTTCTTATCACATTATCATCAGAGGAGATTTAAATTTTTCCTTGGGGTTCAGTGAATCTTGGGGGTCTTCAGCATAGGTAGATGCTATCTCAGGGTACATGACAAATCTTTTGGAACAGACTAATTTTGTAGATGTTCCCATGCACAAACCACTTCCCACTTGGAGAAATAGAAGGGTGGGTGAAGTTGCACTGGCTTGTAGGCTAGACAGATTTTTAATGAAAAGCCCTCTCTTACAACATCTGCACCATTACAAATAATGGGTGGGCTCTAGGGGCATATCGGATCATTCCCCTATTTATCTGGAGATCCTATGACCTCACCATAAACCTAAAGCCCCCTTTAAATTCAACCATGTTTGGTTACAGGACCCTGCCTACATTGGTTTGGTTTCAGATTTCTGGGCTGCCAACTCGATTAATAGAGCTGAATCTTTGGCAAAAGGATTCTGTAATAATCTATCCAAGCTTAAGCACCTTTCTATTAATTGGGCTAGGGAGAAGCTTATAAGGGAGAACTCTCAACTGGTCCAAATCGAATTTGAGCTGAGCTCATTGCTTGATGAAAGAAGTCTGGGATTCATTTCTACGGTAGATAAGTCTCATTTGATTGAGTTGGAAAACCAGAAGGCACACATACTAAAGGAGTGAGAGGAATCCTTGAGATTAAGGAGTAGAGCCATTTGGCTAAAAGCTGGTGATGACAACACTAGATTTTTTCAAAACTATGCAAATGGGAGAAAGGTTTCCAATACTATTTGGAATCTTCCTCTACTTGAGGGAGGCGTCGCTGACTCTTTCAATAAGCTCTCCCACCTTGGCTTTTCTCATTTTTGGAACCTTTATAAGAGCCCTCCTGGAGCAAATCTTGCTGATATTATCAATGTGGTTGGACATTTCCCAAGATTTGTCAATGAGGAAGAAGCAGAAGAGCTATTTTCATCGGTTACTTCTGGGGAACTTGAAAGCACGTTAAAATGGTTCAAGAAGGACAAGAGTCTAGGAATAGATGGCTGGACCATTGAATTCTATCTTGCTTTCTATGAGATCTTGAGACAGGATCTGTTGAAAGTTGTGGAAGAGAGTAGAACTATAGGATCTTTATACAATGCCATCAACTCGACTTTTATTGCTCTCATTCCTATGTCTGATTCTCCATCCTCTTTCGATGAATATAGGCCTATATCTTTGTGCAACTACTTATATAAGATTATATCTAAGATCATTGCTAATAGACTCAGGCCTATTCTCTCTCGACATATTGCACCTTAGCAATTTACTTTCCTTGAACACAAACAGATTCATGAGGCCATTAGATTGGCTCAAGAAGCCATCCATTCTATCTAGACCAGATACCAAAATGGCATCATTCTCAAGATTGACCTGTCAAAAGCTTTTGATTGGGTCAGCTGGCTTTACATTAAGATGCTTCTCACCCATTTGGGATTTTCTCATAATTTCATCACTTGGATTATGGCCTGCATTACTACCCCCACTTTTAGTGTCCTCATAAATGGTTTGGCTTCTCATTTCTTCCATTTTAAAAGAGGGCTAAGACAAGGCTGCCCTCTATCTCCTCTCCTCTTCTTGATTGTCATGGAGGGACTCAGTCATTTAATCGCATCGGCTAAGAGGGATGGAGACCTTTGTGGCCTAAAGATTTCTATGGATTTCTTTCTTACTCATCTCCTTTTTGTTGATGACGTTCTTATCTTGTTGGATGGTAGCATTCAGGATTCCCATACTTTCTCCAAAATTCTCCTCCTTTTCTCGTCTGCCACTAGGATGTTAGCTAATCAATCAAAGTGTACCATCACTTTTGCTTGAACCTCCATTCATGGATCCCATTTTGCACATCAGTTTTTTCCTTACTGTATCCACCCTTTGGATAGAGGTCTCAAATATCTAGGATTTTGGTTGAAACCTACCTGTCAGAAGATTACAGATTGGATCTGGCTTGTTACAAAATTGGAGAAAAGATTGTCCATCTAGAGTCATAGATATTTATCCAGGGCTGGTAGGCTCGTCCTTATCAAATCTATCCTAGAGGCCACCCCAATTTTCTGGATGGCACTTGCATGGATTCCCAAGAATATTCTAACTTGTTTGCATCAACTGTACAATCGATATCTTTGGAATGGGAATCAAGACAAAAGAATTTTTGCATGGATCAGCTGGAAAAAGATAGCAATGCCAAAGAAATGGGGAGGGTGGGGATTAAAATATCTCCCTCTTTTTGCGCAAGCCCTTGCTGCGAAAATGGGCTGGACTCTACTAACTGGTCAGAATCTATGGACCTCTATCTCATATCACAAGTATATCTGGCCATAGAACATTATGGATTGGGTTTGATTGCCTAGTTGGCCAACTGCAGGCATCTCATCAGTGTGGAAGGCACTGCTACATTCCCTTCCTCATAGCAGGGACAATCTAGTTTGGAGAATTAGTGATGGTTCCCTAGCTCGTATAGGTCTAGATCCTTGGACTAGAGGAGGAGGAAGACATCTGCTATCTAGAGATCTCATACAGTATCTTCACTCCCATGAGATCAGGGTAATTTCAAATATAGCAGATCAACAAAACACAGGTATATTTTCCCAAGCATGGAAATCTGCTCGTCAACTTGATCTACCCCCATGTTGGCACCAAGAATGGCAGGAATACATATCTGCCCTATCTGAATCACACATCAAGATAAAAGAGGGCCTTGATGAACTAGTATGGTGTCATGCGGAGAACGGTATCTACTCTCCAAAGTCAGGATATATATCCTTGATTCACCACAAAAGACTGGAACAGATTTCATGTTGGTGGAGAAATATTTGGAAACTCACAGCACTGCCTCGAATCATATTATTCTTCTGGTGTATTCTTAGAGATAAAGTGCCCATGGGGGAACACCTTTCTCACAGATCCTTTTATGGGCCATCCTGGTGCATCCTATGCAAATGCTCATCTGAATCGACTACTCATCTCTTTCTACATTGCACTGCCCTGCAGACTCTCTAGAAAAACTTATCCTCCTCCATTCACTTTACTGGGCAATGGGCTGGTGATGATCTTGGTAGAGCTTGGGACGACTGGACTAATAGACATAAGGGATCCAAACATCATAGCCTCCCCTTGATTGTCAACTGGTATATCTGGCTGGCCCGCAATCGATCCATATTTGATAATAGACCAGCGTGTTGGCCACACATTGTGGCTGGTATAGTCTCTACTTATAATGAAATGCCCGACCCTTTGCCTCCAACAGAGCGCAGACCACATGCACCTCCTAACACCGACAAAAGCATTCCTTGGGCATTATTTGATGGCGCTGCTAATCAACGAAGCTGTGGTGGTGGCTTCATTCTTTATATTAGTGATCAACATTTCTTTAAAGTAAAGATGGGATTAGGAGTTGGCACCAATAATTTTGCTAAACTCATTACCCTCCGACACCTACTGCATTTCTCCTTGGGACACCATTGCATCAATTTAAATATATTTGGAGACTCAAAGATAATTATAAAATGGTTCAATGATATTACTGCATGTCACATACACACATTCAGTAATATATTGAATGAAGTTAATATTTTCAAGGCACAATTTAACAACATCTCTTGCAATCATATCTACAGGGAGCATAACAACAATGCTGACCAACTATCCAAGGAGGTCACGGCATTACCCAGAGGAGAGTGGATGATTCAGGAGCAGCGGGGGTCAAATGAATACCACTATTTCCATCGTCCATATATAGACCAGCACTACCAAAGGGTCATAAGCCCTTGATCACTGGCTGTTTTTGATTTACTACTAAAAAACATGAAAATTTTGTAAATGTACATAGACATATATAATAGTTTTCTATTTTGAAGGGCCCTGCGTGGCTTATGTATAGGCATATAACAAACTTCTATAACTGATATTATGGTAGATCACCCTGCATGGTGTATCTAGCTAGTATATAGTTTTTGTGTCATATTTCGAATCAGTCCATGGGGACTCAGGATATAGCATATGCAACAACATCTACAATATGTAAATTTTCTACGATTAATGAAAAATTACGGATTTTTCCACTGGAAAATGATATATAAGTATTATCATTGTATATAAATTCACATAAATATGAAATATTACGATAAAAATCTAAAGTGTTATTAATTAATTAATTCATTAGATAATGTGTTTAAACTATTCATATCAACTTAATGTGTTACTAATTATATTACAAATTGAACATAAATGAATATCAAATGATCAGTTAATTAGTTATCTTGGAAAATAATAATAATAATAATAAATAAATAAATAAATACTTTTAAGTAAAATCTAAAGATTAAATTAAGAACATAATAAGGAAGGTTCCATAAACCTAATAATAACAATTAAAAATTAAATAACTTAGGAATAAATAGGTGAATAATAAAAGGAAAGAGAATCAAATAACAATCCAAAAGAAAGGGGAAATCTAAACAATCCAAAAGAAGAGGGAAAAATACCAAAAGAAAACAATGATGAGGGGAAAAAGGGGGGGGGGTTACGAGGAAGGGCAAGGATCCAATAGCTGCTAATCATCCAGCCGTCATCCCTATTGAGATTGCTTGGTCTTCTTTCAATTTCTATGGCCTCCCTAAACTTTCGATGATGAAAGGGAGCAATCTTAGCAATAACCTTGGCCTCCTCAACACATATATGATGCTTAGTTTTCTTAGTGTTCTCTGCCAAGGATGAAGACCTTGTCCTTCCATGCTCTATGTCGGTTGTGTGCTCATGAATCCTCTGATAATTAGAGCACCCAGTTTCACCAACATAGGGAGTCCCACAGGAACATTGGATGACATAAACACTTTTCATGTTCTTGGGGTCGACGGGGTCTTTTACAGATCGTAAGGAGCTACGAATAGTGTTAAGGGGTCGAAAGGTTGAAGGAACATTATGCTGCTTAAGGATTCTTGCAATCTTGTTAGTGGTCCCTTGGGTGAAGGGAAGATGCACCCAAGAGAATCGATCTATAGGGTCTTTCTTAACCTTGGGGCTTCTGAGTAGGGAAATGGTGACAATTGGCATGAAGATACTACTCAGTATGAGTTTTCTTTCTAAACACCTAGTGGGAGAAAGAACCATCATCATTCTTTAAAATGAGAACATCCAGGAAAGATAGGAGCCCATCAACTTCTTCCTCCATAATAAACTTTATGGAAGAAAATTGATTATTGAGATGCTGGAAAAACTGATTTAACTCATCTTGGCCATGGGACCATATGACACCAGTGTCATCAACAAATATTTTCCAAAGCTTGGGCAGGAGATGGGCTAAAGTGAAAGATTTGGATTCAAAGTCTTCCATAAAAGTATTAGCGACAACCGGGGACAAGGGGCAGCCCATGGCAACCCCGTAGGTCTGCTCATAGAATTCCCCTTCAAAGCATAGAAAAGTAGACGCGAGACAAATCTCAACTAAATGCGCGGTCTCAAGGTCGGCGAGGTGATTAATGACCTTAATGGATTCCTTATGCTTATATATTTTTTTTTATGGATATTTTTTTTTATATTAAAATAATATAAAAAATATTTAATGAATATCAATATTATTTAAAAAATTATAAAAGATATTATCAATTGTAAATGATTTATTATCTATTAAAATAATAATTTTAAAATATTTGTAGTTTAAGAGGGTGATGTAGTTGGCAAGCACCATGTTATGAAGTATTATGTAAATCGTGAAATTCATAAGATTCAAGATTAAAATCCCCATAATCAACCCCATTAGCGATGAAATGGTGTTTTGTTAAGGCACTCCATCGTGAAAATGTCACCGGTTCAAAACCTCGTGGGATGGTGTTTTATTAAGGAACTTCATGGTGAAAATGTCACCAGTTCAAAACCTCATGGGTGAAGATCCAATGATGCTAAGGGATAGTGTGGCCCGGTCCAAGTGCGATTCCTGGGTGATTTTGATATCTTAGACGCCATTAGGTCGTGGCTACTCAAGCCACAAGTTAGGTCACTGGTTTGAAATTACGTGGAAAAATATCCAGCCATGTTAATGATTGGTGTGGCCTAGGTCGCTTGCAATCCTAAGGTGATTTTGATGGCTTAGATGCCCTTACTGTTGGAAAATTTAACTAGTTTTGGTCTTCAGAATTTTCATTTGACTCATGTATCTATCAAATGGAGAAAGAAAATGATGTCAGAACAAAAAAAGCAAAGTAAATTTTGTAAAATCATGGATATCATGCTCAAAATATTTGTCATTAGATCTACTAGGGTTTACATGAGTCAAAGTTTCATTTTCATAATGTAAAAGACACTTTCAGGCATTTGTATCAAGAAGAGAAAAAGTATTTTGTATTTGGAAGTGTTTAGAATGATCCCAAGACCAAGTCGGCTAGCTAGGAATAAGTCAACCTAGAGAGGGCTAATGGAGCCTCTTTTAAGGGCTATAAAAAGAAGAGATTCAACCTCATTTAAATAGAAATGGAAGTCATCTATTAGGTTCGATCTGCAATTGGAGTGTTATGCACTTGACCCGCGAGAATAACATAATGTTAGAAACACATAAATATCACATGAAACAAGACAAGCTGCAAAGATATTTTATTATTTAGTAGCATAATACAATGTTCACTTGCCTTTTCAAGGGGGAAACCTCCAATAGAGAAAAGCTCAATTACAATAAAACTTGATGATTCTTCCCATGCTATCTAGACTATTTATAGCTTGATGACATCAAAAACCCTAACAACTAGTGGTCCCTTTCATAATATGGGTTAACCACTTTATTTATTAATTATGGCCCATTTATAACTAATAGTAGTCCCTTCTCTATAATACGGGCCAACAACTTACAATTATTATTAATGTGGATAAGCGCTTATGGCTTTTATTGACTCAACTAACTATCAATGACTCTGATGAGGCCCCTTGGGCTTGTTACATAAATAAAGGGGTTAGGGTTGGACCCTAACGTGCCCTAACCCATCAAAATAAGCCCTGTCCTCAAGGCTGAACCTGCAGAAACTACTGAAGAATAGTGGTTGGTTCCTATGTCGCATCTTCTATAGAGGTGTCTTTCCACTTGATGAGGACTTACTTGATCATGTGTTCATGGATATATCTTTCGCGAGTGTTGAGGACCTATTCAGGTTAGAGCCAAATTCAACCTTCCTCATCCAATTCTGGTAGACATTTTGAACCCTACAATTCTTCCCCACAACATTCTTGAGGTAGGATACATGGAATATTGGGTGGATTTTTGAAGTAGTCGGCAGGGCGAGTTTGTAAGCAGCTGCTCCTATATGCTTAAGTACCTGAAAAGGCCCATAGAATTTTGGGGCTAGTTTTTAGTAGCCCTTTTATTTAAGAGATGTCTAATTATAAGGTTGGAGTGGCAGGAACACCTGGTTACCTACTTTAAACAACCTCTTTGAACAATGTCGGTTGGCTTATTGCTTCATTACATTCTGAGCTTGATGTAGATTATCTTTGAGATGAGCAATCATGGTAGCATGGTTCTACAGGAGCTTATCAACTACCTATACTTTGGAAGATATAGGGATATAAGAAGTTGGTGAAGGTGGGAGTTTGTAATACACTGCCTCATATGGCGTTATCTTGGTGGCTTCATGATAGTTAGTATTATACCACCATTCAACTAAAGGCATCCAATGTACCCATTGATGTTGCTTATCTTAAGTCAAGCATCGCAGATAGGTCTCCAAACATTTGTTGATTGCTTAGGTTTGACCATTGGTATGGGGATGATAAGTTGTACTCGATTGGAGTTGTGTAACCTGTAGCTTGAAAAGTTCCTGTCAAAAATTGATGGTGAAAGTTGGGTCTTGGTCAGACACAATGGAAGTCAGCATGCCATGCAGTTTGAATATTTGGTACATGAAAACCTAAGCCACGATTGCTAGGGTAAATGGGTGCGGTAGAGTGCAAAAATTAGCATATTTGGAAAGTATGTCAACAACCACCTTGATGACTAATTTTTTGCCTGACTTTGGGAGACTTGTAATGAAATCCATGGAAACAACTGTCCAGACAAAAGCAAGGAGTGGTAAGGGTTGTAAGGTTCCTAATAGCTTGATCGTTTCCCCTTTGCTGCACTGGCATAATTCGCATTTAGCTACAAAAGTAATAATGGCATGCTTTAGTTTGGTCCAAAATAAAGAATGATGTGCTCTTGCATAAGTCTTCTAAAATCCTGAATGTACTGCAACTAGAGAGGAGTGAAGCTCTTCCAAGATGCGGGTTTTGAGGGTGGATTTTGTTGTAGCATTTTTTGGTTTTGATAAGTTAGAATAAATTAGACAAAAAATGAAATTATATTACAAAATGTTAAGATAGGATGTGGAAAAAAAGAATATTGAATAAAAAATGTTAGGAAAATATTTTGATAAATATGTCCATATCAAAGAAAATGTTAGGGTATATGCCCTAAAAAATGAAGGCAAAAATAGAATGTTAGGTTAGACAAAAAAGAAAAATAAATCAGCTCTGAAAGTGTTGCAAATCTAAATGTCACTAGTTTGTTCTAAACTCAGTTTGAAAAATAATGGTTGTGTGCAGTTTGTTTAGATGCCACACTAGGTTATTTTATCCAATTATGTAGTTGCGTCATAATTGGATTTGCTTTAAATTGATTCTCATAGGTAGAAAATAAATTGGCTCAACAGTTTAATCTGAGCCAATTTAGGGAATAAGGTATAGAGATAGATTGTTCATAAAAAGAAAATATTGGGTTGCTATTTTAAATGCACTCTGAAAGGATAAGTAAAAATGTTAGGAGTAGAAGGGTAAGTAGAAATGTGAAAGTTTGAGATGTTGAAGTGATTATTTCCTAAAGATCAAAACATTAGGAAACATATTGATGATGGTAGTTAGAATAACCAAAGTTTTGACCTTATGTTATTTCATTTATATGCTATCATTCCATTCGTTAAATCACCTGGACCCACAGTCGCTGCGTCCACCTATCATATCATGACCCCACCATTCATTCCCTGCTCACACGTTAAATTCCCTCCACCTTACCTCCCATCCTACACACTCCTCCACAATCCTATGGCCCACACTCCCTTTCGGCCCTCAATCACCACTAAAATTTTATCGGTTTTGGGGGGGGGGATGGGCAGTCTTTAATACCACCTACATAAACCACAAAAATCACCTTTTATTCTTTCAAGACTAGAAATCCAAAAACCATAAACCACTCTATCTTACCCCCAGACGAAGTATCCTTCATAGTCGTTTATCGCTGCCCCATGTCACCTCCACATCACATCTCACTTCGTATCTCCCATATGATCGTCTGCCACCTTTTCGGTGCCCATTCATTTCCACTCCTGTGCATTTATAACCAGATGTCCATTAATTAAACCATTGGATAATTAATGAATTTTCAAATGTTTAGCACCACCGTCATGCATTTTAAAGGTTACACAGTTAACTTCTACGACCAAGATTATTCTTCAAGTCTGCCTGCTCAACAACTCAGCTACTATCTGACATTCTAGCAGCCACTTGTCTTGTTCGAAAGCACATCTTCCAGGTCCACTTACCAGTTGCATGTCTCCACTCTAGTACCTCCTTTAATCATTTTGTCATTTACAGTCTATAGTTTCGTTTGAAGAAAATGCCTCCCAAGGGGAAAACAATTGCAGAGGATTCAAATCCTCTAATTCACAGACATGTTGATTTCCACCATACTGCATTAGTTGAAAAGGATTGAAAAATCATTCAGACTTCTTCTCAGTTTGATTTATTTGAAATTTATTGCTGACCAGAGTGATGAAATTGGACTCTGGGAATCCCAATTACCCCACTATATTTTTCCACAAATACACAGAGCTCCAGTGTTTGTGAGAAAATGCCATGAATCTTATGATCCCAACCAGAGAGAAATTATCTCACCTACTGGAGAAATCCTCTGTCCCATTTTTATGTGAAAATTTAGTGTTTCTTCAAATGACTAACCCCTAGACCTAGTAGCAAGTCTAGAACAATAGTTAAAGTAATTATATTGCTTTCCTATAGCTAACAGATAAAAGAAAGAGGAGAAAAAGAACCAACCTGTATCTCTCACTCGATTCCTCTTCCCTTTGACCTCTTTTGTTGCTCCCTTCTTTACTTAACTCGCTTGGAAGGTACCTGCACACACGCTGAGACAAAAAACCATCAAAGCATACATATTGATCTCTTAACTAAACATATTATAGAATCGAAAGTACAATATACATCACATAACACATGAATGGGAAAAAGCATAGAACTCTTTATTCATAGAAGGAAAGATTACAACCCATGTAGTTGCATGTCTGATTCAGTGTCTTCCTTCCAGCTTCAAACCCTTCTCTCCTCATGAAATAACAATTTGACATGATAACATTACTCTCTCTACTAATCTCTTTCCAACAACATTTCCTTAGCTCAAGAAGTTTCAACCTAGACTAGCCTTTGAGTGCTTAGTCCATTTATAGCTAAATGGAGGAGGTTAAGCCATTAATGGCCCTCATGAATGCTTTTCCATAATTGGGAAGTGGTTCCGTGGAGGAAGGGATAATGGATAAAGGTTCATTCATCTCCTTCCTCATCCAAAAGCGAGCTCCAATCTTCTAGAAACCTCCAGAAGCATCCATTGGATGAGGAATCCATTGGATTCATTTCAAAAATTTGATGAATCTCGCTCATCGCAGGTGAAACAAAGGCTAGGTGTGATGCATAGCACCTAGACAGTGCAGTTCCTACAATGCATTGGAGCCCGATAAAGAGCCATCTGTGCTGATCTGTCTAGGGGCATTTTTTGGATGAATGGTGATGTGAAACTCTTGGGAGGCAAGCACAATGTAGGTTAACTTCATTAGGGAATTAAAAAAACTGAATTAGGGGTTGATGGACCCTAATAATATGGATTTGGAAGTCGGGGTTGATGTGCCAAAATTTTCCTGTAATAGTTGCCCCCTAAAGCATGAAGTCAAAAACAAACATGTCGAGTGAGATGCTTTACCACTTGGAGAGAAGGTTTTGAAATAGAAGGTGACCTACATCAGTTACAATACAAATATCATGATACTTCGATTTTTTCTCATAATTTTTAGCTGAGGGAAGGCATACCCATGCTTAGCTTTATAAACTTTCATTGCATGTACAAATATAGTCATCTACAGATGTAGACCCATGAGTGGATGACCATGAATATAAGGCCATTGTACATTTGATATAGTACTCCTAAATATATCGCAGCCCGGATGGATGAAACTAGATCCGGGTTCTTTAATCTGGTCCAATATTTCACTCAAGTACAATTCTAACCATGTGAATAGATGATCTGAAGTCGAACATGGATAGACATCATCTGATTACCAGCCAATGATGTAAGCTGTTAACAGATGCGAGAGGAATCATCGATAATGATAATGACCCTCATGGTACTGCAGTACATTTTGCAAGTTGTGAATAAATGATTTGATGTCGAATACCATATGAAGTCTTTTGGTCGAAGGCCAGTGATTCCAACCTATCACTGGAAGCGAGAAACCTGCCATTGATGTATGCAAGCCTCAGGGTACTGAAGGGGTGTTTCTAAGTCAACTTCTTCGATGATGTGCTGATTTCGACAAGAAGTGACTCGTTGCAGGTGGGCCTTGATGTATCCCACATCAATGACACGAAATGACGTAAATGATTTTGGAGATGAAACATTGACTGATGACACAAGGTTCAGGAATGGCGGGCATGAAAATGAAGGTTTATTGTATTGTAAAGGATGAAGTTTTGAACTGAATGATTTCTCTTGAACATATCGGCGACACTAAAGTGAATTGGTAGCATTGACTCAAAAGAAAGTGATGGATGGTATGATAGACCAATGGTGTGATAACCATCAAGCTGAATGACCCAACACACATAGTTGTGATGATGAGGTTAAAGTGTCATATTCAAGAGTGACCTGCTACCATAAAGTGTTTCCATCTTTTTCCATTTTCCCTAGTCATTTCTAACCAGTACCTCTTTATTTTTAATCAAGCTTGAGGAGGATAACATATGCTTGTTGTATAATTCCACCCTTCGGGTGAATCCATCACTATTTGATGTTTTAACGAGTCTAGCGAAGGTGAAACTCGGTCTTGTCTAGATGGAAAAGTTTGTCACTATTTGATGTTTTTAACAAGTTTAACGACAAAGATAACTCGGTCCTTTTCACATTTAGAGAGTCTGAAAAGGGACTAAAAGGAAACTCCAAAAGTTCTTTTTCATACATTTGTCTCTCAAGCCCGAAAAAGCATAAAACAATACAAGAGAGAACCTATTGATCATGTTTGACCAACGAGTACCTTTTTCATAGTTAATCTATCTCAGCCCGAAGAAGGGGTAAAACTATACTGAGTAGATATCAATTCTAATCCGTTAACAAGCTAGAAACGACAAGCGCTCGACAATCTTTTCATGTTTAGAGAGTCTGAAAAGAGCTTAAAGAGGACTCCAAGGGGGTTCCTTTTTCATTTTTAACAAAGCTCGAAAAAGCGATAAAAGTTTGCTTTGTGGTCAAAGATGTTCAATTTACACGTAAGCACATCATAACTACTTGCTAGTTGTTAATCCTACTCAAGATACCATCAAAATATTAAACAATACATGTTCATGGATTAAATAAATAAGAAAACCAATGTTTACTCGATTAATGTGCAAGAAATAAACATAAAAACTAGTTCTTACCATTCATTTTCTCCATCTCGTCTTTACCTTCTGATTTCTGGAGCAGTTTTTCCCGAAGTTCACTAGTTGATTGCAGAGGATTGAAGGGATCATTCCTTGTGTTGTTTGGATTAGGTAGAAACTAATTTCGTTCTCTTTTATTTCATTTATCTCCTGCTTTAGTCAAGAATATTCTAGGGTTTTGAGGCCCCTAGGGTTTCTTTTTCCAATTCAGGAATTTGAAATGGTACTCATATGGAGAGAATGAGAACATGAAGAATAAGATATCATAGCCTTGAGTAATCAAGGAATAGTTGAGGCCCTAAGAAATTGTGGATTACTCAAGTATTTTAAACTATCCAACCTGCGACAGCAGATGGATCTTCTACGGTTTCTTATTCAATCATGGGATCCAACCGATCAAACTTTTCACATTTGGGAAAAAGAAATCCCTTTTACCATCAATGATATATACTTCCTAACTAGACTATTGAGGTGAGGTGCCCCCATTTCACTGACAGGTCTTTCCCACAGAGGTAGACCGGTGATAGATTATGTGCGACAGTTTTGTAGGCAAGGTGCCCAGCCTAGTAGAGACGGAAAGATACTTATCAAGGATGTTAGTGATTTACCGCTAAGGACGAACTTTTTTATGATTTCCAATCTGGCTGGTAGTTCCGCAGTTCATTTGGCCACCAATTCATACATGCAGTATGCCTTAGAATGTTTAGAGCCAAAAGTATTCAACTCGTGCGGGGCTGTCCCTTTGAAAGAGAAACTAACCAAGGTGAAAAAAGGAAAGCTCATAAATTTCAGCTATGGATCAATCGTGATCTCCTTCGCCTTGGAGAGAATACCTCTCTTGCAGCCACAACTCATTTCACTGGGTGTATCTGGACCAAGAGACCCACAGTTGTGGAGGTGGACAGATCTGATGGCTAGGCATGGTGCCTACTCTACGATTGTTTTTACCTCTACATTCTTTGAATGGTTCAATCGACAAGAGATGACTTTTGCAGAATATCCATATTCAGGAATGGATTTCCATGGCAATCCAGATTTACCACTACCAGCTAGAGCAATGTGGGGTGCTATTGGTAAACTGTTTGACCAAGTGTTTTTAATTTTTTAAAGTTTTTGCATTTTTTGTGTTTTTGATTAACTCCAAGACTAAAAAAAAATAATTTTTTATGTATACAGATATCGAACCTGTTCAACCTATGGGAGACCCACAAGATGTAGTCGGACCAGCACAGAGATCTATAGGGAGAGCAATTCTCTGAGACTTGGATTTGGTCGAGACTCTGGCTGAATTGCAAAATCGCATAGAGGGTTTAACCCTGGGTATTCCGAATGTTTAGATCGAGGAGCTACCTATGCAATTGCAATGCCACACCATCGGTGTGCTGGGTCATTGGATGAGACTTTTGTGCATGATAGCACAGGCAGTGACCTGCTATCATGAGCACCACTAGATTACTAAGATCATTTCTGCATACATTTAGTTTTTGTGTCAGATGACCAATTTTGTCTTGGACACAAAATTTTTGTAAAAATTTTTACAATTGTCTTTCAGGGTTTTATTATGGTTGAGTGATGGAATCTTATTCAATTTGATGATGCTAATTGAAATATTTACTTAACATATGTTGCAAATGTCTATTTAACACATAATGTGCTAGAGAGTTAGTTAATGTTTTTAGAATTCTGGAAATATGTTGATATTGAATAAACTCGAAATACCTTTCTGAAATAAAAACTCTAAGGAACATATGATGAATTGTTGGGTTTTAGACAATATAAATGCCAATAACTTGTAGCACTATGAGTTGTGAGTCTAGCCTAATGATAATTCGGTGAATGCCAAGTGAAATGGCATCAGAGAGAAGTTCAATCAACGTGCTATACTCAACGATATTGTTAGTTGATCGACCAATACAAATCCCTCTAAAACTCATTAACTCACCACTCGAAGCAAAAATGTCCCATGCTGTAGAAGATAGGTTTTGCATACTACAACTAGCACCATTGGCATAACCAACCCATGGTTCTAAAAAGTTTGACATCTACAATAAATGTGAAGTGGATTACTTAAACAAATAAAAACCCTTAAAGAAACACACTCACACATGCAATTCAAGCATATATACATGAGTTTTGCCATATTCGATTAAGCATATTAATGTTTTAAATACAACCCATTTATGGGCTTAGACAATGGAATTTTGTCATAATCTACTAACTCATAGGCACCTTTCGTCAAAACGTGCTTAACAATATAAGGGCCCATCCAAAGTGGTTCAAATTTTCCTGCACCAATTTTATCTGACTCCTGATCATAAAGCAAGACTAGGTCACCTTCTGAGAAGACTCAAGGCTTGACATTTTGATCATATTGCGCCTTTACCCGTTTCTTATATGTTTTGTTAGCCAATGAAGAATCACAATGGGTTTCATCGAGATAGATTAATTCCAAGAAACATTCTTCTTCCTCAGAAGTGTCAGGTAGCAGGTTAATTGCAAGTTTGAGTGATGAAATTTCACATTGAATTGGCAAGACTTCTTCGAAACCATACACCAGCTGAAAGGATACGAATCTGGTAGAATTTCTCATCGAGGTTCGATATGCCCATAAGGCCGAGTACAAGATTAAATTCTAATTTCTTTTGTGAACTCCAATCATTCGTTGTAACATGCGCTTAAGGACCTTGTTGATAGCCTCAACTTTTCCATTAGCTTGCAGATAATATGGAGTAGAACTATCATGTGAAAGTCCTAATTTGGCAGCTAACTCAACCATCATGTGATTGTGAAAATGTGATCCATGATCTGTAACTATGGCCTGTGGTACACCAAACCTGGCAACCACGTGGTTGAAGAAAAATAATGCAACCATTTCGCCACTGTTGTTTAATGTAGGCATCGCCTCGGCCCATTTGGTAAAATAGTCAATGGAAACTATAATATACCCATGTCCTCTGGTCGAGGTGGGGTACATGTCATGAAATCAATGCCCCATTTAGTGAATGGTACAACAACAACTACTGGATGTAAAGGTGCAGGTGGTAATCTTGTTTTCCGATCGAATATTTGACATGCATGACAACTTTTGACAGTAATTATACAATCCTTGAATATTGTTGGCCAAAAGTATCCAGCATGAAGAATTCTCTGTGATGTTACATATCTAGACAAATGTCCACCACAAGCACCTGAATGACAATCATTCAAAGCTTTCTCGACCTCCTCATGAGTGAGGTACCTACGTAAAATCGTATCAATACCACATCGATAAAGCGTGTCACTAATGATCAGATAATTCTTGGCTTGGTATTTGATACGTTGTTGTTTAGAGTGAGAAGTATCGGGCCGGAAAACTTGGGTTTGGAGATAGATCAGTATATCTCCATACCATGAATCACTTAACGAAATGAGAAATAGAGACTCATCCACGATTGATGTTTCTAATGTTAAATCATTGGAGGATGAGGGAAGGTCGCAAAGTAGTTCGGAAAATACAAGAGATTTCTTTGACTTAGACTTAACGAATTCCAAATCAAATTCCTGCAATATAACTATCCACTTTGAGTATTTGCCCCCCAGCAATTGACGTGACAAAATGTATGTCATAGGGTTGCAATCGGAGATAATTGTAGTTTTACGCAGGAGAATATAGTGACGAAACCTCTGTATAGCTTGAACAGCCGCCAAAGCTAACTTTTCGACATATGAATATTTTCTTTCTATATCATTGAGAGCACGACTAAAATAATATATAGGATGTTCTATTCCATCTACTTCTTGGACTAAAACCATTCTGATGGTTGTATCTGCAGTAGCGAGATACAGGTAATAGTCATGTTGATAGTTTGGGGCATACATTAATGATGCTCTAATCAGGGAATCTTTAAGAGCACTAAAGGAAGCTTGCGCAACCTGATCCCAATAAAAGGGTACCTCTTTCTTCAACAGATGTGTAAAACCTTTAGCCAACTTGGCATAATTTGGAACGAACCTCCTCAGAAAGTTTTCCTTCCCTTGAAGTTTCTGTAACTCTAATAAACTTGAAGGTGGAGGCAAGTCAAGTATTTCCTGAACCTTTTTTCGATCGAGTTGAATTTTGTATTTTGAGACTACGAATCCGAGCAATCGACCAAAGCCAACACAAAACACACATTTGTTTGGATTGAGTCTTATTTTGTAGTGTCGGCACCATAAGAATATTGCTCTAAGATGCTGCAGGTAATTAGTTCGCTTCCGTGAATGAGCAGGCAAATCATCAAGATATGGTTGTACGATGTTCTTAATGTCATGGAAGGCAGAATTCACTACCCTCTTAAAAGTAGCCCCTGCATTCTTCAAACTAAAAGGTAACTTACTATATGTGAATGTGCCCCAGGGACAAATAAATGTAGTTTTTTACTGATCCTCTAGGTGGATATTGATTTGACTGTATCTAGAAAATCCATCCATGAATGAAAAGATTTCACATCCAGCACATTCGTCAATAATCTGGTCAATGAAGGGTGTAGGATAATTGTTTTTTGGACATGCTTTATTTACATCGTGGTAATCAACACACGCTCATATTGTTCATTGTTTTTTCGTCATGGGAACAATATTTGATACCCAATCGGTAAGAGGTACAGGGTAAATGAAGCCAGCACACAAAAGTTTTTCAATTTCTGTCTTAATGGCAGCAACATTCTTTGGATGTACAGGTTGAAGCCGCTGTCGTACTAGTTTGACATCAGGGTACATTTTTATTTGATGTTTAACAATGCTTGAATCAATGCCTAGCATCTCCTCATAAGACCATGCAAATACGTCTCTAAATTCATGAAACAGAGCATGGTAAATATCGAGTTCCGAAGGAGAACAAGACTTTCCGACATGAATGTTTTCTACAACATTAGGCTTGGTCGAAATGTCTATAGAAATGGTTTCTTCTATGTTAAACAAATTACGCTTAGAATCTAACGAATCTATTCTAACAGAATTCGAAAAGAAATCTACAATCAAAGGGTGTACTAGTTCATCTGAATAATCTTCCTTGGAATCTGGAGGAAGCAAACAATGATGATAATCTTCCCAAGGTTCTTCTCCTATCATCATGGATTGGATGATTTCCTCATCTGTCGAATATATACAAGCAAAAGGATCGAAATAAGTACCGTATTCAAGTGAACGATCTACCCATAAAATTGGCAAATGTGGATCTGGAAATGCCGCACAAGCAAGAAAAATTGATTGCTATGCAAGTTCGATAGGACTTAGTGGCGTAACCTCAACAAAACTCTCATCTTCATCACTGTTGGTGATCCTCTTAAAATCAGGTGAAGTAGAGGATAACATATTACATGTCTCAACTCTTGCAACTTCTGATGTTCTAGATGGTGGAGGAAGTGTGAATGTACCCATTAAGGAGGGATCTTTGAAAAGACCTACACCAACAGATTGAAGTGAAAGTGGGGGTCTATTAACAAATGGAATGCTTCCCATAACTTGAGAACTAGAGGCAAAAAATGAGGTTTGGTTGATAACTATTATTCCGCCTTTATGAGGAAATGTAATCGTACGAAAGTACGTGGAAACAAAAGTAGCCATAACATAAACCCATGGTCGTCCAAGTAAAATGTTGTTTAATCAAGGGGTCCATTAACCACCTCAATCTCAACAATTACGGTTTTCCCCCCAGTTCTACTTGCAAATTATTCAAAATCCCACATGAAGTATAAGTTCTTCCATCAAAAGCCTTCAATGTGGTTGGTGATCTTGGCAATGTAGGTGACCCCAGTGTTTTCCAACAGCTTATTGGAATAATACAGGTATAAGCTCCCTCATCTATGATGGTTCAATGAATATTTTTGTTGAGAGCTTTAACCTGAATTAGAAAGGCTAATTGAGCTGGTAACTGTGGTGTATATCCTGGGTGGTTAAAAGCCACAAGATAAGAATCCACTGGATCTATTCCAACTATTGCCGACAATAAAGCCTGCTTCTGGGAAGGGCAATTTTGTAATACCTCAAGTGTAGACATAGTAGAAGGAGACTAAGAAAGATCTTCTACTATGTTATAATTTTGAGCAGCTCGAGCTCGAGGGTTAAACATTGATTTATGTACAACTCCCTTAGGTGGCTTTATTGTTAACTCTAGTGCAATGGGTAGTGGAATATTTTCTGATGCGGTCGAAGTCGAAGAACCAGGTTGATCAGTTGCCTGATTATTTGATGACAATGGTGAATTACCATAATCTTTACTACGTGTCTAAACCAAAACATCATCTTTAGGTTTTGCGATGGATAACATTAATACCTGGGATGTGGAAGTATTTTCAGTTGCAACCATATTGGTATCCAGGTTTGGAAACGAATCTATCAACACTGTAGATGTGGTAGAAGATTTTAATAGTTTAGAAAATTCTTAGTGGTGAGGACAATCCCTTGTAAAATATTTGTTATCACATATCAAACATGGATAACGAGGTTTCTTTCCTGAAGTAGAGGAATCAAATGATTTCTCTTGGGGAGGGTTTTCATTTTTCTTTTTATTTTTCCATTTTTTCTTGCTTCCTAGTTGCTTTTGATTCTTACCTTTGTCAGATGACACGACATTAATCTTGGAAGCAGGAAACTCAGGTGCATTTACAGTTTGATTTTTGGCAAGTGATTGAATAGATGGTTTACTTGCCATTTGCGTGCTTAAGGAACCGATCACACCATCTCTGGCATGAGAGTCCCTATTCGATGGTGGAGGTGGAATGGATTGATTTAGGTGTAGTGCATGTGGAATTTTGTCATAGAGCATGCCAGATTGCGTGTAAATCAAATCCAAATATTGGGCACGAGCAATCACTTGCTCTTCTATAACAACTCCTCCTTTAGCCACATCCTCAGTGATAGATGGAAATAAGGACTTAATGAACCACTCAGCTAAAAGCTGATCAACAACATAGGTTTTAACCATACGATGACGATGACACCACTCAAGAATATGATCTGATATGTGAGTAGAAGTTGTTTGTTTAAAGTTGGTCAAAAGTTCTGTTCTAGTTTCATATCTGATTGGTAACTGGAAGTGGGTCAAAAAAGTAGTGGCTAAATAGGTGAAATTATTAAAAGAAGCTCTTGGCAATTCAATATACCACTTAGCAGCCGAACCAATGAGCATTCTTTGGAAAAGACGGAGTCTTATTGAATCATCATTCAAGGAGTTCGAAGAACACCATAAATGATAAGTCATAATGTGATTTGACGGGTTTTCTCCAAGATTTCCACTAAACTCTGGAATATCGGAAGGAAACTTATGAGGAATTATTAGGCACAATGGTGAATACAAAATTGGATAATTGGTAAACTGGTTTAAATCCGGTAATTCTAGGGTTGCCACAAATGGCAACTGCTGATTCAAATCAGGTTGAGCATACCTAGGATAAGATGGAATTGCCTATGCCATAGGCCTTTGCATACCTGCATAAGGCGGATATCCTTGATAAGGCAGTGGGACATATCCAGTATATGGATTAAGACCATGTTGACCTTGCATTTATCCATAACTAGTTTGGGCTTGATACACAGGACCCTAATATGTTTGATATTGTCCTTGCCCAGACTGAGCTTGGAAGGTAGGCCCATACTGGGGTTGGACATTCTGAAAAGGAGACTGTGGATACTGCGGCTGCCAAGGTTGTTGGGGTCTCGGTTGTGAAGTTTGATATTGCACCCCAATGCCAGTTTGACCAGGCTGAGAATAAACTAAACCTGTAGCAACTTGAATCACTCCAGATAATGGCACACTAACCTGAGGTAATTGTACCCTAGAAACAAGTGGTTGTTGCATAATACACTGAGAAGTTTGGGTTCGCTGACTCGAAAATTGGGGTTGTGAGGTAGCGGAACTAACTTGCATAGGTTGAGATACCACAGGTTGAGCTTGTATCTATGGTTCCATATTTACAACAAGTTGGGTCGAAATAATTGGCTCAGTTCACATAGGTTGTGTTAGATACACAAGCCTTGGTTGTGGTGGCATAGTTCGCTACCACTGACAGACTCTCATTTCAGGCTGACCTGGATATTGGGGGACATAACCATAGGGTTGTCCTCCTTGATAGGGAGGATACTGTGAATAGGCATATTGCTAACCATATGGTGGCAATCTAGTGTTAAGAGGATATATGGGTATTTGTTCACCGTATTGCCCAGTTTGATACTGATAAGCAGGATCAAACTATTGTCCTTGATAAGAAGAACCAGGTAAAATTCCTAATGATGACATGGGTGATGACCATGGCAAAGAAGAAACCCCTGAGTGGATTCCAGACATAGACTGGTAACCAGTCGGGATGGATGGCTGTCCATATAAATGTGACTTAGGTGTGGTTGTAAACATCAAATAAGTAGCAGCAAAGGACTCTATCGCAGCCACATCAGATGAAGCAGTCTGGGATGTTTGTGGTTGTTCTGCCATGGTTAATTGACCCAAAAGTTGACCTAATGAATCAAGTTGGATTTCAGACGCAGCAGCAAAACAGGGAAAAGACTCAGAATAAAGATATAAACCATGTCCAAAATGATGTGGAGTCCCTTGGGTAGAATCTTCTTCAGCTTCTTCCTCTACAGCTATTAATCTAGGTGGAAGGATTTCACTGTCAGATTCAAAAAATACTTCGGGTGTTAAAGATGGAGTTTCAGGAACTACAGACGACTGAGGTATTTTAGTAACAACTTTAGAATGTTCAAGGTTAAAGTCCAGATGTTTTGGTAAAAGAAATTCAGTTTCAAGGGAAGGTTCGTGAACAACTTCAGGTTCAGAAATGTCTTCGGTTTCAACTACTATGAGTTCTGGCTCAAATTCCAATTGAACAGGTTCAAGTTCTGAAGTAATTTCTGGTTGATTAGCTTCAAGTTGTGGATCAATTTCAGGTAGTTTTTCACTTGTTTCCATTATAGTGGCCTCAGCTAGTTGAGTAACTTCTTCTTATGTAACAGATGTGCCAGAAATAGTTGGAGTAACTTGAGGCTCAATACTAGCCGTAATAGGCAGCTCTGGTAATTCAGATGAAGTACTAGAAACTCTTGAAGTACCAGACTCATTTTGATGAGTCTGCCTTGACCGGATGGGCATCGCTTCTAGTGGCAAGGGCAGTGTGCTCGTAACTCTCCTTGAACGACGGAGTGGAGGCTGATCTTCCTCTAGAATTGTTGATTGTTCTTATCAACCTAACTCAACTAAGGAATAAGGATGTTATTCGTGGTCAATTAACTTTTACAAAATTAGAACATAACTTTGCTTTTTGATTTTTTAAGAGTTGAGAAAAAACAAAAGATGACTCTCGTCGCTTTCGTTGTTTAATGAGCTCGAAAGGACAAGCGCTCAGATGAACCTTTTCTTTTAAGGAGTTGAAAAGGAGAAAAAGTGACTACTCTGGAGATGCTAAGCAAGAGGGTTTACCAAAATAATCAAAAAATTGCAATATATACCTTGGTGGTAAATTA
Source organism: Pinus tabuliformis (assembly GCA_031772625.1). Taxonomy (NCBI): domain Eukaryota; kingdom Viridiplantae; phylum Streptophyta; class Pinopsida; order Pinales; family Pinaceae; genus Pinus; species Pinus tabuliformis. The sequence continues at coordinate 586,191,931 of CM062819.1, read as the reverse complement.
AAGAGAAATTACCACTGATTTACCGTACGACAGTTAGTCTTCCCGAATGTTGTGTTCGGTGCATTGTGATCGGTAACGCAGTAGACTTGGCTTCCTAGGGATAAAGGATTTAAGCCTATTGTCATATTCCACTATATACTCGACGGTACAGGGAGCACAAGTCCGTACTAGTACTTATTGGTTCAGAGAGGAGGAATCACCCAACCTCAATGAAAACGACAGCCACTAGGTTTTAAGAGGCCAGAACACATCTCTAGCCTAGACACCTCTATATGTTTGCGTTAAATTCAAATGTGTTATTATGTTAATTGAGGCTAATTTTAGGTTAATAGTACTTAAAATTTGCCTTAGGGATTCACCAAGAGATGTTTTCCAAAATTCCTAAGAATGCAACTAGAATGAGAAGCACTCTTTCCATTTTTTTTCAACAATGAAAATCGTAGCTATGAGGGATAGAGAAAACAAGTACTTTTTGGATTAAACAACAAATAGCACAAACTAATGCAGTCACCTAACCATTCCTTTTAAGCACACACACTCAAAGTCTAAAATGCAATTACATGTATTTCTTTTTCTTTTTAGTTCTCCTTAATGTGAATTATGCACTAAGAAAAACTAATGCACAACGATTCAAAAACTCTTTTCACAAAAATGTCGATTTATAACAATTTCTATTAAAGATAAAGGAATACTAAATGACACTTTCAACTTTAAGGAAACAAAGATGTTTGACACTTTAACCAAAAATATGAATCAGATGCACAAATAGACCAATCGATTATTTTATTGAAGGAAGATTTTACAACACTTCATTTTGACAAAACAATCAACTGAAAATACTTTCGACAATGGACTACAAATGATAAAACAAATACATAAACAAACATTTAACAATCTAGTCTAAATCGGGTTGAAATAAGGAAACGAAGACTATTTTCAGAGACAGGACTTCATCTATATCCAATAGGCAATTCAGACAACTGAAAATTGACTAAGGACACAACTCCTAGATGGGAAAATTGATCCTAAAGGGATGAACGTAGGCCAGAGTGAGGGACAATGTGATGCATAGCACCGTCTTTATGCAGAGGGTGCAATGCAGTGCACTGTGTCAATTACAAAGGTGCGCTGATTACAGAATGACAATTTTATACTCACAACTGACTCAATCATCAGTGAATTGAACTTGAATTCGATGAATAGTAAAGTGTAAAGTTTATCAAAGTGTTTTTAAGAGAGTGATAAGCTACTATAAGGGATAGGATCATTCCCTAGTGGAATCGCGATTTTGTTATGGGCAAATTCAGTGTTTCTTCAAACGACTAACCCCTAGACCTAGTAGCAAGTCTAGAACAACAATTAAAGTAATTCAATTGCTTTTCCTATAGCTAATATATAAAAGAAATAGGAGCAAAAGAACCAACCTATATCTCTCGCTCGATCCCTCTTCCCTTTGACCACTTTCGCCACTCCCTTTTGTACTTAACTTGCTTGAAAGGTACCTGCACACAAGCTGAGATAGAAAATAATCAAAGCATACATATCGAACTATTAAATAAACATATTATAGAATCAAAAGTACAATATACATCACATAACACATGAATGGGAAAAAGCATAGAACTCTTTATTCATAGAAGGAAAGATTACAACCCATGTAGATGCATGTCTGATTCAGTGTCATCCTTCCAGCTTCAAACCCTTCTCTCCTCATGAAACAACAATTTGACATGATAACATTACTCTCTCTACTAATCTCTTTCCAACAACATTTCCTTAGCTCAAGAAGTTTCAACCTAGACCAGCCTTTGAGTGCTTGGTCCATTTATATCTGAATGGAGGAGGTTAAGCCATTAATCGCCCTCATGAATGCTTTTCCATAATTGAGAAGTTGTTCCATGGAGGAAGGGATAATGGATCAAGGTTCATTCATCTCCTTCCTCATCCAAAAGAGAGCTCCAATCTTCTAGAAACCTCCAGAAGCATCCATTGGATGAGGAATCCAATGCATTCATTTCAAAAATTCAATGAATCTCACTCATCGTAGGTGAAACAAAGTCTAGGTGTGATGCATAGCACCCAAATAGTGCAATTCCTACAATGCATTGTAGCCTGATAAAGAGCCATCTGCACTGATCTCTCTAGGGGCATTTTTTGGATGAATGGTGACATGAAACTCTTGGGAGGCAAGAATGGTGTAGGTTAACTTCATTAGGGAATCGAAAAAACTAAATTAGGTGTTGATGGAACCTAATAATACGGATCTAGAAGTCGGGGTTCATGTGCCCAAATTTTCCTGTAACACCCATTAATGCTGATTCAATTGGGAAAATGTTGCAGGCCCCTGCCACTACACCAGCCCATCCTTTCTCCCATGAAAACCTAATAGAATCTTATAACAAAATAGACTTTACCAAGACATCCCAGACCCTCGAACTATTTTTAGCAATTGGTAGTCCTCTACCAAAGAGAAATGCCCATTATGATTCATCCATGTTTCCTGATAGAACCATGCATATTACTTTTATCGTGTCCTATTTGCTTGGTTATCACTCTGATCAGTCTGTCAATGAAGCCATCCTTGGTTTCTTATCCATGTTTTCTTTTGATTCTAAGCCTACTATTATTTATGATTTCAATCATTTCATAGCTGAAACCATACATGAGTAGTTTGTCAAATTTAACACTGAAGAAGAGGAGAAAGAAGAGTTCACATGTAAGCAGTTCATAGAACTGTTTATTCATCCAGCCCTCAACCTTATGAGCAACACTCCATTACCAAGGATTAGTGAGGAGGTTGTCAAAGAAATTTAGTTCATAGATCAAGTAGAGACAGGAGATTGGTATTGCTACCAAAACTACGGAAAAATCAGGTTTTTTGGTTGTGAGCTTCCACCCTACAAATTGCCAAAGTACCTCCGTGTTAGAATCTTTGAATTTGAGTACCTGACAAAAAGATTGAATGAAGATGAAGTACATTTTGTAGCTGCCAAAAAGAAATCACAATTTAAGCTGAAAGCTCAAGTTGGTCCCTTCATTTGTAATACCAGGGCAGTAGGGGAGGAAGTAGATAAGCTGTTAAAAGAAATGAAATTTGCTGTCAATTTCTCTTGGTCATATGACCCATTGGGAGTCATCTCCAAACTCAGGGTGGAATAATTCACACCATATCATCATACAGCTTCGCCTGAGAGAGAATAGTTCAAGAATCAATTGGAATGGACAGAGAATACCCTCCAAGAGGCTGAGGAGAAGGAAGTCCCTACAATTAATATGAAAACACCAATTGCACAGGAAAATAGAGCCAAGAGAGGGAGGGAAGAACAATCTTCACCTACAACAGAGGCAACAAGCCAAGGATTTAAGGTTTTTCATAGGAAAAAAAGACAAAGGGTCTTTATGAATATTGATTCACAGTCTGGTGGACAGTCTATACAATCTCCAACTCAATCTACCATTTCTCATGAACAACATATAGTTCAGATTGTTGGAGGCATTCTAGAGAATAAAGAGGAAGACATTTTCCATGTCTTTAATGAAATCAAAATAAAGAATGAAGAATTGAAGTTGAACAATTACACCCAGTTCTGGAAGTGTTCTTCCAACTCTCAGTGTAGGCTTCTTTCAGTCTTCGACTTTGAGAAGGGAAAGATGCAAATGGCTTTCTTGCAGGCCCAGGTTCCTCAGCCTAGGACTGCAGCATAATACCAGAAACAAAGTTCTTTTGATTTTAATGTCAAGGATGTGCATCCAATTGATCAAATTGAGATGCATAAAAAAACTAGACAAATGATATCTTCAACCTTGACAAATAATGCTATGAGTTTGTCAAAAATGCAGGTTACATTGGCCAACATTCAATCACAACTAAAATTGGAGAAGATATCCTCATTAGAAAAGGATACCAAGATTCAATCGTTGGAAAATCTAGTGCTAAGGATGGGATATGATCCCTCAAACATAAATTCTGTAGAGGAGCTCATGAAGAAAAAGAACACTAAAGTTGCAACATTAAAGAAACAACTCAAACTACCAAGCATCTGAGGATCCAATGGCCAAAGAAATTGAAGAGTCAGAGATTCAAAAGTCAGATATGATGAAGCTCATCATATAATAGAATCTACAAATAAAATAAATGGAGGAATATATGGAGAAATTGGTTAAGGAGAAGGAGGAAGCTATCAAGAACATTTAAACTACAGTAGATGTAGTCTCTCTTTCAGCAGTTCCCATCACCAAAGTTTCTAATTCAGCCACTACATCAGCAACAAGTACAGCAGAAGGAGCTAAACAACTTACTGAAGTTGTTTTGAACCTATCTATACAGATAGGAGAAATAAAGAAATTAAAGGATGAACTCAAATAATTATGGCTTATGAAGTCTATATCAGACAATTCACATACAACTGAAACAAACATACTCAAAGGACAAGTGGAAATGTTGCAAAGAGAACTCACAGATTCTTTCATAGGAAGCAAATTAGGTTTAGCAAAAGAAATTCTATGGGAAGAAATTACAGAAGCAATCAAGGAGATTTGGCCTTGCATTAAGATAATATTCAATCAGAAATATCTCTTGGAAAAAGCTTAGGAAGCAATGGAAACTATAACTAAGCAGCTGGAAGATATGCTAGAGACTACCTCTGATATAATTAAATTTCTAAATTACAAGGATGACTATGAGCTTGAGGAATTAAGAATAAATGATAGAACTGCAATGATATTAGAGGTAAAGAAGATTATCACTAAGAAAAATCTCACCATTCAGCTACAAGAAAAGTGCAACAATGTTAACACCATAGTTCTAAGATTTTTCAACAAGATGGAACCTTTGGTCAGCAAGGGTTTACCTTCTATGATGGTTATTAATGATAAGTTAATGCTAATTGAGGATTATGTCAAGAAGTTAACAGAAGTGGGCACCCATGTAGCTTCAGTTTCCAATATCAAAGGATCATCAGCACCAGCTCTCATAGTAAAAACACTCAGGGATTCATTCTTCATCCTAGATGAAATCAAACATATATTTTTGGTAAACCCCACTTTTACTAAATATATCGAGATGGATGAAATCTATAGGAGGGTAACAAATATTTCTATCCCAGATAAGAAATGCTAGGAATAATTAATAGATTTAGTTGATTAAGGATAATTGAACAACATTCAGTTTTTGAGGGAACAGTGAGCCAGCTTCAACCATTTTTCAACCTTTTCAGTAATAGTCATCAAACAACACAGCACCAAAATAGTGCCAAATCATTAGGCAGTTTAATTTTTGATTGTGTAATAATGTATTTTTGTAAAAGTAGTTCATGATATTTTTGTCCTACTGTTGTATAAATAACTCTCTTCATGAGTTATTAGGGGGTTGCACCCTTGAAGAAGTATTTCTAGACATCTGATGTAATTAATCTTTCTGGATCATTAATACGAAGAAAAGGATTTTAAATTCTATTTTACACAGTTTGTGTTTCCTGTAAGTCTTTCCAGTGTCACTCATTATGTTTTTTCTTCTTATACTTGTGTCTTGCAGAGATAACTAGGAAGGAATAATTGTATTTCAATCTATTCCTATAAGCTTCTGAAGTGATAATCTATAAAGAGAATGAATTAATGGAGTGTTTGTTTAATTAATTCCCTAAAAATCCATAAATCATTAGCATCTTTTGTAAGCTCATGTGTATTTTCTCAAACCTTTAAACATAGTTTGAGGGTTTTCATACTTATGATTATCTAGCTTTTGATTTGAAAACTGTGGCAATCATATTACTTTTCTATTTCTGCTCATCAACATAAAAGCTATTTCACAGTGTAAAAATTTATAGCAGCCCTCTGCTGATATATTGATATTATTCAAGAGGTTAGTCACATCAGTTCTATATCTATTTCATCCATTGGTCTCCCAAATTAAAACAAAACCCCCAAAAACAATTATCTTAGATGCTTTGGCATAATAGCTGACCATTATTATCTCAGAGATATAACATCAAACTGGTGTTTTTGTCGGGGACTCGAATTTCATTAAGTTTTCCTAGGTCAATGATATGTATTCTATTCCTTTAAGGTGATTAAAGGTCTAGAAATGTTAAAATCCTTCACTTTGTGACTCCACTCTCCCAAACGGGGACCCTTTAAGCACACTAGATCTCGTTCAAAGGCTGACTTAGTTAATGCTCTGTCAGACCCTGAAAAACTTTTGAGAAAATCCAGTTCTAAAAAGGGACATTAACCCTCTTATTGTTCCTCTTCAATCTTGCAGTTTGAAGATTTAGCATCATTTGATCCTTATAGTAACATTCCACCCAATCCAAATTACTCCCACCTATCACCTAGGGTTGCTGAACTCTTAGACAGGGGAGTTGATTTTAAATCAGCATTCCTTATTCATTCATTTGAATCTCATCCAGAACCCTCACTACCACCACGATCACCTAAATATGAGTCTAACTTGGGTGTTAATTTACCGTAATACAAACCAACAGATTTCGTATCCGCTACCACTTATTCATTTCCTCCCACTTCTGAACAACTTGATGCTTCTACTTATGAACAACCCGAAGAGACCATCTCTCCGTATTTGAATCCACTCTTTGAAATAAAGGAGGATATTCATCCACAGGTCCAGAAGTTAGTTCTCAATACTCATTTGAAATCATTCAGGAGATCCCCTCCTTCTTCACCTCCAACTGATTCTTCACCACCTCAATCACCTTTTTCAACCCCTTCTTCATCTTCTTCAGCTTCTACATCTTATTCAACTTCTTCATCCACACAAACACCTCATACACCACCTCCCACTACGGCTTTCTGACCTATTGTACAGGCGAGATATGTAGATTTAGTCTTACCTCCTAATCTTGATGCATTCTCTATTGGATGCTTGAAATACCTTCCCAGGTATAATGGAGAAATTGGTCCCTTGTTGAGGACCATCTTCAAGCCTTTTTAGACTTTGCAGATAATATGAATACTAAACAAGAAAATTCTTACATGAGGTTGTTTGTACAATCACTTGAAGGAAATGTAAGAATTTGGTTTAGGCAGTTACCTGAAAATTCCATTAGAAACTGGGAAGAACTTACAAACATATTTAAGAACTAGCCGATTGTGGAAAAAGATCCTCTTTACTTTCTCACCGAGTTTGATGAACTTCAAAGAAATTTTGGTGAACCTGTATCAGACTTTATCAAAAGATTCAATTATATTTATCATAAAATGCTCCTTGACTGTAAACCCCCTGTAGCAGCAACAAAGTCTATATTTTCTAAAGCCTTTGATGACGATTTTGTTGTCATGCTGAGAGATAGATCTTCAAGAACTCCTGAAGATATGCAAACAAATTCTATTGAGGTAGAAGAAAACAAGGCTGCTTCAACTTCTTTGAAAGCTAAAGAGGAAAAAGCCCAAAGAAAACTCAAATCAACACCAGAGGCTTCTAGTTCCTCTAAGACTAAAACAGAAGATTCTAAAATAGATGAAATAACTTCTCCTCTTAGAAATCTATCTAATAGAATTTCAAAGATTGAGACTCAACCTTGGATAATTCAACAAACAGTTACGAGACCCCAAAATCAAAATCAAGGTCGGTACAAAAGAAATCCACCATTACAAATTCTTCAGAGACCTAGTAATGGTCAATAGATTCCCACTCCTTTGTTGATAGATGATCAACAACTTGATGATAATACTATGACCATCACCGAATATATAAATAATATGGATACTTCCTCTGATCAAATAGTGATTATTCCTCTTACACAACAAAATCAGGTTCAGCAAGATCAAGAATCTTCACAGGTTTCTAAATACCATGTCTTCTCTAAATTTTTAATTGCAGAGTTGAACAAAAGATATGACCTTAGGCCTAGACTTGGACTTGGAAGACTGTTACTGGGAATAGTGTCTATGTAGAACTGCTAATCCCACTAAGGCTAGTGGCTACCTTAGAAACAAACAAAGTAAAACTACTTTCGTTTTCCTTTATGAGAGATAGATGAGAGAAGAATAAAGGAGACCAACCTCTGTCTTGCACTTGGTTCCTTGCTGGATTCCTCCCTCTTCTGATAGTCTTTTGCTACTTGCTTTCTTGTATACCCAGCTTCACAGAGTACCTGTAGAATCAAAGTAGCATAACACTATACGAGAACATAGATCTATTATCATAAACAATATAGGATCATATGTAAATTGACCATACAAATGCATAAAACATAAATCATACAAGAGTATGGAGGAAAACTTGAATAGCTTTATTGATAATCAAGAAAGAGCCAAGAGAGTTACAACAATTTGTTCTGACCCAGCATCATCCTCTCAGCAAGAGGCCCTTATTCACCTCATCACAAGCTTAGATCACCCAACACTATGATATTGCACCAAGAAACCAGCAGCACTTCCTTACAAGATGCAAAATTCCAGCCTCCAGATCTCTGGGATGAGGGATCCATATACAGATGTCTGCAAGGGAGGTGAGTCAGCTTTTGAGAGTTGATTAGTGTCTTCTCTCTGATAGTTCTTGATTCCACTTGGAGATTGATGATCTCTTACTCATCCCTGGTCGAATTCAGAGAGGCAAGTGTCATAGGAGAAGTTTCTGGAAGATTCCATGCTCCTCCACCTTGCAGATTGACCTTGCCATTTGTCCCTTCTCACCCATCGCACCCCATAGAATAGCTTTTTGAAATGCATCGCACCTACTGTGTGTATTTAGGTGAGATGCAGCTCACTTTGCCTATGGAGCAGGTGAAATGGTCCAATTTTGACCAGTTCTGAGTAGTTTTTCATGGAGAACTTCTGGGAGAAGATGTAATCAGTTGACCTTGTTGCTTTAGGGGTCAGAACAAAACTTTTAGGGACTTAAGAGCCCTCGGTTTATTGACATTTATGATTGGGGTTGCAGTGCCCAAAAATGTCTATAACAGTTTCCCCCCAAAGCATGAGGTCATTAATTTGTTGATGTCGGGTGAAATTCTTTATCATGAGGATCTAAAGTTCTTTAAACCTGGAAGGAGACCTGTAATAAGATACAATACAATATATTATCTTCATAATATTTTCGTGATCTAGCTGAGGCGGGCATTCCCATGCTCAGCTTTATAAATTCATTTTCATGTACATGAGACAGACAATCGTCTGAGTGTAGACTGATGATTCTGGTAGAGTCATCATCCCTTAGATTGGATGATTATCTGTGCAGCAATGATGCACATTTGATGTCTTTATTTTCTTGAATATATATCGCAGCCCAGATGGATGAAACTAGATCCGGGGTCTTCAATCTCATTCGATCTTCACTCAAAGTACAAGTCGATCCATATGAGAGATGTTCTGGAGTCGAACATGGAAAGACATCCCCTGATTACCAGCCAATGATGTAAGCCGTTAACAGGCGCGAGAGGAATCACCGATAATGATGATGACCCTCAAGGTACTACAGTACAATTCATGTGGTGTGAATAAAGGACTTGGCGTCGAACACCACGCAAAATCTTTCGTTCGAAGGCCATTGATGTAAACCTATCGCCGGAAGTGAGAAGCTTGCCATTGAGGCATGCAAGCTTCAAAGTACTGAAAGGGTTGTTCCTAGATCGGCTTCTTGGATAATGAGCTGACGTCAACAAGAAGCGATCCGTCATAGGAGGCCCTTAGTGAATCCCACATCAATGACACAGAACAGAGCAAATGATTTTAATGGAGGTGAAAACAATTTGGTGATATACGGTTCAGGGTGGCGGTCATGAAAGAATGGAGCGAAGATGTATTATAGTGGGTGAGACACAGGTGAATTCTCTGAGTGACTTCTCTTGAACATATCGGTGACACTGACATGATGGATTGGTAGCATTAACCCCAAAAGTGGATGGTGTGATGGAACCATGGTGATGTGAGCAGTGAATGGAACAACCCAACCTGACTTGGATGCGGAGTGAAAGTGTCATGTTCAAGAGCGACTTGCTACCAACAAAGTTTCTTCAAGTTTTCTTCCCAATTTTTCCCTAGTCATTGCTGACCAGTACCTCTTTATTTTTGTCAAGCTTGAGGAGGATAACATATGCTTGTTCTATAATTTTCCCTTCGGGCAAACCCATCGCTATGTTTTAACGAGCCTAGCGACAGTGAAACTTGTTCTTGTCTGTTATGGACAAGTTTGTCGCTATTAGGTTTTAACAAGTTTAACGACAAAGATAACTCAGTCCTTTTCAATTTTAGAGAGTCTGAAAAGGGACGTAAAGGAAACTTCAAAAATCCTTTTTCATCATGTAATCCCTTAAGTCCGAAAAGATATAAAATAATACAGAAGGGATGAATTTTCGGTACTTTTAACAAGCCGAACAAAACAAGCACTCGATCTTTTTGTGTAATAATCCCTCGGGTCCAAAAAGATTAAAATCTAAAGGAGGGATAGCACTTCCGGTCACTTTAACGAGCTGGAGAGGCCAATGGCTCGGCAATATTTTCATATTTTACAAGTCAGTTGAAAAGAGCTTAAAGGAGACTCGTCTTTGAGGAACGAGTGATAAATCCGGGTAGTAGCTGATTCCAGGTAAGGTTTGGAATTTCCCAATCACGACAGTGTTACAAGGATGGCTAACATAATCACTTGGCGCAGCTGTTCCTCAAAAGCGGTAAACAATCAAGTGGAGGTGAATGATTGGCCAATACAGAGTGGAGGTGATGATGAGAACATGACCAAGGCTTCAAAGGCTGAAGTACTACATTCACAATGGTTATTTACCAGAAATTGGTTCATTTTTTATTTTAAAATGAGCTTAAACGTTGGGAGAAACACTTGCTCATTGCTTATGTTTTTTTAACGAGCTTGAAGTCCGCGTTAAAACTGCTCGATCTAGTCATATAATAAGGATGTCTCATCTAAGATGCCATTTTTGTGGAGCTTGCACCTTACAAAGCTTTGCTCCGGATCCTTTCTTTATAGAAGTTAGAAGTGACCAACTACTGTTTGTGGGGTTAGCTAACCACTAAGGTTAGGTAGGAAACTCTCTCCTTTACTTCGTTGGTGCCTTTTGGTACAAAAGGCCCCCTGCGAAACGAATGGTCGATCCAACCACTTACCTAATCTTAAGCAGTTATAGTTAGCGAATGTATGAAGTTAGCGTTATGCTGGTCACTTTTCACTTGCATACCGAAAGGTTTGCATACCCCCAGGTATAGAGAAATAGAGTTTCGAGGTTACCCCTCAATTTACAGACAAAACATTTGTTTTGACAGGAAAGGCCTACCTCTTTCAGGTTACCAAAGATTATTCTATCTGTATCACAAACAAAACACTTCTTCGGCGATGTCTACCGAAATAGACAAAGGTGAATAGCGCAGACGCCTCCACTCACATAACTTTGACGAGGGAATCTTATTCCAGTCTAATCCCATTTTCCTAAATGGACAGGTGTGTCAGACTGGTCATATATCCCTCGTGGAAACCTACTCTATACCTGAAGTTTTCCTGCCGAAGCAGACCATGGTGCATGCCCCCTAGGTTTCAGTCATATCCTCCGAATCACTCGTGTTCATCAGGAGGACAGACTGGGGATTGATGAGACATTCCTTGCATGAAAAGACCATTTAGGGTTGGTATATGACTATTTGCTATGTGTGAACCGGGAAATGAAAGTTGGTCTACGAGCTTGACCACTCTTCCTTCGTGCGGAAAACACATTACTCTAAAGAGTGATGAGACAATGGCTCCCATGCAATAAATATAGTCTCGTCCAAGGAGTAGATTATAATCCAGGGGTCCTTGGACTACCATTATGCTCATGTGAACGGTTTTCCCTCTCAACATTATGGGCACATTGGGAAGGATCCCTAACGGTTGATTGGTTCCTTTGTCAAAGCCTGTTAGATTTCTCATCTCAGGCAAAAGCGATGGTGACCCAAGTGCTTTCCAAGAAGTTGAGGAAAGGATACTCACAGAAGCCCCTTCATCTATGATGGTACCGGCCATGACCATTCTATATACTTGAGCAATGATTCAGAATGGTACACTAGCCGGTAAACGGTGTCTACTTAGCAGATTCCAGTCAAAGGAAACAACTAGGTTGCTTGCAGGTGGGACCGAATAGACGGCCGGATATGACTTTGAAGAAATTCCTTCCTGTGGTAAAGGAATGGGTAGACTGCCCCCATGTTGATCGGAGTTTGTGTTTACGAAGAGAATTTGAACGGTGTCATTCTTGTTCTCTTCGGTGATTGTATCATCTGAAGATGGAACCTCTGAAGGCAAGACCGGGTCAACTGCCACCTCGACCTTTTGACTTTCGTCTGGTATGGATTCAGATGGTTTTACTTCAATGATAGATGCTTCAGCCGACCACAAGGGCGTGTCAACCGGATTTTCAACTAGTGACAGACTCGGCAAGAGTTTCTTATATCCAGGAGGGAGCCGTAACGGTGAAACCATACGGTTGTCCAAAACTCTTTTAGCCTCATCTAAGAAGGGACAACGGTGGACGGCGTGATCGCCTTCACACAGTTTACAAGGAAATTTATATTTTCCTTTTTGTCCAGGGGCTTCACTTTCACTAGTTGACGGTGTACTTTCAACATGATCACCAGAGGTTGACGACACCGAATTGTGAAAACGGGGAGACCAGTCCCTTAAGATCCGAGGGATGTAAGGACAATCTCGATGATAGTGGTCTCCTTTGCAAATGAAACATGGCGATTTAGGCCTGGTCAGTGCAGTGTGTGGATTTTCGCTAGACGATGATTGGTTGCCCCTTTTCACCTTTGGCTCCTTCTTCTTCTTCTCTTTCTTCTTCTTTTCCTTGTTCTTCTCAGGTACTTGATTTTTGGCTTTACCAGCTTCATCAAGCGAAGAGGAAGGAGGAGAGGAAGAATTGGACGAAGTAGAGGGTTGGGGGGTAACTCTGGAATCGTCTAGTTGCTGACTTGATTGTTCAGGAATCGCAGTGTTCTGAACGACAGAGGTTGAGAAGAGCCATACGGGCAAGCCGATTCTCAATCCTAGAAGTGACAATGTGGCAATATGGGGTGCACCAACATCTCCCAAAGAGGAGAAGGGACTAGGATTCCCTCCAAGAGGAACTCCTTGGTTGGTGGACTCCATTTTCCTCAACCTAAGACCAACGTAGGAAAGGTGATAATCATTACGTTTAAAATAAATTTTAGACGCTTTGACACAACCTGTTTTTTTAGTCTTTAATAGTCGAGAAAAAACAAAAGATTGTTGAACTAGGTTGTCATTGATGTCAATATGGCAATATTCTGGATACTAGAGGATGACATGAAGCCAAGGGGATGTAGAGCAGATTCTTGAAGAGACAGGAGCAAAGGCCATCAGGATAGCCGAGCCATATATATATATATATATCATATATATATGCGGAAACAGACATATATGCAAGGAGGTGGTCTTTGAAAGACATTGCCAAGCCAAGAGGAGTAGATGGAGACGAGAGGAGTAGACAGAGCCACCAAGCCATCGGAGAGCCATGTCAAAGCAAGAGGAATGCTTCTTGTAAAACAGGCATATCGGAGAAAATGGAGCAAATGGACCGAAAGGAGCAGATGGAGCAAGAGGAGCCAAGAGGAGCAATATATATAGAGCCATTGGTATATGCCAAAGAGGAGGTGCACACAGAGCCATCGGAGGAGCTATCGCAGCCATACTTATAGACCATACATATATGCCAAAGAAGAGGAGCAGACAGAGTATATCGGAGCAAGAGGAACCATCGGAGGAGCTATCGGAGCATATCGGAGCAAGAGGAGCCATCGGAGGAGCTATCAGAGCTATCGGAGCATATAGGAATTCATTTGATGGCGATCAAATGAACTACTAATATATACATGCCCAGACTTTCCATCAGAACGACGAGAGCATACATAGGAGCCATTTGACCTTCCAGATCAACGGTCCAGGAGACATGGGAATAGTGCGATGAGCTGTGAGCCGTCTGATCACTAATCTAGATCGACGGTCCCGATCTAATCGGCGATCGGGAGATCGGAGGAGTGGAGCCTTTCGGGACTGCGAAGTGGAGAGCTCCGATATCCGGAGCCGAAGTCATATTAGAGAGCAGCCTAAAGGGAGATCGGGTCCGATAAAGAATTGCTTGCGAAGTGGGGAGCTCCGATATCCGGAGCCGAAGTCATATTAGAGAGCAGCCTAAAGGGAGATCGGGTCCGGTTTTGTATCGGCGGATGCACACAGATATAACCCGCGACGAGCGATCGCCGATCGCCGACAAATTACCTTTGGTCGGAGGTGAATGCGATAAAATATAAACTGTGGTGCATAGCATATCGGGTCCACGGAGCAGAGAATCCTTATCACATCAGCGAAATCCGGAGCCGAAACTCTTATCAAGCAAAATAGAAAGCATATCGGGTCCGCGGAGGACTTGTATCATTTCGGAGGTAGCGACAAGCGAGCGCCGATATACATCGGACCCGAAACCAGTATAGAAGGGAGTCTAAAAGAGCATCGGGTCCGCTCCTCATCGGAGGTCGGAGTAAAGGGATTTATTGTGATTGCCGAAATCCGGACCCACCGATAACTATAAAGGCGGGCGGATAAGATTTGAAATCCGCGAATGTTCATTTGAGCGGATTTACATGGGTTCCTGTGTAGTAATGTATATGTGACTGAAATCTTTATAAAGGGGTTTTATAATGTTTCCCATATATTATATGTGGCTGTGGGTTTAAGCCTTAAAACATATATATTCAGAACACAATATGAACAACAAGAATAAATGCTTTTATTAATATAACAGTGCAGTAAAATAAATACAATATATAGATGGTCACAATCGGTTGCCAAGCTCCAACTTGGACTTTGGTGAGGCTCCAATGAAGGAATCGGCTCTGATACCAATTGTTGGAAATACTGAGAGGGGGGGGGTGAATCAGTATTTCTAACAAAGACGACTCTAGTTGCCTTCGATTTTTAATGAGCCTGAAGTGACAAGTGCTCAGATGGACCTTTTCTGTTAAGGAGTCTGAAAAGGAATGAAAGGGACTGCTCTGGAAATCTAGACAGAGGGATTACCAAACCAATCGCAAAACTGCAGAATACTTTTTACGGTACGGCAGTCAATCTTCCCGAATGTTGTGTTTAGTGCATTGCGATCAATAGGGCGACACACACGGCTTCCTATGGATAAAGGATTAAGCCTATTGTGGTCTCCCAAAATATACTTGACGGTACGTGGGAGCACAAGTCCGTACTGGCACTTATCGTCTCAAATTGGAGGAATCACCCAACCAACAGTGAAAACAACAGTTACCAGGCTTTATGACGTTGGAATACGTCTCTAACCTAGACTTCTAGATGTTGTGCATTAGGTTCCAAAGCGTTTTTAGATTCATTAAATTTATTTTATAGTTGATCTTGCTTAAGAAATTTGCCTTTCAGGTTCACCGCGTGATGTAAATGTACAATTCCTAAAATGCAATCTAAGATGATAAACAGTCGTTTAATCTTCTTTTTGGCAAATGAAAATCCTAGCTACTAAGGAAAGAGAGATGGCATTCTTTCAACAAAGAGCAAAGAGCACACACTATATGCACTGTCCTAAATCAAACCAACAAACAGTCTAAATGCAAATGCACATGCATGTATTTGTTTTCAGCCTTCTTAATATGTGAATGATAAAAAGAAAGCTAATGTGCAAATCTGAATTATCTTTCAAAGCGACAATTACTAACAAGTTTCTTTTCAAGACAAAATGAGGACAATGAAAACACTTTGCGATTTGGAATTGAAAACTTGCTTTCGACACTAGAAAAACTACTAATTCAGATCAAATACAAGAGTAGCAGGGTAATCGACTATCAAGAACAATCAGATTCTCTTCTATGACTGAAAACGACACTTGCGACAGTTTCAAATCAAGAAACGATAGTACAATTATGCTACTTATTTGTAAAAGAGAATTGAAAATGACTCAAAAAATACATAAAAACATTTACAGTTCTTTGCACAATGGAGGCGGAATATCAGCAAGGAAAGGGGTTTCAAATAGAGGTGTACTGACTACAGATAGCAAAACTCCTGAATAGATCTAAAAAGAATGAGCACAAAAACCAAAATTTAGGAACAAGGCCTTGTCTGATCAGCGCACCTGTAACACAGTGAAACTGAAATGCAACACGCCTACTACACTCGGGAAGTGAGCTGCATTTGAAGTTCACAGAACAGACAGTGCACTGGACTAGGGACGAGACTTTGATTAGGTTCCGGGTCACAGTTTGCAGTTCAGTTTAGGGATTTTGGCCGAGCAAGTGGTAATCAGTAAATCAATCACAGGGGTAGATCTAATGAGGTTACTAGAGCCACCACAAGGGCAGTTAGAGAGTTTGTAAACCAATTGTTTAATTCATAAACAAAACCCGGAGATAGACTGAAGCGGCATCTATCTACTTTGAATTTGCATAGAAAATGCAGTTCGAAGGCTACCTGGCTCAACTTCAGGCTTCGTCTGTAAGTTTATAAAGTAAACAAATGTAGATAAACAAACAATCTACTCGATCCCCAGTGGAGTCACCATTTTGTTACCGGGAATAGTGTCTATGCAGAACTGCTAATCCCACTAAGGCTAGTGGCTACCTTAGAAACAAACAAAGTAAAACTACTTTCGTTTTCCTTTATGAGAGATAGATGAGAGAAGAATAAAGGAGACCAACCTCTGTCTTGCGCTTGGTTCCTTGCTTGATTCCTCCCTCTTCTGACAGTCTTTTTCGACTCGCTTTCTTATATACCCAGCTTCACAGAGTACCTGTAGAATCAAAGTAGCATAACACTATACGAGAACATAGATCTATTATCATAAACAATATAGGATCAGATGTAAATTGACCATACAAATGCATAAAACATAAATCATACAAGAGTATGGAGGAAAACTTGAATAGCTTTATTGATAATCAAGAAAGAGCCAAGAGAGTTACAACCAATTGTTCTAACCCAGCATCATCCTCTCAGCAAGAAGCCCTTCTTCACCTCATGACAAGCTTAGATCACCCAACACTATGATATTGCACCAAGAAACCAGCAGCACTTCCTTACAAGATGCAAAATTCCAGCCTCCGGATCTCTGGGATGAGGGATCCATATATAGATGTCTGTAAGGGAGGTGAGTCAGCTTTTGAGAGTTGATTAGTGTCTTCTCTCTGATAGTTCTTGATTCCACTTGGAGATTGATGATCTCTTACTCATCCTTGGTCGAATTCAGAGAGGCAAGTGTCATAGGAGAAGTTTCTGGAAGATTCCATGCTCCTCCACCTTGCGGATTGACCCTGCCATTTGTCCCTTCTCGCCCATCGCACCCCATAGAAGGGCTTTTTGAAATGCATCGCACCTACTGTGTGTATTTAGGTGAGATGCAGCGCACTTTGCTTATGGAGCAGGTGAAATGGTCCAATTTTGACCAGTTCTGAGTAGTTTTTCATGGAGAACTTCTGGGAGAAGATGTAATTAGTTGACCTTGTTCCTTTAGGGGTCAGAACAACACTTTTAGGGACTTAAGGGCCCTCAGTTTATTGACATTTATGATTGGGGTTGCAGTGCCCAAAAATGTCTATAACAAAGACCCCTAAGGAAACTCTAGTAATTGAACCTCGTGCCAAAACTGGTGAAACTCAAATGACTTTTATTCGGCCATTAAATCAGTCAATTGATACTCCTCAAAATGAAAAAAATTATTTAACTACATTTAATGCTGAAAAAAAGTTAGAAAGAGTTAAAATCCCAATTCCTCTTTCAGAAATTTCAAAGAACACTTGGTATAAAAATCAGGTTTCCAAATGGACACAAAATACCACGGTTGATGCTGATGGTCATATCATCAGTCTACAAGATGAAAAGCCAAACTTTTTTTATGGCCCTAGCTAAGATATGATAGATGAAATAGTGCCTCCTTTCTATGTAACTCTTAAGACAAATGATTCAATGTTGTATAATTGCATGCTTGATTCTAGAGCATCACATAACCTCATGCCAAAAACTATCATGGACCATTTGAAACTTGACATAACTAGATCCTATCATGACTTGTAAACCTCTGATTCTAAAAGGGTGCCTTGCTTAGGATTGATTAAGGATTTAGTAGTCACCCTTGCCCAAATTCCAGTGAAAAGTGTAATACTTGATATAGTTGTCACAGATATCCCTCCCAAATTTGGAATGCTTCTTTCTAGGTCTTGTTGTGCCAAACTAGAGGGAACTCTTCAGATGGATATGTCTTATGCTACTATTCCAGTTTATGGAGGAGAAAAATTAAGATTATATAGAGAGGTGAGATTTGCACACACTATTGGAAAAATAGACCAACCAAGGAACCATCCCATTTATTTAATTGACCAAGATTTTGGTTGCTTTCAACTCTCTTCAAACCAAGTGCATGAAACTCAAGTTAAAATTGAAGATGTAATTGAAATTCCAGAACCAAATCAAACTAATATATGGAAACTATTTTTTGATGGCTCCTATACAAAAGATGGTTCAGGAGCTAGAGTAGTTTTAATATCACCAGAAAAAGAAAACATTACCCAATCATGTAAGCTAGACTTCGAAGTTACAAATAATGTGGCTGAATATGAAGCTTTCCTTTTGGGATTGAAATTAGCTAAAATCTTAAAGGTTTAAAACTTAAGTGTTTTTATTGATTCAGAACTTATTGTCAAGCAAGTGAGAAATATTTGCTAGACTAAACAACCGAGACATAGGTCTTATAGAAATGAAGTATGGGATTCATTTGAAAACTTCTTTGATGCTTTTAATTTGATTTATATTCCAGGAGATCAGAATATTCATGCAGATGCCTTAGCTGTTTCTTTTAGTTCATTTAAAATTCCTAATCAGACTAATTTACTCGACCAAATGTTAGTGTCAGTATTGTTAGCTTGTCACCCGTATCAAAAAATGCTTTTACCATGATCTTTTCAGGTTTTTTTCATCAAATTTTTCTACTACTAGGTTTACACAACTAATTTGGTCATAGTATGGTTAGTCCAAGATGGAGTCATGGTTTGAAATTCCACTCATGGTGGTTGCTTATCATACACCATGAACATAGGTCAAGTCATCATCATCATTCCATTAGGTCTTAGGTCATCCATCAGGTCCCCAAGGTCCACCATTTCCATAAAAAAGTCAGAAATAAGTCAAACTTGACAAAGCAAAGAGTTCAAGAATTGAAACATGATTCATTCACATTTTCATTACAAGTTTTAGATGAAGAAAGCACCAACACTCAAGAGATGCAAAAAGCACATTTGCAAAGGCAAGGTAAAGGATGCCTTCAGAAATGTGAAATCAGTTCACAAAAGAAGATTAGTTTCTTTTCTCTTTTTGAAAAAGTGAAGAAATAACTCCTATATAAACTCAAATTGACTTAATACCTTTTCATTCATATCTCATTCACTCTTCATCATCAAGCTCACTCACTTAGAAAAGCAAAAAATCCATTTCCCCAGGAGAGTCTGGTCAAAAATTGCAGGCACTGTGCATAGAAGAACTGCGTTGCACGGAGGATAGAGTGCCTAAAAATCACCCAAATTTTCCCAAATTTTAAAATTATTGCTTTCAAACTTAGTCAAATTGCTTTCTAAGGCTGAGGAACAAATAAGTACATCATTTACCTTGATTTTTTCTTTCCCATTTACATTCCATGTTGATAATATTTCATGCCAGGGTTTGTAGAAAAAAGGCCATGGGAAATGCTAGTGTAGAAATGGTCATCACAATTTTTTATCTCCTAAACATGTAAATTGAATTTATACACCTGCAGACATGTATGATGAGTTACCTTGACCAGTCCATCCACCTCTAAATCAAGTTTAAACACTAAAAATATAAAACCCTAGCTCATTCTTAGAGTTATTTTGGCAAAACAACATTATAAAACTTCTTGGTCTCACTTACTAGCAGCCACATTTGTTCACCATCTTCCTCACTCATTTTTATCAGTTTCTCAAAACCATCTCATCTTTGACAAAACCCCTCCCATCATTTTGTCAAAATCCCTCATATATCACTTCATTTTCACACTTACCTCACATCTATTTCACTTCTTGCTGCTAGGATTCCGTGTCATCATGGAGATTGATTCTTCACCAAAGAGAAAGAGACATCACAAAGGAGGGAGGATTCTCAGATATGAACGATCAGCTTGCAATCAAATCAACTCCTATCCTTTCATCAACAATGCTTTGAAGATGTTCACTGTTTGGAATTTTGTAAAAGAGTAAGTGAAATAGGGTGTTATGAACATCTGAAAAATTAGGTAGCTACACGTTTGAAAGGGGAGATTGTTGTCATCGTTGGTATTGAGTTCAGTTTCGCAGTGGCCTCCATCTCACTAGCAACTGGTTTGCCAAACAATGGTGAATATTGGTTCAAAGGAATGAACCTAGATCTTGAATATTACAAACCATTCTTGAAGACACCCTACAGAAATACATATACTCACCTCATGCCTTTTAGACACTTGCTTGAGAAGTATGCCGCTTTAATGAAGACAATCATGAGGTTCTTTACCTATGAAGGTAGATTCTCCAGGTTATATGCATACCATATCTGCCTCCTGATGCATTTCACATCTTAAAAGCCACTAAACATGTGCAATTACCTGTTCAGGAGTATTTCAAAAATGTCTGAGAAGATACAGTTGAAGCACAAAGAGCATTCTCCAAGCTTGTTTCATCACAATCTCATCAAAACTATTGTTCTTCATCAGTTGACAGAGAGAGGTATGGCTTGGGAGGCCTTTTTAGAAACAACTTCAAAATGGCATGAGGAAAATGTGGCATCTCAGCCCCCAAGTGCACCAAAACAACAAATAGAGATGGGGTCATCTAGCAAAATAGCAGAGAAGATTTAGTTACCTAGGCCAGAGGTCACCAAAGTGTATAAGAAAGGGCATAGGCTTGTGTTTTCTACTCATAAAGAGAAAGGGGCCAAGCCTTCTTCATCGACAAGGCAAGAATCGACAACAAAGGATAAGGAAACAGTTGAGCATGAATTAGAGATTATTGATTTGGAGGAGGAAGATGAGACTTCAATTATGAGGCAGACTATTAGGGACAAGAACTACCAAATCATGGAGCTCACAATCAACTTGGACAAGGCAAAATATGTTATATCGTTCCTTGAACAAGAAAACAATCAACTCAAAGCGAAAGAGTCGATACTAGAAAAGAGAAAAGGAAAAGAGATAATGACATCAAGCAAGCCTGAAGCATCAAAGGAGAGGGGAAAGAGGAAAATACGAAGGACAAGTGGCCTCAAGAATGCTTTGCAAGAAGAGCAAGAGCAAATTCTGCTAAATGAGGACCTTGACCTAGAAGAAAGGATAGCCATATAAGTGGATCAAGATAAAGAATTTTGGCTAAACAGAGTGAATAAACACCTAGAGAAGCTCCCGGAGAAGGAAAACAGAGACAATCAAATGCTCTGACACATGGTGCATCATTACCAATCTCAAAACATGATCGCTAATGCCAAAGTGAAAAAACTTCAGAACAAGCTCAAGGAGGCCAAAAACGGCCAAACGGATGAGGGAAAATTGGAGATGCTTGCTGAAGCATCCATGAAGCTATAAAAAACTCATTTTTACACCCTCCCTCCAATTTTGAGTCAATTCTAAGCATTTTAAGTTTTTTGCCAAATTTCGGTCTAAATGTAGAAAATTGGCCTTTCCAGAAGCGCAGAGCCGACCTTTCCTCGGGCATTCATTTGAGGAAAGGTATACATTTTTAGAAAGGTCTCAGCATCCTATAAAAACCCATTTTCTCAGATTTTGCAGAGGAGGCTTAGTTTGGGAGAAAAGTTCAAAAACGTGGCGAAAATCAAGCATTTTGGACCCTTTTTTGACAGGTGTTGCGCTTCTGGAGTGACCTTGGGAGAATGAATTTTTGAAGGACTTCCCATGCTCCAAAATTAGAAATTCAAACTGTTCTAGAGGCTAGACTTGAAGGTCTAGTTTACAGTTCTCTTAGATTGTATTTCGACCACCAGAAGGCACCTAAAAATCAGCTCCAAGTCAGCACTATGTTTCTGCACTTTTTTGTGTTTCAAATTGTAAATTTCACTATGTAAATTTCTAGATTGTAGTCAAACTTGGCCAAAGTCAAGATTCTCTATGTAATGGCATAATTTATGAGGTTAGGTGTTGTAGGCATGAATAAATGTACATCATATGTTGTTTTTCTTGTTTATTAGGCCTCATAAAAGAAGAAAAATCGTAATCAAACTCTTCATGAGGTGTGTGAGTTTCACCTTCTCACTCTCACCTGTTGGCTGAGAGAATATTGGAGTTAGTTCCTCCACCAAAGAGCTCAACTCTTGAAGGTGGGAAATTGGTCTAAGAGAGTCTATAAGTACTATTTCACTTCAGGAGAAGAGGGTTGAACTTTCTGTAAAGGAGGCTTGCATGTAATCATCCTTTCAGCTAATACAGATATAGGTTCCAGCTATTTTCAAGTAACTCTAGCCTAGTGAGTTAATGGTGCTTGTACTTCATTATTTTTGTTTTATCATGGTCTAAACATCTTTATCTACACTATATATCTTTTTTCTATAAATGCCTTGTGATAAAATACTCAGAATTCTTGTTTTTCAAGCTCTGTTATCTGGTTTTCATTGTTACGTGTGTTGTCTTCCTAAGCGAATGAAATCATGTTTATTTATGATCATTAGTTTATTCCACACTATATCCTCTATTCTACACTAAAAAATACTCAAATTACACCATGGTTTCTGTTATCTATCTCCTTCTAAAGTTAGCTCCTGCATTCCCACAGCTTAGACCTACTTGTGGCTCGAAACCCTAAGTTCAGCAAATCTTAAAAAACCAAATTTTCACAAAAAACCAACCAAATACACATATCTAGCCAAAGAATCATTTACTTTAAAGTCATATCACTGATAAGAATCTTAGAGAGATCCCTCTCATGCTCAGTAGGGCTAGCTACTGATGCTGAAGTGGTTTGAGGTTACCCTTGTTGAATTCCTTTTCAACCTAGGAGATTGTAAGGACTAACATTTTTGGTGCCGTTGCTGGGGAATAATTGTTAAATTATCCCTGGGAAAAATTTAAAGAGCTTTCACAGACCTGGTTCTGTACCTCTCAGTTTCCAGTATCTGAAGATAGGCTGAATTCATAAATTTCCTCAGTTTAGGGTGTATATATTCTGTCTTCCAAAAGGCATATTAGGTCAAATCCTGACACAAATCCACCCTTCATTATTGAAGTCCCTAAGAGACTGCTCAGAAAACTTAGACTACCCATCACAAAAAAAGCAGTTCAAAAAATTAGAAGAACAACTTCTTTACCCGTAAACCTATTCACCTTTGAGCAAATTGCATTTGAAGAGTAGATAGAATTGTCACTTACAAGGTCCAAGTCTGACTCTTGCATCTCTGATACAACATTAGAACCTTTAAAGGTTGAAACTCCATCTTTTTCTTCAGAATCCTTGTCTGCTAAGACTAATCATGAACTATGGTTAAACTTTGATAAGCTTCAAAGCCTTGCTGACCAACTCCAAATCATGCCTGAAAAAGTTTTTGTTCAATATCAACTTGAATACCTAGCCACAGCTCCATCCTCTTTTTCACCTCCAAGCTCATCTACCACATCTCCTAAAGCTTCAATTTCATCATCTTTCCTGCCTCCCCCGTTCGTTCCATCCTTGCCTCTACAACCCATTTTAGCAGTTCCATCATCCTCAACAGCACCACCACCTATACTTACACCATCCATTGTAACACCTTCACTTTCTCCAGTAGTCATGGCAAGATTTGCACCTCTCTTATTGCCTACTCAACTTACTTCTTTGCCCCAGAACTATGGTCAAAGAATTCCTTTGTTTGATGGAAGTGCAGAAATTATAGCTCAACAGCATGTTGACAAGTTGATAGACTTCATTGATTTAGGAGAAATTAATGAGGAGAATGCCAAAATGAGGATTATCGCTTAGAGTTTCTCAGGAGATGTTAAGAAATGGTTTCAAAGCTTGGCTGCAAATTCCATTAATAGTTCTCAAAGATTGATTGAATTATTTCTAGCTCATTGGGAAGAGAAGAAAAATCCATTACAGATATTGGCTGAATATAATTCAATGAAAAGGAACCCCAATGAAACAGTTCAAGAATTCACATCAAGATTTAATACAATGTATAATACTATACCTGATGATATGAAACCTCCCCCTGGTTTGGCTCTTCTTCATTACCCTGATGCCTTCGATCCAAAGATGGCTTACCAACTCAGAGAAATGGACCCGACTACTCTTGAAGAGATGCAGCAGAATGCAATAAGTGTTGAGGCCAATCTGCTCATTAAGAAATCAAAATCAAAGCCAGAAAGAGTGGAGAAAAGAGTGGTTTTCAGAGACGAACCTACATCATCCTTTGATGCAAAACTTGGCAGTCTGATAAAAACTATGGAAAAGATGATGGATAAAATATCCATAACTGATCAACAAGGTGAAACATTAGTGAGGAATCCTAACTTTCATGGACAATAGCAACAACAGTTCAGGAATGGACAGAAAGAGCAGAGAAATAAAGATCGTCAAGTTCAAGAAAAAGCTCCACTTCAACAAAATTACACTCAACGATAGGAAGAAGATGAAGATGAAATTGAAGGAGCTCCTGAAGATAGTGAAATTCCTTCTTTTTATCTGAGTCTTAAACTTCATGACTTTATCCTTCATAATGCTATCCTAGATTCTAGTGCCTCTCATAATTTGATGCCTAAAGCCATCATGGATAAACTAGGATTGAGCATCACCCGACCTTACCATGACCTTTATTCTTTTAATTCTGGAAGAGTGAAATGTCTTGGTCTTATTAAAGGCTTGGTAGTGTCCTTAGACCAAATGCCAACCAAAAATGTACTTATGGATGTTGTAGTGGTTGATATTCCTCCTAGGTTTGGCATGTTGCCTTCAAGATCTTAGGGAGAAAAATTAAAGGCCACTGTACAACTTGATTTTTCATACGCCACTATCCCTGTCTTTGGACAACTCCATAAAATTTATAGAGAAAAAAGATGAAATTTATGATCAGCAGTAAAGGAAGACCAGTTAATCATCCTATACATGTTGTTCGTATTGATCTTGACTCTTTCATTCTATTTAGTGATATGGATTCTGGTGATGATGAAAGTCAGTTAGTTGAGATTTCAGAAGTCTCCAGCCTAATGCGCAACATACATGAAAATATCATGGCAGAAAGTAAAGGGATTGGCGAGTGTTGGGCTTCAAAATGTTATACAAATATCATTCATTACCATACATTTTTCACCTATGCTTCCATTATATCACTCATTATTCACTACCATGTCACTTCATTTTCCCTATTGTTCGTCATTAATGGGTCTCATGTATATCTTCCAAATATTATTTATTTTCAAGCATTTTTAAGAGAAATTCTTGATTAAATATTAGAAAATAATATATTTTACTTCATATACGGAAAGTGGATTGTTTTTGTGACATGTGTAGGATCCAAGGAAGCTTCCAAGAAACCTTTATGTGGCCTTCAATGATCAAATTCGAATTTGATAAGATAAGCCTCATGGAGAAGATCAACGACAAAAGGGGGTTATGTGTCTACATGGTCGAGAGATGTATGGAACTAAATAGAGATTAGTGGATCATCATTGTGAGTTTGTTATCTCATCCCATTGTATAAATAGGAGTACAATCTCCTTCATTCGTAATCTTAGAATCTTGATTTGTAATCTTAGAGTTCCATTTGTAATTTTAAAGTTGGTTTGTACATCATGATGAAGATTTTGGAATAAAGAATCATACTTTGATTCTGTTGCTTCTACATTTGAGTCTCCTTTGAAGTGGTGTGCTTGTGGAGTTATGGAGGGCCCCCATGGCCTCACTTGCATGCTTATTTTAGGTATAATTTAATTTATGTTTTTATTTCATTTCAACTTTTAAGTTGTTAGATATTCTAATATTGGAAGAGATCTTAAAACTCATGTGTTCTTGTAAGGGAACCTTAAGCTCTCAGATAATTATTAGATCTAGGTTTGTTTAGTTGTTGGAAGAGGTCTTAAAATTCATGTGTTCTTATAAGGGAACCTTAAGACCTCTGAAAAATTAGGAATCTCTCTAGTTTGTTTAGTTATTGGAAGAGATCTTGACGAATGTGTTCTTGTAAGAGAACTAGTAGATCTCAGACAAATTAGAATTCTTTCTAGACCTATAGGTGGTACTTTTAAGTTTACCTTCCTGGGTTGACATTAATTGAACTCTCATTTGCATCCACATTTTAGACCACAAATTTTGGTGCGATTGTTGGGGAAGTGCAACTAGAAGGATTTAATAATTATTTTATGCAGTTGATTTTATGGACTAATTTGTGGAACTTGGTGATAGCAGGTTCATAAAGGATTTCAAATTTTGGAGCATTCTTTTATTTTTGCACATAGTTAATTCAAATTCAATTTTTATTTTAAACTCCCTATTTCTCACTAATCCATCTACGGATGAGGAATTTGATAATGTTGAACAGGTACTTCTTGGAAAGCAAGGACAACGACCTTGAGCCAACTCTAAGACAGGTTACTCACATACGTATAAAACATAACGTAAAAATTTTAAATCATGATGTGGGGATGTTCAAACTTTTAATCTGCAGATGGCTTCATTGGAAGCATTCCTTTACCTAAGAAATAAATAAATCTTTCAAACAAGATAGATAGAATAGATTAGAAAAATAAAAATGAGATCTGATTAGAAGTCATTCTCATTAGAAGTTTTTAGTCTTAATCTCATTAGAAGTTTTTAGTCTTCTTTTCAAAAATAAAAATAAAACATCATGAATAAATTCAGTGGCACAGTAAGAGCTGCTTCATCTTCGCATTTCTATATCTTGTTTCTGTATCACGAGTAAGCCAGAAGCTTGATTATCGGAAAGCTTCATCTTCCTAGAGTCTAAATGCTCCCACGACATTGCAGAAAGAGTGTAGATAATGCGAGGTTTGATCGCAGATCTTGATTGTGTTTATTATCCTTCCACGCTAACCTACATAAATAAAAATAAATCAAGAGATTAGTATGCTCTCTTCTTGCAATTCATGCAATCAGAAAGTTCAGAAAATTTATCGATTTATTTCAAATAAAAAACTCTCGCTAGACAATTGAGCTGTGCATTTTATAGATTATAAGAAATTTGCAAGATTCCGATATAATTCTGCTACAACAAATTAATTTTCTATTCAAACTAAATTCATAGCATATTGAAAGAAATCAATGGCATTATTAATGCACATATGATTGTTTGATTTTGCAATTTTTTTGTCTAGTTGCAGCTTCTCGAACAAAACAAATAAAATAACAAAACAATAAAAAAATCATGTTTAAGAAAAAAACAAAACATAAAAAAAGTGAATGTAATGTCTATTGCAAATTATGGAACGTGTTAAGGTACGTTGAGGTGAGATCATTGGCCGATGGTGTAGGCAAATGTCAAATGGAAAAAAGATTGGACGGTTGGACAGTGAAGAGGCGGTGTACCAGTGATGGCCAGCTTTTCACGTTATCACGACCCGCGCATCAGATGAGCATGTGTCATACTGTCTGAAGTTGAATTTTCAAGCGCTAGCCATGGAAGGATTTGAATTCCTTGCGAAAGAGATGATGACCGATCACAACATCTTCAGCCAAGACGCATTTAGCTACAATGGGATTTTCATCAATTATTTAGTTTCAAAATTAAATTCTTTTCATTCCCTGGGCTTTTATCAGTCTAAGTTATGACCGTGTATTTTTCTGTCAATCTCGCTCCAGCCCTAAGTGGCTGGGAAAGCTTGATTTCAGTATTGTGTATGATAGTAAACTTCTATTTGAATTGAGAATTTGGGTTCATAAGGAGAAAGTGCATAGAATGGAGATGAGTTGGTGGCATCCAATCAGTCTGTTCAGATGCTTATAGGTTCATGCAGGCTCAATAAACATATACGCTGAAGCAAAACAATTATAGATGACATTCAAGCGACCACATCGATAAAAAAATAATAAAAAAAAATAAAATTTGCATTATCAGATTCAAGTGAGACTGTCAGTTTACAGAGCTGCTACTTCATTACTCTCCCTAAAGAATCACTTTGTGCACCAAGAAATTCATGCCAACCATTTTAATTTCTCCTTCCTTACTTTCATAGAATGCCTTGGGAAAGATGCAGCTACGCAGCTACATGAAAAGGGCTGATAAAAAGAACAATTAGAAGTGAGAATTTCATGACATTGCGCATGATATTTCACAGACCTGCTTTCACTTTGGTTGTTCTCAAGGTTGCTGGTCGATCTTCTAGAATAGCGATGACGGGCACAATAATCCTTTCTCCTGTGTTGAAGGAATAATCTCTGAAAATGCAGTTCTTTCTCTGACGTTAGAGGAATGGTTGGAAACAGAAAAGCGTGACACAAGGAAGAAAACCAGAAGATGGCCTCTCTTACTCGTGCTATGCGTGGGCTGATATCAGTAAAACTGAGCAGGCAGATCAATGAGAGTGGTGCACTTTTCCACCACTGCAAGGCGATGAATTCTTGAAGAATGCATTTTTCAAGGTAAAAAATTGAAACAACTTTAAGGATTTTTACAGAAGGAAAAGATCACAATTGATCATGATAATCCTCAATAGATTTTGTGAATAATTTCATTCCACCACTTTCTCCACCACCAGTGTGGCCGTTCATATCCTACCTCAACGAAAAAACCTCCATATGCCTTCAATCCCATGTTTTGCATTTTCATTTGCGTTTTGTTTTGCGTTGTTTTGATTTGTATTTAGTTAGAATTTCTTATAATGTTTGTTGTTATAATTGTATTAATATATTAATATGTTGTTGTAATTGTATTAATTGTTATAGTTGTAATTTATTGTTATTTATTATATTTTTAATTCTAAT
This sequence comes from Pinus tabuliformis, assembly GCA_031772625.1. Lineage (NCBI taxonomy): Eukaryota > Viridiplantae > Streptophyta > Pinopsida > Pinales > Pinaceae > Pinus > Pinus tabuliformis. The sequence goes on along the minus strand of CM062819.1, from coordinate 586,163,008 downwards.
TTGTTGTATATATATTTGTCATTTAATGTTTGTTATGTTATTTAAATGTTTGTTATGTTGTTAGGATATATATTAATATATGATTGTATTAATATATTTTTTTATAATGTTAGGTTATGATTGTTTATAATTTTTTTTTAATAAAAATAAAAATAAAAAATTGTTATGTGTTTTGTGATAGTTGTTGTTTTGAAGGATTTAAAGGGTGAATATTGGTATGTGAAGGATATTGGCATAAAACAAAATTTTAGTGATATGCAAATTGAGAGAATCATGGGAATCACAGGAATTGGTTGAAAGTGCATGAGTTGGTACAAGTGCAAAATTAAAAAATTAAAAAAAAATTCCACAAAATTCACGCAGGTTTGAAAATAAATAATGGAACACTTGAAAACAAATTTCAAGGATATATTTATCAAACATGATGATTATCTTGTTTCAAAGCTTCAGGTTGGCATTAAACTCATAACATCTTGTTGTTGAATGATTTTATGTGACATACTAATATGCAGAACACAATAGATCTTTCTAATGTCAATCCTTTTGTCAAGCACATTTTAGGATTTATCTGACGCAAACAGGGAGTATTACTTTTCATGGTTATTTTTAAAAATGGATTGATACTAATATCATGAATTGAGTTAATTTCAACACTTTTATTGTCCTTAATTTGTTTTATTTGGTACAAAATTTTTGCATAAGAATCATAAAGGAACTTGCCATTTCTTCTTGAACACACTTATGTTTTCTTTCTACCAATTTTTTTTATAGGTTACAAGATAATCAAGTGATCATTAAGGAGATTACATTGTGATGACAAATGGTCTTCTAAAGACTAAATTCATGAAAAATTCTAAAGGCAAATCCAACTCCACAACCACTACCTTGGACCTCCCTTTTTGAAACAAATTTTGAATTCCACCGATTGTAAATCCATAAAGCATGACATTTCCATATCCATTTTTCACAGAAAGAGTTCTTATTCATACACCATGCATTTCCTTACATCCATTCCTTACAATCTTATTGTCATTTTCCTTGTCATTACCATTCCCCTTCATTTCCGCCAATAAAACCATGTTTCTATGGATATCATTGAGTCAAAGTTCTAGAGTCTAATTATCTTTGTAAAAACACCTAGAGGCTTGCATGCCTTAATGGCAAGTACTCTTGCCAATGAACAATGGGAGTACATTAATATCCCTTTTTCATTGGATCTTGTAGGTGACTCGACCACAACAAATTTATTCCTACCTACAAAGATGTGTTAGGCATCTTGACTCCCATTGAAATCAACGGTGGGAGCTCTTGTGTTGGGTAGGGGCATTCATTAATGGCCACTAAGTCAACAAATTCTTGCTATTTTGACACCGACACATTCATTCACATAGTAAGATTTGTGGCATTGACTATTAAAGACTTGAAGACCCATATTTTGTAATAGATGAAGATGAATTCTTTTCATTGTTTTTCCATTTGTCATGACTTGAGGACAAGTCAATAAATAAGGCTGGGGGGGATGTAACTTTTATATTTTGTATACCTTCCAAGCTTTATACATTTTCAGCCATATTCAGTAGACTCATCAGATTCATCAGACTATCCAGCAGAAGATCCAGTAGCAGATATGACAATACAGATCCATCTTTCATCCACAACTTGCAGAAGAAGCTTCAGACCAGAATTGCAGAAGCTGAACATGCATCATTCATCCACTTCTTTAAGTAAGCAAGGTATGATGTTTTCTAACCTTTAATCTTGAAATTCCTTTTAGATGCTAAAATGATGATATTTGGAAAATATTCCATTATTTCACTATTCCCTTTCTCATTAAAAATTGCCAGAAACGATCAGTTGGGGGGGAATTGCACACTTCATTTCTTTCTCTCATTCATATTACATCTTAACCCACATAGTCTTCCCACAATAAAAGCTACTACAAAATGATGAGCATATTAAATGACTTCTTAAAAATGATTGATCTCAACAAAGTAAATAATGATTGTAACACAAGAACCAGTCATTAAAAAGAGATCTCAACAAAGGAAATAATGATTGTAACACAAGAACCAATCATTAAAAAGAGATCTCAACAAAGGAAATAATGATTGTAACACAAGAACCAATCATTCAAAGATGCAAATGCTTTGCAAAAATAAAAGTTATCAAACGATGTGGAAAGTTAAAATGAAGTCCATGACTGAAAGATGATTATTACACAAGAACCAAACATGTGTTGACATTATGATGCATGTGTTGTACTTGATGGAAACCAACTTGTAGAAGATCAACTCACTTATATATATCTAGATGAATCTATGGAAGAGATATCAGATGTGACAGAGTGCATGGGATGCCAGACAACTCAAAGGAATCAGATGATAGTTCTCAGGTTAGCTTTGCCATCAAGTCCAAAGGGGGAGATTGTTGGAATTATGAGACAAGTGTTGTCCTTGATGGAAAATCACACAAATGATAAATTATAGTGCAGCAAAGTTATTTTCAAGTTCACGCACTTTCATGCAGAGAAAATTTTCTTTCATATGGTGAAAAGTTCATGCACTTTCATGCAAAGAAAAGTTTCTTTCATGTAGAGAAAAGTTCATGCACTTTCATGAAGATAAAAGTTTCTTTCATGTAGAGAAAAGTTCACGCACTTTCATGCAGAGAAAAGTTTCTTTCATGTAGAGAAAAGTTCACGCACTTTCATGCAGAGAAAAGTTTCTTTCATATAGAGAAAAGTTCATGCACTTTCATGCAAAGAAAAGTTCCTTTCATGAAGAGAAAAGTTTACACACTTTCATGGTTGGCTCTTGGTATTAGTTCGACAGTTTTTGATCCTATGGTTTTGGTTCGTGGTATTGCATCCAAAAGTGTTGACCCCATGTATTGGGTCCATGGTATTGAATTGTTATGGTTTTGGTATGTGGTATTGTGAAAGGCCTAAGGCTATAAAAGAGGAAGGAGATCATTTGGCAAGGCATCTTCTGATTAATTGAATATCTGATAATGTGATAGATTTGGAATACGGTGATTGGGTTATGGTGCAGATCTAGATCTGAATAAAGAAGGAACCTGAGCTTTATAAGGCAGATCTACTAATGGGTCGAGATCTTCTTGGTGCATGATCAGATCTATAGATCTGATAGTCTTGGATATGCTTGAAGTCTGAAAAATCACCTATACCCATAGGTCCGCAGGTACGACACAGGGCAGGTGCGGAGGTATGCAAGCCAGACACAGAGAAGGTGCAGAGGTGCGCAAGCAAGTTGAAGTTTCAGGTGCGGAAGGTACGTAGGTGAGCCGCAAGTGCAGGTGTGGAGGTACGCAGATGAACAGTGGGTGCAGGTGTAGAGATCCGCAGGATAAATGAAGTGGAAGTGCGGATACCCGCAGATGTTTATCAGTGAAGTTGCGGACCCTGCTTGAAATTTGTTTTAACTGCTTTTGTCTATTCTGCAGAGTTCTGGGTTCAGTATTGGTGTTTGATTACTATTACTATTTGATCTGATCTAAGAAGTGATTGATTGATTATGTATTGATGGATGAAATCTATAATGGATCAGATTCATAATGACTTATCTCTATGAGATCTGATGAACTAGATCTGGTTGCTAACACACATATTATCCTTGTATATGTATTGATCTGGTGATTGGGTGATTCAGAAGATTGATTGATTATGTGCTTCAATGATATTTATGGGTCCAGTATGAAAATTGGATGAAACGTGGCCTTTCATATTATGTGTTGTGCTTCAGGAGTATCTAGTATGAAAATGTATGAAACGTGGTACCTGGAGGAGAGAAGATTGTAGGCCGACGCCTACGTACTAGTATCTTAGCTAGTACAAGAGCTAAGGGGGTGGTAGCTCCCTTCCAGTAACAGTTGAAAACTTTGGAGCATTGTAGCAGGTAGCAGCCTGCGTACTAGTAAATAGATCGGCTAGTACAAGAACTATGGGGGTTGTAGCTCCCTTCCAGGAGAGACTGGAGAATGAAAGAGGGTTGTAGCTCTCTACAGGTAGAAGCCTGCGTACTGGTATAAGACTGCACCAGTACAGAAATATTGTAAAAGGATTTTCTTATTAAGAAGAAGATTGAGATGACTTGCAGCAGGTGGTTTTCTCCCACATTGGGTTTCCACCTTATATCATGGTGTTCATGTGTGTAGCTTATGTGTGATGATCTGTTCTATTTTACTGCACCTATTTACTGTTGATATGGTTGATAATGTTCTAATGCATTCATTGAAGATGAATTAACTGAATCATAAGTTTACTGGATATACACTAAATGCATTAACCATAGTTGTGGAAGCAGCGTATATGAATCTGGATATGGAAATGAAATTTTTTTATTGATTTGATAATACTGATTCACCCCCCCCCCCCCCCCCCCCCCCCTCTTAGTATTATTTCCAACAACATGTAAAAGGAAGCTCATCTAAGAATCAAATCAAATAATTCATTGTAGTAGCTTGCATGAGGACATGCAAGAGCTTTAGTTGGGGGGTATGTTGGGCTTCAAAATGTCATACAAATATGACTCATTACCATACATTTTTCACCTATGCTTCCATTATATCACTCATTATTCACTACCATGTCACTTCATTTTCCTATTGTTCATCATTAATGGGTCTCATTTATATCTCCCAAATATCATTTATTTTCAAGCATTTTTAAGAGAAATCCTTGATTAAATACTAGAACATAATATATTTTACTTCATATATGGAAAGTGGATTGTTTTTGTGACATGTGTAGGTTCCAACGAAGCTTCCAAGACACCTTTATGGGGCCTTGAATGATCAAATTCGAATTTGATAAGATAAGCCTCATGGAGAAGATCATGATCTCATGGAGAAGATCAAGGACAAAAGGGGGTTATGTGTCTAGATGGTTGAGAGATGTATGGAACTAACTAGAGATGAGTGGATCATCATTATGAGTTTGTTATCTCATCCCATTGTATAAATAGGAGTACAATCTTCTTCATTTGTAATCTTAGAGTTCCATTTGTAATTTTAAAGTTGGTTTGTACATCATGATGGAGATTTTGGAATAAAGAATCATACTTTGATTTTGTTGCTTCTACATTTGAGTATCCTTTGAAGTGGCATGCTTGTGGAGTTATGGAGGGCCCCCATGGCCTCACTTTCATGCTTATTTTAGGAATAATTTAATTTATGTTTTTATTTCATTTCAGCTTTTATGTTCTTGTTAGATATTCTAATATTGGAAGAGATCTTAAAACTCATGTGTTCTTGTAAGGGAACCTTAAGACCTCAAATAATTATTAGATCTAGGTTTGTTTAGTTGTTGGAAGAGGTCTTAAAATTCATGTGTTCTTGTAAGGGAACCTTAAGACCTCCGACAAATTAGGAATCTCTCTAGTTTTTTTAGTTATTGAAAGAGATCTTGACGAATGTGTTCTTGTAAGAGAACCAATAGATCTCAGACAAATTAGAAATCTTTCTAGACCTATAGGTGGTACTTCTAAGTTTACCTTTTCAAGTTAACATTAATTGAACTCTGATTTGCATCCACATTTTAGACCAAACAACTAGGAATGGATATAGATGATAGATCCTATTGAATAGATTCAAAGAATAGTGCACAAAACAAAAATTTCTGAGTTAGCTGTTCAAAATCATAAAAACCAAGAAATTCAGTCTTCAGGAATTCTTTTTCCAGACGAGGAAAATGGCCTTTGGACCATGGATTTTGATGGTGCATCAAGAAGAGAAGGAGCAGGGATTGGTGTTTGGATACTTGGGCCATTGCATCAACCAAACAAAATCCCTCCGAATGTGAGAATGATCTCTTACAAGCTGGCCTTTGAATGTTCAAATAATGACATAGAGTATGAGGCATTAATTGCTAGCCTCAAGATTTTGAAAAAGTTTGGAGCAAAAAAGATTTCTTTTTATGGCGACTCTGAGTTAGTAATCAAGCAAGTCAAAGGGGAATACCAATCTAAACACCCAATAATGAGAGCTTATCGTAATGTTGTACTTGATATTCTCAAAACTTTTTCAGAATATACATTATCTCTTATTCCTAGAACTCAAAATGTCATAGCTGATTCACTCGCCACTGCAGCTAGTATGGTGAAGATTCCTTTCCATTCTAATCATAAGTACTCCATCCATGTTAAGCATCGCCTATTTGTCCCAAATAACATGAGGTTTTGGAAAGTGTTTGGTGATGATAAGCAAATAAATAGTTTTCTGCAGTTGGAAGGAGAATTTCAAAATTTTCGCATTGATGATGTATACCATTTTGATGATTCTTACATCCATTCAGCTGACAATGAAGTATTACAGCTCAAAGACAAAAACATTCCAAGAGGCCTAGTGCCTTTAGAAGAGTTATTTGACAGGGATGATATCGCCAAGAAGCCCACCATGGTTCCTACTAAAAAGGGAGTAGAAGATGTCAATATTGGAACCGCTGAAAATCCTAAATTGGTCAAACTATCAAAGTCTTTATCTCCTGAAACAAAGAGTGAGTAGATGTATTTAATGAATGAATTTGATGATGCATTTGCTTGGGATTACTTTGATCTGAAAGTGTATGATAAGAGTATCATTTAGCATGTTATTCCTATAAAGCTAGATCAAAAGCCATTTCGCCAGAAATTGGGAAGAATCAATCCCAAGTTGCTGCCATCAATTGAAAAAGAGGTAAATAGACTTTATAAGTCTAGAATTATTGTTCCCATTCGATTCTCTGAATGGATGTCTAACCTAGTACCTGTGAGGAAAAAGATCGGAGAAATTTGTCTATGTATTGATTTCAGAAATCTCAATAAGGTGTCCCTGAAAGATAACTATCCCCTGCCTAAGATTGACCACATACTTTAGAAGGTGGTTGGATCCTCTAGGATGTCACTGCTTGATGGATACTTTGGGTACAATCAAATTTTGGTACACAAAGACGATCAACTCAAGACAGCCTTCACAACGCCATGGGGTACATTTATGTATGCCAAGATGCATTTTGGGCTAAAGAATGTAGAAGCTACTTTTCAACAGGCTATGGACATAGCATTTGCAAACGAAAAAGATATATTTATGGTTATCTATCTCGCTGATCTAACAGTATTTTCAAAATTTGATGAAGATCACTTGCATCACTTGAGGATTGTTTTTCAGAAATGCAGAAAATTTGGCGTTTCACTTAACCCAAAGAAGAGCTTGTTCACCATGGAAGAAGGTAAGCTACTAGGACATATCATCTCCAAAGATGGAATCCACATTGATCCTACTAGAGTGGAAACTATTCAGCAATTAGACTTCCCTAGGAACAAGAAAGAGATTCAGTCATCCAATGGGAAAATTAATTTTTTGAGGAGATTTATTCCTAATCTAGCTGAACACTTGAAGGTGATGACAAATATGTTGAAGAAGGATAGCAAGGTAAAGTGGTCTTTGGAGGCTAAGAAATCATTTCATGCAGTAAAATTTTCATTATCTAATGCTCCTATTTTGATTAGCCCAGATTATAACTCAGATTTCATTATTTCTTCCTTTTCTTCTGAGCACACATTAGCAACAGTCCTAATGCAGAAAAGAGACCAGAAAAATGAGCAACCTATAGCATTCTTTAGTCACAATATAAGAGATGCAGCTTTGAGATATAATATCATTGAGAAACAGGCATTGGCTTTAGTAAAGGTCCTCAAGGATTTCTGAGTCTATATTCTACATTCACATACTATAGCTTACATTCCCACTGTAGCGGTAAAGGAAATTCTTGTACAAATAGATCCAGAAGGAAAAAGAGGAAAATGGATTGCAGTAATGCTAGAATATGACTTGGAGATAAAACCTACAAAGCTCATCAAAGGACAAGGGTTAGCCAAGCTCATGGCAGAATCAAATATGGATGCACTAGATATTAATTTGATGGCTGCACTCCCAGAAGAATCAGAAGAAAAGGACCCTTTCTTGCAAGTGTCTGATATGTTCATGTCTTCACCTTTGTACTTTGACATTGTCTATGTCTTGCAGCACTCGAATCCTCCTCTGAAATTCCCCAAAGATAAAGTTAGATCACTGAAACTCAAAGCTTCAAAATATTGTATTTTGGATGGTGTTTTATTTTGGAAAGATCCTGGAGGTGTATTGTTGAATTGTTTAGTGGAAAATGAAGTTAAAGATATAATGAAATATTTTCATAGGGGAGATTGTGGCGGTCATCATTATTGGAAAACTATAGCAAACAAGATCTTAAGAGCTGGTTTCTATTTGTGAACCCTCTTTTCTGATACATACAATACAATCACGAGCTGTCATGAATGTCAAATTTTTCAAGGAAAGAGGAAACTTCTGCCATAACCACTACAACCAATTTTGATTTCAGCTCCTTTCCAGTAGTGGGGTCTTGATTTCATTGGCTAAATCCATCCTTCATCTTTAGCACAACACAAATGTATATTGACAGCCACTAACTACTTTACTAAGTGGATTGAAGCTATCCCAACTAGGCAAGCTACTGTAATATCTTGTCAAGATTTGGCTGCCCATAGAAAATAATAATAGACAATGTTGCTGCTTTCAAATCTAAAAGAATGATGGATTTCTGTGCCAAATATCACATTGTGCTAGGACATTATACTGCTTATCATCCACAAGGGAACAACCTAGCTGAATCTTCCAACAAATCTTTGGTTAACATCATCAAAAAGGTCCTGGAGGTGAACAAGAAGAATTGGCATAAAAAACTCATCAATGCTTTGTGGGCAGATAGGGTCAGCACCAAAAAGTCAATAGGTATGTCTCCTTTCCAGCTGGTATATGGAGTTGACATAGTATTTCCTTCATCTCTTGTTGTCCCAGTAATGAAAATCCTACAGGAATTGGATAGTGAAACTAATGACATACAAAGGAGAATAAACCAAATGATTCACTTACAGCAGACAAGAGAAGAAGTTTTTCAGAACACATCCAAACTCCAAGAGAAAATCAAAATGATTTATGATCGCAAGATGAAAGAAGACAATTTCAATTTGGGAGATGTAGTCCGTTGGTGGGATGCTAGAAATGAAGACAAAGGCAAACATGGTAAGTTTGAGAACTTATGGAAGGGACCATACAAAATTTCTACTTTTAGAGGAAAAAATGCTTTCTTGTTGGAAGAGATGGATGGAAAAGATTATTCAGGAGGGGCAACCAATGGTAGGCTTCTCAAGCACTACTATGTCTAAAATCCAGAAAGGTCATCATCATTGTACATACCAATGTGTATCTTACTTCTAGCATTTTAGATAGTTTTCATTTGAGTTTGAAGCCCGAAGTGAAGGCTCAAAGGCTCTTTGAGTCAGTACTGTTTTCATTTTTTTTAGTCAAGCCAGTCAGTTAGTTCAAACAATTTTTCAGTTTCAGTTTAGTTTTTTTTTCTTTTGCATTCTAACTCCAACGCCCAATGGATAAGGCTACTTGATCTACGGTGTTCTTGACACCTCCAAGGAGCTACCATCACTAGTTGGAGCAAATGTTAGTGTCGGTCTTGTTAGCCTATGACCTGGATCAAAAAATGCTTTTACCGTGATCTTTTCAGGTTTTTGTAATCAAATTTTTCTGTTACTAGGTTTACACAACAAATTTGGTCATAGTATGGTTAGTCCAAGATGGAGTCATGGCTTGAAATTCCACTCATGTTGGTTGCTTATCATACACCATGAACATAGGTCAAGTCATCATCATCATTCCATTAGGTCTTAGGTCATCCATCAGGTCCCCGAGGTCCACCATTTCCATAAAAAAGTCAGAAATAAGTCAAACTTGACAAAGCAAAGAGTTCAAGAATTGAAACATGATTCACTCATCATTTTCATTACAAGTTTCAGATGAAGAAAGCACCAGCACTCAAGAGATGCAAAAGGAACATTTGCAAAGGCAAGGTAAAAGCTGCCTTCAGAAATGTGAAATCAGTTCACAAAAGAAGATTAGTTTCTTTTCTTTTTTTGAAAAAGTGAAGAAATAACTCCTATATAAACTCAAAATGACTTAATACCTTTTCATTCATCTCTCATTCACTCTTCATCATCGAGCTCACTTTCTTAAAAAAGAAAAAAAACCATTTCCCTAAGAGAGTTAGGTAAAACATTACAGGAATTGCGTGTAGATACACTGCGATGTGCTTTTGAGGAAGGCGTTGCGCGTAGGAGAGATGCGATGCGCGTAGAAGAACTGCACTATGCATAGGACAGAGTGCTTGAAAATCACCCAAATTTTCCCAAATTTCAAAATTCTTGCTTTCAAACATGGTAAAATTTCTTTCTAAGGCTAAGGAACAAGTAAGTACATCATTTACCTTGATTTTTGCTTTCCCATTTGCATTCCATGTTGATAATATTTCAACCCAGGGTTTGTAGCAAAAATGCCATGGGAAATGCTAGGGTAAAAATGGTCATCATAATTTTTTATCTCATAAACATGTAAATTGACTTTCTACACCAGCACATATGTATGATGAGTTATCTTGACCAGTCCATCCACCTCTAAATCAAGTTTAAACACTAAAAAAACAAAAAGCTAGCTCATTATTAGAGTTTTTTTGGCAAAATCGCATCATAAAACTTCTTGGTCTCACTCTCTAGCAGCCACATTTGTTCACCATCTTCCTCACTCATTTCATTAGTTTCTCAAAACCATCTCATCTTTCACAAAACCCCTCCCATCATTTTGTCAAAATCCCTCATATATCACTTCATCTTCGCACTTACCTCACATCTATTTCACTTCCTGCTGCTGGGATTTTGTGTCATCATGGAGATTGATTCTTCACCAGAGAGAAAGAGACAAAACAAAGGAGGGAGGATTCTCAGATATGAACCATCAAATTGCAATCAGATCAACTCCTATCCTTTCATCAAACAATGCTTTGAAGATGTTCATTGTTTGGAATTTTGTAAAGGAGTAAGTGAAACATGGTGTTGTGAACAACTGACAGATTGGGTAGCTACATAATTGAAAGTGGAGATTGCTGTCATCGATGGTATTGAGTTTAGTTTATCAGTGGCCTCCATCTCACTAACAACTGGTTTGCCAAACAATGGAGAATATTGGTTCAAAGGAATAAACCTAGATCTTGAATATTACAAACCATTCTTGAAGATTCCCTACAGCGATAAACATACTCACCTCATGCCTTTCAGATACTTGCTTGAGAAGTATGCCCCTTTAATGAAGACCATCATGAGGTTCTTTACCTGTGAAGGTAGATTCTCCAGGTTATATGCATACCATATCCACCTCCTGATGCATTTCACATCTCAAAAGCCACTAAACATGTGAAATTACCTGTTCAGGAGTATTTCAAAAATGTATGAGAAGATACAATTGAAGCACAAAGAGCATTCTCCATGCTTGTTTCATCACAATCTCATCAAAACTATTTTTCTTCATCAGTTGACAGAGAGAGGTATGGCTTGGGATGCCTTTTTAGAAACAACTTCAAAATGGCATCAGGAAAATGTGGCATCTCAGCCCCCAAGTGCACAAAAACAACAAACAGAGATGCGGTCATCTAGCAAAATAGCAGAGAATATTCAATTACCTAGGCCAGAGGTCACCAAAGTGTATAAGAAAGGGAATAGGCTTGTGTTTTCTTCTCATAAGGAGAAAGGGGCCAAGCCTTCTTCATCGACAAGGCATGAATCGACAGCAAAGGATAAGGAGACAGTCGAGCATGAATTAGAGATTATTGATTTAGAGGAGGAAGATGAGACTTCAATTATGAGGCAGACTATGAGGGACAAGGACTACCAAACTAGGGAGCTGGCAATCAACTTGGATAGGGAAAAATATGTTATATCATTCCTTGAATAAGAAAACAATCAACTCAAAGAAAAAGAGTTGATACTAGAAAAGGAAAAAGCCAAGTTATTGCAGCAAACTGTCAAAGGAATAGAGATAATGACATCAAGCAAGCCTGAAGCATCAAGGGAGAGGGGAAAGAGGAAAATACCAAGGACAAGAGGCCTAAAGAAAGCTTTGCAAGAGCAGTAAGAGCAAATTCTGCTAAATGAGGACCTTGACCTAGAAGAAAGGATAGCCATAGAAGTGCATCAAGATAAAGAATATTCTCTAAACAGAGTGAATGAACACCTAGAGAAGCTCATGAAGAAGGAAAAAAGAGACAGTCAAATGCTCAAACACATGGCACATCATTATCAAGCTTAAAACATGATCACCAATGCCAAAGTGAAAAAATTTCAAAACAAGCTCAAGGAGGCCAAAAAGGGCCAAAAGGATGAGGGAAACTTGGAGATTCTTGTTGAAGAATCCATGAGGCTATAAAAAACTCATTTTTACACCTTCCCTCCAATTTTGAGTCAATTCTGAGCATTTTAAGTTTTTTGGCAAATTTTGGTCTAAATGTAGAAAATTGGCCTTTCTAGAAGCGTGCTGTGCTTTTTCCTCAGGCATTCATTTGAGGAAAGGTATACATTTTTAGAAAGGTCTTGGTATCCTCTAAAAACATATTTGCCCAGATTTTATAGAGGAGGCTTAGTTTGGGAGAAAAGTACTAAAACATTGCGAAAATCAAGCATTCTAGACCCTTTTTTGACAGGCGTTGCGCTTTTGGAGTGACCTTGGGAGAATGGATTTTTGAAGAACTTCCCATGCTTCAACTTCAGAAATGAAAACTGTTCTGGAAACTAGACTTGAAGGGCTAGTTGACCATTCTCTCATATTTCCATTTTGACCCCCGGAAGGCACCTTAAAATCAGCTCAAAGTCAGCACTGTGCTTCTGCACTTTTCTGTGTTTCAAATTGTAAATTTCACAGTGTAAATTTCTAGATTCTAGTCAAACTTGGTCAAAGTCAAGATTCTCTATGTAATGGCATAAGTTATGAGGCTAGGTGTTGTAGGCATGAATAAATGTACATCATAGGTTGTTTTTTTTTTTTATTAGGCCTCATAAAAGAAGCAAACTCCTAATCAAACTCTTCATGAGGTGTTTGAGTTTCACATTCTCACTCTCACCTGTTGGTTGAGAGAATATTGGAGTCAGTTCCTCCACCAATAATCTCAACTACTAAAGGTGGGAAAGTGGTCTAGGAGAGTCTATAAGTACTATTTCACTTCAGGAGAAGAGGGTTTAACTTTTTGTAAAGGAGGCTTGCATGTAATCATCTTTTTAGCTAATACAGATACAGGTTGCAGCTATTTTCAAGGAACTCTAGCCCAATGAGTTCATGGTGCTTGTAATTCATTATTTTTGTTTTATCATGGTCTAAACATCTTTATTTTCACTATATATCTTCTTTCTATGAATGCCTTGTGACAAAATACTCAGAATTCTTGTTTTTCAAGCTCTGTTATCTGGTTTTCATAGTTATGTGTTTTGTCTTCCTAAGCTAATGAAATCATGTTTATTTATGCTCATTAGTTTCTTCCATACTATATCCTCTATACTACACCGACAAATACTCAAATTGCACCATGGTTTCTGTTATCCACTCCTTCTAAAGTTAGGACCTAAATTCCCACAACTTAGACCTACTTGTGGCTCCAAACCCTAAGTTCAGCAAATCTTACAAAACCAAATTTTCACAAACAAACAAACAAATACACATATCTAGCCAAAAACACATTTACCTTAAAGTCATATCGCTGATAAGAATCTTAGAGAGATCCCTCTCATGCTCAGTAGGGCTAGTTACTGATGCTGAAGTGGTTTGAGGCTACCCTTGTCGATTTCCTTTTCAGCCTAGGAGATTGTAAGGACTAACACCAAATACAAGTCAAGTATAGACCATCTATCCCAGACAACCTAAAACACTGGTAGATATTTGAAGATGATGAACATTTGAAATCTTTTCTGCAAGTTGTAGATCAATTTTCTGTTCTAAAAATTGATGAAGATAGATCTGAAATAAATGAAAATACAAGTGAAAATGATACTTCAGATTTCAGTTCAAAAATTGCTGATCATGATATTATTCAATTGTCTAACAATTTTATTCCCAAAGGCTTGATTCCTTTAGAAAATTTGTTTGATCAAAATGATGTCCTCCAAAATCCTCAGTCCATTTCTTCGGAAGAGGACATAGAGGAAATTAACATTGGAACAAATGATGATGTCAAAAGCATCAAAATATGTGCATCTCTAGACCCTGAGATTAAAACTCAATATCTTAAGTTACTTAAAAATTATAAGGATGTTTTTGCTTGGACCTATGCTGATCTAAAAGCCTAAGATACTTCATTAATAAAACACAAGATCCCTTTGAAACCAGAAGCACTACCATATCAACAAAAACTTAGGACGATTAATCCAACCCTTCTACCAACTATAGAAAAGGAAATTAAGAAAATGCTAGATGCCCAAATCATTCTCCCTCTTAGATATTTTAATTGGGTTGCAAATTTAGTTCCTGTTAGGAAGAAGAATGGAGAAATCATACTTTGTGTGGACTTTAGAAATTTGAACAAAGCACCATTAAAGGATAATTACCCTTTACCCAAAATGGATCAGTTACTTCAAATGGTTTCAGGAGCACAAAGACTTTATATGCTTGATGGTTTTTTAGGTTATAATCAAGTGAATGTTGATCCAGCAGATAGGGAAAAGACAACCTTCACTACACCCTGGGGTACATTTATGTATGCTAGAATGCCATTTGGCTTATCAAATGTTGGAGCAACATTTCAGAGAGCTATGGATGTAGCTTTTATGGTATAGGTAAATAAATTTGTGGTTATTTATCTTGATGACATTATTGTTTCTTCTAAATCTCATTAGAAACATCTAAAGCACTCGATCAAGGTTTTTGACAGGTGTAGAAAATTTGGCATATCATTGAGGCCTAAAAATTCTTTGTTTGCTATCAAAGAAGGAAAACTGTTGGGCCATATAATTTCAAAGGAAGGAGTGGTGATTGATCCCAAGTGTGTGTCTACCATCGAAACATTGACTTTACCTAGAAACAAGAAATAAATCCAAGATTTTCTGGGCAAGATTAATTTTTGAAGGAGATTCATGCCAAACTATGCATAGATTGTAAAACATATAACTGACATGCTCTGAAAGGATCATGATGTTAAATGGACTGTCTCTTCCAAGCAGGCATTTGATTAGATCAAGAAAGCTATCTTTGAAACTCCCACCTTGGCCAGCGCTGATTAAACTAAACCATTCAGTATCTTTTCTTTTGCCTCAGAAACAACCCTCGTTGTTGTTCTATTACAAAAGAATGAAGATTCCCATGACCAGCCCATAGCCTTCTTCAGTAATGTTACGAGAGATGTCGAGCTTAAGTATGACATAATCGAGAAGCATGTCTATGCCCTCGTTCAAGCCCTGAAATCTTTCAGGATGTATGTCCTACATTCGCCTATTACTGCTTATGTTCCTAACGGTGCTATAAAAATTGTTTTAAGTCAACCAGACACTGATGGGAAAAGAGGTAGGTGGATCACTCAAATACTTGAGTTTGATCTAACTATCAAAACTACAAATCTAGTAAAAGGCCAAGGATTATCCAATCTTCTAGCGAAATCCAATTGCAAAGTGCTTGGAATCAATTCCATTTTAGAAGTACAAGGGAAGAACCCACAAGAACCTTCTGTCCTTGCACAAGGGAAGAATCCACAAGAACATTTCCTAATTTTACAAGGGAAGAATCCACAAGAACCTTCTGTCCTTGTAGAAGGGGAGAATCCACAAGAACCTTCTCTTCATCCTGAAGAAAAGAATCCACAAGAACCTTTACCTTCAGATCAGATCAACCCTTTACATGTTGATGACAGATTTCTATTGTCAGATTGGTATCAAGACATTATAAATTTTCTGCTCCATTTTGAATGTCCAGCCTCATTCTCCAAAGCCCAGTGTAAAACTTTTAAATTGAAAGCAGTCAAGTACTACATCATAAATGAAAATTTGTACTGGAAAGATCCACTAAATATTTTGTTATTATGTTTAATAGAATTAGAAATTGAAGGAATCATTGATTAGTTTCATACAGGTTTTTGTGAAGGACATTATGCTTGGAGAGCAGCAACATACAAGATTTTAAGGGGAGAATTTTATTGGCCAACATTGTTCTTGCAAGTAGGGGCGAAGGTCAGAGGTTGTGTTCCTTGTCACCTATTTTCTGGTAAGCAGAAACTAGTAGCTCTTCCACTAGTACCATCAATAATTTCAGCACCTTTCCTTCAATGGGGATTAGATTTTGTTGGAGTGATCCATCCCACTCCAAGTAATCAGCACAAATGTATCCTCACATCAATAGATTACTTCATTAAATGGGTGGAAGCAATTCCAGTAAGAAATGCTACCGATTCAGTAGTAATTAAATTCATTGAAGTAAATATCCTATCTAGGTTTAGTTGCCCAACTTAGATTGTCACAGATAATGCAAAAGCATTCTCTAGTGTTAAAATGATTGAGTTTTTCTAGAAATATCAGATTATGTTACATCATACAACTCCATACTACCCTTAAGGTAATGGCCTCGTAGAATCCTCAAATAAAAGTATAGTGAAGGTAATAACAAAGACCCTAGCAGATCACAAAAAGAGCTAGGACTCTCCTTTAATTTATGCAGTATGGGAAAACATAATAACTCCAAAAATATCTATTGGGAAATCTCCTTTTCAGTTAGTCTATGGGAAAGATGCATTTTTTCCCACCAATTTGTCGTTCCCAGATTTAAAATTCTTACAGGACTCAACAAATGAACCTAATGATTTTTCAAGAAGGATAAATCAGATTATTGAACTAAATGAAAACAGAGATGAAGTTCAATACAAATTGAAGAAATATTAGAATAAGATGAAAATCCTGTTTGATAGAAGAACCAAGGAAAGGGTCTTCAGGGAAGGTGACCTAGTTCTAAGATGGGACTCCAGGAGGGAGGAAAAAGGAAAACATGGCAAGTTTGATAACCTATAGTTTGGTCCCTTAGCAATTATTGAAGTGAAGGGAAACAACACTTTTGTGCTACAAAATCTTGAGGGACTATATTCCACTTATCCTGTAAATGGAAGGTTTCTCAAACATTTCATTCAATACTAAGAAGTTGGAATACATTTCATTGTAAAAACTCTGGTTTCTTTTACTTTTCAAGCTGTCAGTGAGATTTTTTACAACAAAGGACTCCATAGCTCGAGGAGAAGGCACATGGATTTTCAGGTTCTCTGCATCATACAGGAGAAAGAAATCCCCAGTTGGAGCCAAAGTTGTAGCAATTTTTGGTTTTGATAAGTTAGAATAAATTAGACAAAAAATGAAAATATATTTACAAAATGTTAAGATAGGATGTGGGAAAAAAGAATATTGAATAAAAAATGCTATGAAAATATTTTGATAAATATATCCATATCAAAGAAAATGCTAGGGTAGATGCCCTAAAAAATGAAGGCAAAAATAAAATGTTAGGTTAGATAGAAAAGAAAAATAAATCAGCTCTGAAAGTGTTGCAAATATAAATGCCACTACTTTCTTCTAAATTCAGTTTGAAAAATAATAGTTGTGTGTAGTTTGTTTAGATGCCACATTAGGTTATTTTATCTAATTATGTAGTTGTATCATAATTGGATTTGCTTTAAATTGATTCTCATAGGTAGAAAATAAATTGGCTCAACAGTTTAATCTGAGCTAATGGAGGGAATAAGGTATAGAGATAGATTGTTCATAAAAAGAAAATATTGGGTTGCTAGCTTAAATGCACTCTGAAAGGATAAGTAAAAATGTTAGGAGTAGAAGGGTAGGTAGAAATGTGAAACTTTGAGATGTTGAAGTGATTATTTCCTAAAGATCGAAACATTAAGAAAGATATTGATGTCGGGAGTTTTAATAACCAAAATTTTGACCTGATGTTATTTCATTCATATGCTATCACTCCATTAGTTAAATCACCCGGACCCACAACCACCGCATCCACCTATCATATCATGACCCCACCATTCATTCCCCACTCACACATTAAACTCCCTCCACCTCACCTCTCATCCCGCAAACTCCTCCGCAATCCTATGGCCCACACTCCCTTTCGGCCCTCATTCGCCACCTGAAAGTTTATCGACCGGGGGGTGCGAAATGGGTAGTATTTAATACCGCCTACATAAACAACAAAAATCACCTTTTAGTCTTTTAGGATTAGAAATCCCAAAACCATAAACCACTCTGTCTTACCCCCAAACGTGGTATCCTTTATAGCCATTTATCATAGCCCCACATCACGTCTCACTTCATATCTCCCGTCTGATCGTCTATTGCCTATTCGTTGCCCATTCATTTCCACTCCAATGCATTTATAACCAAATGTCTGTTAATTAACCCGTTAGATAATTAATGAATTTTCAAACATTCGGCACCACCCTCCCACTCCATTTTTTCTCTTTATAAACAATATGTCATGCATTTCAAAGGTTACACAGTTAACTTCTGCGACCAAGATTATTCTTCAAGCCCGCCTGCTCAATAGCTCAACTACTGTCCGACATTCTCACATCCACTTGTCCTGTTCGTAAGCACATCTTCCAGGTCCACTTACTAGTTTCCTGTCTCCACTCTGGTACCTCCTTTAATAATTTTGTCATTTACAATCAGCAGTTTTTTTTGACAAAATGCCTCCCAAGGGAAAAGCAATTGCAGAGGTTTCAAATCCTCTAATTCACCCACAGGTTGATTTCCACCATACTCCATTAGTTGACAAGGATTGCAAAATCATTGAGACTTCTTCTCAATTTGATTTATTTGAAATTTATTGCTGGCGAGAAGATTAGCTAATTGACTAGAGTGATGAAATTGGGCTCTGGGAATCCCAATTACCCCACTATATTCTTCCACAAATACACAAAGCTCAAAAGTTTGTGAAAAAATGTCATGAATCCTATGATCCCAGCTAGAGAGAAATTATCTCACCTACTGGAGAAATCCTCTGTCCCATTAATGCTGATTCAATTGAGAAAATGTTGTAGGCCCCTGCCACTACACCAACTCATCCTTTCTCCCATGAAAAGGTGATAGAATCTTATAACAAAATAGACTTTACCAAGAAATCCCAGACCCTCGAACTGTTTTTAGCAATTGGTAGTCCTCTACCGAAGAGAAATCCCCCTTATGATTCATCCATGTTTCCTGATAGAACTAGGGATATTACTACTATCTTGTCCTATTTTCTTGGTTATCACTATGATTAGTCTGTTAATGAAGCCTTCCTTGGTTTCTTATGCATGTTTTCTTCTGATTCTAATCCTACTGTTATTTATTATTTCAGTCATTTCATAGTTGAAACCATACATGAGCAGTTTGTCAAATTTAACACTGAAGAAGTATTCAAGTATGCTTCAGTACCTATGTATCTTTCTATATATTTCCAGGTAGACAAATTACCATTTCCTTTGCAGAAACTTGATGAAGAAGGACAACAACAATCAATGATTTTCTAGACTTCAATGGGGATGAAGGAGAAAGAAGAGTTCACATATAAGCAGTTCATAGAACTATTTATTCATCAAGCGCTCAGCCTTATGAGTAGCACTCCATTACCAAGGATCAGTGAGGAGATTGTAAAATAATTTTAGTTCATAGATCAAGCAGCAACAAGAGATTGGTATTGCTACCAAAACTACACAGAAATCTGGGTTTTTGGTTGTGAGCTTCCACCCTACAAACTGGAAATGTACCTCCCTGTTAGAATCTTTGCACTCGAGTACTTGAGGCAGAGATTGAATGCAGATGAAGTACATTTTGTAGCTTCCAAAAAAAATCACAATTTAAGCTCAAAGCTTTAGTTGGTCCCTTCATTTGTAATACCAGGGTAGTAGTGGAGGAAGCATATAAGTTGTTCAAAGAAATGAAATTTGCTCTCAGTTTCTCTTGGTCATATGACCCATTAGGAGTCATCTCCAAACTGAGGGTGGAAAATAAATTCACACCATATCATCAGACAGCTAGGCCGGAGATAGAACAGTTCAAGAATCAGTTGGAATGGATAGAGAATACCCTCAAAGAGGCTGAGGAGTAGGCAGTCTCTACATCAAATATGCAAACACCAATTGCACAGGAAAAGACAACCAAGAGAGGGAGGGAAGAACAATCTTCACCTGCAACAGAGGCAACAAGCCAAGGCTTCAAGGTTTTTCACAGGAAAAAGAAACAAAGGGTCTCTATGAATATTGATTCACAATCTGGTGGATAGTCTATACAATCTCCAACTCAATCTACTTTCTCATGGACAACAGATAGTTCAGACTATTGGAGGCATTCCAGAGAATACAGAGGAAGACATTTTCCATGTTTTTAGTGAAATCAAAAGAAAGAATGAAGAACTGAAGTTGAACACTTACACCCAGTTCTGGAAGCGTTCTTCCAACTCTCAAGCTAGGCTTCTTTCAGTCTTTGACTCTGAGAAGGAAAAGATGAAAATGGCTTTCTTGTAGGCCTAGGTTCCTTAGCCCAGGACTGCAACACAATACCAAAAACAAACTTCTTTTGAGTTTAATGTCAAGGATGTGCATCCAATTGATCAAATTGAGATGCATAAACAAACTGGACAGATGATTGCTTCAACCTTGACAAACATTGCTATGAGTTTGTGAAAAATGCAGGTTACATTGGCCAACATTCAGTCACAACTAAAATTGGAGAAGGTCTCCTCATTAGCAAAGGATACCAAGATTCAATCCTTGGAAAATATAGTGCTAAGGATGGGATATGATCCCTCAAACATAAATGTTATAGAGGGGCTCATTCAGAAAAAGAACACTGAAGTTGTAGCATTAAAGAAATAGCTGAAACTACCAGCATCTGAGGATCCAATGGCCAAATAAATTGAAGAGACAGAGACTCAAAAGTCAGATATGATGAATCTCATCATAGAACATAATTTGCAAATAAAACAAATGGAGGAATAGATGGAGAAATTGGTTAAGGAGAAGGAGGAAGCTGTCAAGAACATTCGAACTGCAATAGATGTAGTCTCTCTTCTAGCAGTTCCCATCACCAGAGTTTTTACTTCAGCCACTACATTAGCAACCGGTATAAGAGAAGGAGATGAATAGCTTACTCAAGTTGTTTAGAACTTGTCTACATAGACAAGAGAAATTAATAAATTAAAGGATAAACTCAAAGAATTATGGCTTATGAAGTCTATGTCAAACAGTTCACATACAACTGAAACAAACTAACTCAAAGGACAAGTGTAAATGTTGCAGAGAGAACTCACAGATTCCTTCATAGGAAAGAAATTGGGTTTAGCAAAAGAAATTCTATGGGAAGAAATCATAGAATAAATCAAGGAGATTTGGCCCTCCATTAAGATAATATTCAATCAGCAAGATCTATTGGAAAAAGCTCAGGAAGCAGTGGAAACTATAACTAAGCAGTTGGGGGATATGCCAGAGACTGCCTCTGATATAATCAAATTTCTAAATTCCAAGGATGACTATGAGCTTGAGGAATTAATAATAAATGACAGAACTTCAATGATATTAGAGGTAAAGAAGATTATCACTAAGAAAAATCTCATCATTCAGCTACAAGAAAAGTGTAGTGATGTTAACACCATAGTTCAGAGTTTTTTCAACAAGATTGAACCTTTGGTCAGCAAGGGTTTACCTTCTATGATGATTATTAATTATAAATAAATGCCAATTGAGGATTATGTCAAGAAGTTAACAGAAGTGGGGACCCATGTAGCTTTAGTTTCCAATATCAAAGGATCAACAAGACCAGCTCTCATAGTAAAAACTCTCAGGGATTCTTTCTTCATCCTGGATGAAATCAAGCATATATTTTTGGTAAAACCCACTTTTACTAAATATATTGATATGGATGAAATCTATAGGAGGGTAACAAAGATTTCTGTCCTAGATAAGAAATGCTGCGAAGAATCAACAAATTTACTTGATTAAGGATAATTGGACAACATTCAGTTTTTGAGGGAACAGTTAGCCAACTTCAACATGTTTTCAACATTTTTAGTAATAGTCATCCAACAGCGTAGCACCAAAATAGTGCTAGATCATTACGAAGTTTTTTTTTTTTTGTGTAATAATATTTTTTTGTAAAATCATTTCAAGATATTTCATCCTACTATTGTATAAATAACTCTCTTCACGAGTTATTAAGGGGCTGCACCCTTGAAGAAGCATTTCTAGACATCTGATGTAATTAATCTTTCTAGATCATTAATATGAAGCAAAGGATTCTAAATTCTATTTTACACAGTTTGTGTTTCCTATAAGCGTTTCCAGTGTCATTCATTATTTTTTTTCTTCATATACTTGTGTCTTTCAGAGATAACTAGGTAGGAATAATTGTATTTCAATCTATTCCTATAAGCTTCTAAAGTGATAATCTATAAAGAGAATGAATTAATGGACTGTTTGTTTAATTAATTCCCTCAAAATCCATAAATCATCAGCATCTTTTGTAAGCTCATGTGTATTTTCTCAAACCTTTAAACATAGTTTGAGGGTTTTCATACTTATGATTATCTAGCTTTCGATTTGAAAACTGTGGCAATCATATTACTTTTCTGCTTCTGCTTATCATCATAAAAGCTATTGATTGTGTAAATATATATAGCATCCCTCTGCTAATATATTGATATTATTCAAGAGGTTAGGCACATTAGTTCTATATCTGTTTCATCCATTGGTCTCCCAAATTAAAACAAAACCCCCAAAAACAATTATCTTAGATTCCATGGCATAATAGCTTACCATTATTCTCTCAGAGACACAACGGATTTTAGGGATAACATTATTTGATCCTCATAGTGAATAACCTCATCCTTCCAAGAGTAAACCTATGAGGAATTAGGATTTGCTCATAATCTGTTAATGAGCTGGGATAGAGAGGGGTGGGAGAACCATTCATGAGGAGCTGCTTAAATCTAATCTAGTATCGGTAGAGAGAGGGATAACAAGGTTCCCTCTTCTTCAAATTGGCGCGATAAGGCATTAACCACTGCATTGTCACACCCCTTATTGTAAATTATCTCATAATCATATACCAACATTTTTGTGAGCCATTTATTTTTTTGTGGCGATGATAGATGCTCCTCTACGAAATATTTTAGGCTATGATGGTTAGTACAAATTTGGAAATGAGACCCCAATAAGTATGATCACCAAGTGTCTATTGCATGTAAGATGGCCATCATTTCTTTCTCATATGTAGATTGACCCAGATGTTTTCCATTGAGTTTTTAACTAGTGAAAGCGAGTGGTCTACCTTTTTGCATTAATACTGAACTAATGCCCATACTTGAAGCATTACATTCAATCACAAAAGTTTTTCTAAAGCTTAGTAGGGCCATTACTGGAGTGGATCACATGGCATGTTTGAGAGAAAATATGGCTTGTTGAGCTGCATCAGTCCAGAGAAATGAATTTTTCTTGAGAATATTAGTGAGGGGTCAGGAAATGCATCCATAATCACTAACAAATTTGTGATAGTAGCTTGTGAAACCCAAGAATCCCATCAAAATCTTCAAGGTTTTTGGTTGAGGCCAATCTTGCATTTCCTGAATCTTTTTCAGATCAACCCTCACTCCTTTATGACCCACAATGTGTCCCTAATACTCTACTTCTTCCACGCTAAAGGAACACTTGAATAATTTGACAATAATTTGTGATCTTGGAGTAGTTGTAATACCTAGTCAACATGTTGAAGGTGTGTGTCCCATGTTATGTTGTAGATGAGAATGTCATCAAAAAATACCCAGGTAATTTTTATAATATATGGCTTCAAAAGGTGGTTCACCAGGTTCTGAAAAGTAGATGGGGCATTACAGAGACCAAATGACATGACCATAAATTCATAATGGCCTTCATGAGTTTGGAATGCTCTCTTGGTAATGTCACTTCCTTCATCCGTATTTGGTGATAACCTGAGCGGAGGTCCAACTTGGTAAAAAAATTTGCACCATGCAGTTCATCAAGAAGATCATCAACTACTAGAATAAGAAATTTGTCCTTGATAGTGAGATTGTTGAGGGCCCTAAAGTCTATACACATCATCATTCATTGTCTTTCTTTCAAACCATGACCACTAGAGATGAATAATGACTGGTGTTGGGATGAGTAACACCAACTTCGAGGACTTCCTTGATGATTTTTTGAATTTCATTCCTTTTTGTGCAAAAGGATATCGATAGGGGAAGAAATTTGGTAGTTGGGTACCTAAGAGAAAAGGGATCCCATGATCATGTTCACCCCTAGAGGGTGGGAGTTCCTTAGGTTTTTCAAAGACCTTCTGGTGGTGATCTAATACATGTTTCATATCGGGATGATTTTTAGGAGTGGATTCAATGGCATGGATGGCATTAAATTGTGCTACTATCCCATGGCGACACATTTTAAAAAGCTTCTCCATTCAAAGCGAGCTTATGATAGTAGGAACACCTGCTTGGAGTCCTCACAATGTATGAGTGTGGCCATTCTTCTTAAAGCTCATATATATCTCCTGGAAGTCCATTGTGATAGGGCCCAGTGCGCAGAGCCATTTAACACTAAGGACAATTTGACAACCACCCATTTCAATAGAAAACATGCGGGTTTTGAGGTGATAATCACCCATCTAAAGCTTAATATTTTCACAATATCCTTCACATTTCATGGTCCCCGCATCAGCGATAAGGAGTTGGAAATTAGATACCACCCTGAAAAAAAAAATGAACGACTTCTACTACTCTCTTATATACAAAGTTATGCATGTTGCCACTATCATTCAACACCACTACTAGTCGATGTTTAATAAAACCTCTGATTTTAAGAGTCTGGGGAGAATAAATGTTAGTTAGGGCATGGAGTGAGATATCCGGCTCATCTAGCGTAGCTATAGTATCAGTGTCTGAGGTTTTTTAGGGTTCACCCTCTTCCTCCTTAGGCACTTCAGTGGATGGAGCTTCATCAGCGAAGCTATTTTCAATATCATCAATTTGAAAGAATTTTCGTTCCTTGCATTTATGTCCTAGGGACTATTTGTCATCACTGCAGTAACCTAGTCCTTGTTTCCTTCTTTCAGCCATTTCTTTCAACAAGACCTTTTTTTACCTTAAATGTTTGGGTGGGGCCTGTAGCCGGGGTGGGATGTGCCCATGCAATGCAATTTGGACGATTGGAATGGGCATTTAAAGTGACTTCTACATCTAAGGCCTTACTGCATGCTTCCAATCAAGTAGTTGGGTGATGCATTCAAACATGGGCTTGGATGGATTTCTTTAGACAACTGATGAAAATTTCCAAGTAAAATGCATCTCTTAGTCCTTCAGTCAGGATGGCCAATTTTTCAAAGGTTGCTATGTAGTCTCATACGGTATCCATTTTCTTGAGCTTAGTGAGACGACTGAGAAAGTGAGATTCCTAATCAAAGCGATCACAAATGGATTTTGAGAACATGTTCCAAGTTGGCCTCCCTAGATAAAATTTCTAATGCCACTACCACCACTGCCATCACTCTTGGTCCAAGTAAAAATATCCCACATGTAGTCTAGTGTCATCATCTCATATATTATTATGGTGGAAATATTGTTCCATTTGTGCCACCCATACTTTCGGGTTAGAGCCATCAAATTTGTACATGTCTAGCTTGGGTGTCTAGTGGCTCAAATATTGGTGACCTTCATGGAAATGAATGTGATGGTTGGATTCTCCTTCTACGTGGGCATCAACATTGTGTTCTCACCTCTTCTGTTAGTGATATGTCCTCAAGGATTATAGTACTGCTATTGTGATTCTGTCATTAAAGGATGCTTGGAAGTCATTGAATTTTTTCTCGAGGGCTTCGACTTTATCTGTAGGCATAACTTGAGACCTGGTACCATGTATGCACTATCCCCAGTCAAATTTTGATCTTTCTTAAGAGTAGTATGGTTAGAAATAGGGAAAGATTAGGAGTCTAGTGATGTGGCTCACTTAAAATTGTTTCAGGAAAATTTTGGGACTGCATGAAAATTAGGGGGCTTACAGTTGAATGGTACCACTGCGATCAACTCGTCATCTTGAATGTGGGCTAGGTATCTTGCAAGTGTCCCGTGAGGACCCCAAATTTTTTTATTTATTTTTTTACTCTGAAAGGATTTTTACTCCTAGCTAATCAATACCATGGCAACTGAAATCCAAAATGCTTGATACTATCAAATATCCTACGAAAATTGGGGTTGGATTGTAGTAAAAAAACCATAAAGTCTCAATACTCCCAAATTTTTTGCGAAAATCTGATATGAACTAAAGAAACCAAAACCCTCATTGCACAGAGAGTCTAATATACATTGTGAAAACCCCAATTCTTGAATATAATCTATATATCGATGACAAAATTCCAACTACTAGATCTGACCTGTACAATGGTGGTCAAACCCTAACTGTTGGATCTGAGCTGGACAAAAAGGTGGGGGCGAGGCATCTTCAGATAACTGAGGGAACTATGGCCACAAAGGAGTGTCAGGTGCTAAATATTGTGATATACATGGGGGTCCAATAGTAGTACTTGGCCTAATCTTTCAGAGCACTAACTAAGAAGGATAGACTGTACCCATAGTTGTACTACCCGACTACCCTTATGTACGTGCAAGTAATCTCACGAAGTGTTGTTCTTAGTGTACTGTACCACCAAGATAGTCGATGACATGTCTAAGGTTAGCTTTCAGGTTACCCTAGGGGGGCTTCCGATATACCCAAGGGTACGTGGAAGTGCAGTCTATGCACGGTTCCAGTTGATGTGCGATTTTGTCTAATGTGCTACTACTCAAATGGGTACCCATAGGGGTTACAAGGTAGTCCAACAAGCGTGACCACCTCTTGTAGTTCTTAAGTGCATGCCTCCCCAAATCCACAGGTTTATGTGCTCAACAATAGATCCTATGGTTTAAAGACATTGAAACATGTCTCTAACCTAAAAAAATAGAATTGCCAAAATTAGAGGTACAACTGACCCTCAAAAGTGCTATGATAACACTTGTTATGCACTTGACCAACGAGAATAAAAAAATTCTAGAAATATGTAACAATATTATAAAAAACACAGAAATATCACATGAATTAAGACAAGCTTCAAAGATACTTTATTTTTCAAAAGAAAAATACAATGTTCACTATACCCCCCGCATTTAGATCCATCTGTCAGCTTGCGTTTTCCTTAATGAAGGCCTATTGATCCAATCCCCTCTTATTATTTTTATTATGTAACAAGTGGAGTGCAATTAAATCGCCACTCATAATCTTCCTATGCACTCCTATACTTAAGGCACCCTACGCACTAGTCTACAATCAACCCAGAGGCTGTCTCTAGGAGGCTTTCTATCTCTCCTACAACACTTGTGCTGCTGGTGCAATCTAAAGCAACAAAACCTTCACTCTATCTTAAGAAAAGACCAATTATCCTTTAATTGTTAGGGGAATGACATCTTTAGCAATAAGATTTATATATTACACTTTTTAAACCTCATATGTGCCTTGTAAGTACACGACTAAAAAATGGTAGGATTTCCCCATAACAACTAAGTCATTGGGTGACATTTTAGTAGGACCATAATAGGCACTATTATACCGCCATTTCCAAAACAAATCCAATGAACCCATTGGCCTAGTCAATTAAAAAAAAGCCATCTCAAAGAATCCTCTAGTAACTTAATGAACACCTTTATCTATCCATATATTTGGTGGTGATAAATTGTGCTCTTTCAATTAGGTTCCCAATAAGTCAAACAACTCTTACTTGTTTTTTTTTGTGTGAAGGTAGATGATTATCCATCATAATGGAATCAAGGATGTTATGTAATTCAAAAATATGATTTGTGAAGACTTATGCAATGGTGGATAATTTAAATAAATTTTTGGGGCATATTCAGAAAGGTGTTAAATAACCAACATGATAATGTATTCATTTTTTTCCTTATGGTGTCCAACTATAAAGTTTCTGGAAATTTCAAGCCATATGTCTACCAAGATTCGTAAAGTTTGGAATGTCCTAGGGATATTCATTGTTTAATTCTTGTTAGTTCTTCATGCCATCCCAAAAGAAATAGCACTAACTTGCTCATATGTTTTTTAAAGTCCAGAGTGACATGTGATGGTATATGAATGTAATTTTACTAGCACTTATCATTTTAAATTAGATTCCTATACAAAAAATGCACCCTTTATATCTTAAGGTGTCATGTTGATAATATATCTTGTAGGAAGGTTTAGGGTCTCCTATAGTTTTTAGATGAATTGGATAACCTTAGAAATATCTAGACATTCCTAGTGGATCTATATAATCAAATATGGCATTAGTAAGGATAAGGAAAATTGCAACCCTTCCTCCCTATATTTCCTTGACAAGGAATCAAACACTACATTCTACATGACATTCTTATATCCAATCTCATAATCATTGCCTAATTTATTAGTGATAAAATTGAACTACTAAGGTGAAGACAATGATGTTCCAAAAAATAATTCAAGATTTGATGGTCAAGTCTTGAGTAAGGGCACAATCTGTCCACTACATGAATGCACACTTCACTTCTTGGGTCTAGACCACTTGAGCTAACCCTTGGGGTTATACAACTTTGGGCATTCAATATAGACTCACCTAAGAGGGAAACATTGTTACTTTATAGTGTCAACATGTCAAATTATAAGACTTGAACCTAGGTAGGGAAAATAATTACTATTTTGACCAACCACCCTAGCTAAACTCAATTGACTTCCAATATAAATAAATTATATAAATATTTTACTAATTTTCAACCATATCTATATCTATATATATATATATATATGTAGTGTGTGTGTGTGTGGAATGGGAGCTCCTTAAGCTGATACCACTCAAAATTGGGTTTGAGAGAAAGGTGGTAAGACGAATTTTGGCTTGTGTTACATCGACACATCTGGCAGTTATTATAAGCAGAATTCTAACCAAGTTTTTCGGGGCATCCAGATGATTGATACAGGGGTGTGCGTTGTCCCCACTATTATTTTTTATTGTGATTGATGGTCTAAGTAGGAGAAAATGGGATGCTAGGTCAACGGGTGTTATCATTGGTTGTAAGTTGTCTAGGTATTCTGATGCATTTAATGTTTGTTGACAACATTATTCTACTAGGGAAGGGACCTATTTTGGAATGTCAAAACTTTTTTTCACATTCTTGAGGATTTCAGGGAAGATTCTAGCTTTATTATGAATTCTGGGAAGTCTTCTCTTTATGCACTGGACTACGAATCATCTTTGGCCAAGGAGATTGATGCCATTTTTGGGGTAAAGTAACTTCCATTGAATGATGGCTTTAGATATTTGGGCTTTTTCATTAAAATAGATCAATATGTGAATAGTGACTAGGAATGGTTGGTGTACAAATTTCAAAGGAGGTTGATTTCTTGGTCAAACAAATGGCTTTCTCTAAGGGGGAACTGGTTATGATTCAGGCTGTGCTCTGGAGCATTGCTATTTATTGGATGCACATCGTATGTCTCCCTACCACCATTATTCGAAGATCAAATTCTATTATGGAAAATTATGTTTGGGCTGGAGTTGGGGATAAGAAGAAGTTCCATCTTGTAAACTTTGAGAAAATTTCCAGACATGTATCTTTGGGTTGTTGGGGCATTTCTGACTTGGCCACTTTTAGTAGGTCTTTGCTAATAAATAACCTTTGGAGGGATATCTATTGGGTTATGTTATCTTCTTTCCACGACTAGCCCATGTAGTTAACCGGGGGTTAGAAGGGGGGTGGAGTCCCCCGTTCGTTGCATCAATTGCATAGTAGGGGCTCACAGGGGGTTTGAGGGGTGCAACATACCCACCTATGGTTTTGTGCATGATTTTCACACATCGTTTTGGACACGATGGTTTTCAGTCCATGGTATTGGATGCTTCGACATGTATAAATATGTATTGTAACATTAAAATAAGCATAATAATGAAAAACCAAGCTGATAGTCCCAGATTTGGAATCCAGAGGAAAATATCTGTGTATATGTGTTTTACGTGTTATGGTCTTGCATTGTTTATTTTCTATGTTTTAGAATTCGTATGCAGGTAATTTCTGTATGGGGTTAAAACCTACATCTGGTATCAGAGTTGTTTTGGCTTCAAGGGGACGCCTTTGTTGCCGAGGGGTTTCGCTTTGGCTTGTGGTAGACCCTATTCAGTGGGAGATTTGTGAGATCGATTCTGGTGGTGAAAGAAGATGGAAAGCCATGGAAATATAGAGATCGAGAAATTTAATGGTCAGAGTTTTGAGTTGTGGAAACTCAAGATGGAGGATCTGTTGGTGAATAAAGATTAGTGGATGCAGTAGATCTAGGTACTAAACCAACGAGAGTGTCCGATGAAGAATGGAAGAAGTTGGATTGGAAGGCTAAGAGCACAATACGATTGTGTGTCTCATATTCATTATTGCTAAATGTATCAAGGGAAGCTACGACGAAGGTTTTGTGGGACAAGTTACAGACTTTCTATCAATCTAAGTCTTTGGTGAATAAATTGTTCCTATGGAAAAGGTTGTATAACCTGAGGATGAATGATGGAGACTCAATGACAGAACATATGAATGCATTTAATACCGTGGTAAGTCAGTTATTATCTGTTGATATTAAAATTTCAGATGAAGATAAGTCCATCAGTTTGTTGTGTTCTCTACCAGATTCATGGGATAGTCTGGTTATTGCAATAGGTAGTGCAACTGCCTTGCAGTTTGATGAACTAGTCTCATCCTTGCTGACGGAGGAGATGGGAAAAAAAATATGGAGAGATAGAATGATGATGCCTTGTTTGTATGAGGACAGTCCCAGAACAGAAACAAAAATAAGTCATCGAGTGGGAGATCTAAATCTAGAGGGAGATCTAATTCTCCAGGAAAACCTTTAAAGGTGGTGTGCTGGAAATGCGGAAAGGAAGGGCACTACAAAAGGGTCTGTAAATCTAAAGCTTCTGATAAAGGAAAGGGATCTGATGATGTTCCTTCTACAGAGGCAAAAACCACCTAAAATGAAGGTGGGGATGTGTACTTGGCTTCTTCAAGTACACATATAGATCATGAGGCATGGTTGATTGACTCAAGTGCATTCTTTCACTTCACTCTTCATAGAGAGCGGTTCTGTGAGTATGAGAAATATGATGGTGGTGATGTCTTCTTGGGGGATGATAGGAAGGCTAGAATCATTGGTCGCGGAAATGTAAAGTTGAATTTGCAGGGTGGAAGGGTTAGAACACTTCCAGGTGTTCTACATATTCCTGCATTGGCCAGAAATCTAATTTTTGTAAGCAAGCTAGATGATGTAGGTGTAAAAACAGTGTTCGAGAAGGATACCTGCAAGATGGTTTGGGGAGCACTGATATTGATGAGGGGAGTTTGGATTGGAACTTTGTACAAGCTGCAAGGTAGCATTGTTGTTGATCGGTGCAATAGTTCCGTGGTTCCCGAAAGTGGAGCAGAAAATCTAGTCGTCTTTGGAGAGAAGGCCATGTTGTGGCATCAAAGGCTTGGACATATTGGAGAGAAGGGCCTTCGAATACTTCATGGTAAAGGTATGGTAGAAGGTATGAGTAATATCTCTCTGGATTTTGCTTTCTGTGAAAATTTTGTATATGGGAAGCAGAATCGAGTGAATTTTCCCTCTGGTGGTAAGAGGGTGAAACAGATATTAGAGCTTGTGCACAGTGATGTGTTTGGACCTGTGAAGGTTCCATCAATGGGTAAGTTTGTGTACTATGTATCATTTATAGATGACTTCTCAAGAAATACATGGATATATTTTCTTAAGAAGAAATCTGAAGTCTTTGACAGGTTTAAATAAATTAAGGCTCTGGTGGAAAACCAGACAGGGAAGAAGATAAAGGTGTTGAGGAGAGATAATGGTGGAGAGTTTTGTAATAAGGAATTTGAAGAATTCTGTAAGAAGTTTGGTATAGCACGGCAGAATACTACTCCATATACACCTCAGCAAAATGGATTTGTAGAAAGAATGAACAAGACATTGATGGAAAGGGCAAGAAGAATGCTCAGTGGTGCCGGGTTAGGACAGGAATTTTAGGTAGAGGCGGTGAAGACAGCATGTTACCTGGTCAACATATCACCTTCATCAGCGTTGGAGGGTAAGACTCCACAAGAGGTATGGACTGGTAAGAAACCCTCTCTTTCCAATCTAAGGGTATTTGGATGTGATGCATATGTACATGTTCCAAAGGACAAACGAACCAAGTTGGATAGTAAATCTGAAAAGTGCATATTTATTGGGTATAAGGATGGTTTAAAGGGTTATAAGCTTTGGAACCCACTAACACGGAAGGTTGTGTACAACCAAGATGTGGTGTTCAGAGAGGTAAAAGATGTTATTAAACATGAAGTCTAACTAAAGGAACCTGAGAAGATAGAGTTTGAACTTAAGGAGGAAGAATCAGACTCTACATTAGCGGAGGAATCAGAAGATGAAGAGCCACAAACTCCGTGTATGAGAAGATTAGTTTGAGAAAGAAGGCAGCCAGAAAGGTATAGTCCATCTACTTTCTGTTCAAATTTTGCTTTATCTATTACTGATGATCATCCTAGAACTGTGAAGGAAGCAGTAGATTCAGAGGATGGAAAACTCTGGAAAGAGGCCATGGTTGATGAAATGGCATCTTTGCACAAAAATGAGGCTTGGGATTTGGTGGAGTTGTCGGCTAGAAGGAAACCCATTGGCAACAAATGGGTGTTCAAGGAGAAGACAAATGCAGAAGGAAAGGTGGAGAAATACAAAGCTTGGTTGGTAGCAAAAGGTTATTCCCAGGTGCTGGGAATTGATTTTGGTGATATTTTTTCTCCTGTTGCCAAGGTAACCTCTACTAGATTACTTTTATTTGTTGCTACTGCTTTTGATTTTGAGGTAGAACAGATGGATGTGAAGACAACATTTCTTCATGGGTATCTGGAAGAGGAAATATTCATGAAGCAATCTGAAGGCTTTGTGGTGAAGGGTAAGAAAGAACTCGTATGCAAGTTAAAGAAGTCTCTGTATGGGTTAAAACAGTCACCAAGGATGTGGTATCATAAATTTGATACATTTATACGGGGAATTGGCTTCACCAGAAGCAAAGCAGATCACTATGTGTATTTTAAATTAATTGGTGACTGTGTTATTTATCTGGTCTTATATGTGGATGATATGTTGCTGGTTGGAAATGAAAAAGAAATTATCCAGGATTTAAAGACCCAATTGTCCTCCAAATTTGACATGAAAGATCTTGGTGTTGCAAACTATATTCTTGGCATGGAAATTAAAAGAGTCAGGGCAAAGAGGAAGATTTAGTTAAACCAGAGGAAGTATGTCGAGACAATACTGCAGAGGTTTAATATGTAGGATAGTAAACCGATGAAGGTTCCTATTCTTGTAGGTGTGAGCTTATCTGCTGAACAGTGTCCCAAGACACAAGAAGAGGAAGAGGACATGTCCCATGTTCCATATGCAAGTGCAGATGGTAGGCTGATGTATGCAATGGTCTGTACTAGACCAGAAATTTCACATGCAGTGGGAGTATTGAACAGGTTTATGTCAAAACCAGTGAAGGAGAACTCGATAGAAGTGAAGTGGGTTTTCAGGTATTTGCATGGCACTAGTGATTATGGTTTGTGCTACCAAGTAAGACTAGGATTGGACAAAGTGTTGGATATTCATGGCTTTGTTGATGTAGAATGGGCTGGAGATATGGATCAGAGAAGATCTACAAGTGGGTACGTGTTTCATCTATTTGGAGGTGTAGTCAGTTGGATGAGTAAGAAACAATCTGTAGTAGCACTATCAACTACAGAGGCAGAATACATGGCAACCACTCATGCAAGCAAGGAAGCCGTTTGGTTGCAGAGATTTTGTTCAAGTATGGGTTTAGTACAGGGAGCTATAAGGATAGACTGTGATAGCCAAAGTGAAATTTTCTTGGCAAAGAACCCTGCATATCATTCAAAGACAAATCACATTGATGTTCAGTATCACTTTGTGAGGGATATGATAGAAGAAAAGAAGGTGTTGCTGGTAAAGGTGGACACTTTGAATAATACTGCAGATGCATTGAGAAAATCTGTGAGCTCTGAGAAGTTCTATTGGTGTAGAGAAAAAATGGGTGTTGCAAGGCTAGATAAATGACTAAGGTCTCTTGTGGCCCCCTGTGGAAAGAAATCAACAAGTGGGAGAATGTTGGGTTGTGTTATATTCTTTCTAGGACTAGCCCATGTAGTTAACCGGGGGTTAGAATGGGGGTGGAGCCCCCCATTCGTTGCGTCGATTGCATAGCGGGGATTCACAGGGGATTTGAGGGGTGCAACTAAGCCCACTCTATGAGGTTTGGGCTAGCGCCCTTGAAAATTTTGGTTTTGGACCCTATGCTAGGTTGGGCAGACCCACTTATCATTTTGTGCATGATTTTCGCACATGGTTTTGGACGCGATGGTTTTCAGTTCATGGTTTTGGACACGATGGTTTTTGGTCAATGGTATTGGATGCTTCGGAATGGATAAATATGTATTGTAACATTGAAAGGAACATAATAATGAAAAATCAGGCTGGTAGTCCCAATTTTGGGATCTAGGGGAAAATCTCTGTGTATATGTGTTTTATGTGTTATTCTCTCACATTGTTTATTTTCTATGTTCTATAATATGTATGTAGGTAATTTCCGTACAACGTTAAAACCTAAAATATCAACAGAGATGATATTTGGAACCAATTGATTAAAAGTGAATATTTAAAGCACCATTCTCTGATATCATGGATTAGAGCGGGTTCCCCATCCCAATAAGCGACTTCGCTGATTTGGAGGAGTTTGTTGAAAATCGCTCCATGGTTATTAAGAAATATGAAGTGGATAGTGGGCAATGGTGCACATGCATATATTGGTATGGTATCTAGCATTAGTTTTCCTAGAAATATTACCCTTTCCCCTATACTATTAGATACCCTTAGGATGTCTACATGGATGAGGGACATGAGGTATGGTGCATCACTTGGAAAGATGAAGGGGATATTGGCCTCTCTAGTGCACTTGCAGGAGAATGGGAGGAATACATAATTTAGCTAAAGAGGGAAGCGATTACACTCTCTGAAGTGGAGGATCGACTTACGTGGAATGGTCCCATGTACAATGGGAAAAATATTGTAAAGAGAATTTATGCCTTCTTAACACAAGACTAGTCAAGAGATCGCGAGTTTGGGTAGTTATAGATAGTGTGGAAATGGGATATACCACAAAAATTGACATGTTTTTGTTGGTTGGTGATACATGAAAAAATCCTTACATGGTCAACCTACTAAAGAGGGGTTTTTATGGACCGAGTAGATGTGCTTTATGCATGGATTAGTCAGAGGACACTTTCCACCTATTCTTGAAGTGCTCATTTGTTGTTGAAGTATGGAAGGAGCTCCTTGATCATCTTAAATTATTAGTAATGTGGGATCAATCTTTGTTGGACTCTTTCCTCCGAAACTAGTTCACAAAAAAAAAGGAATATAAAGCTCTCTCTTTCTATATTATATGGGGCATCTGGAGGGCATGAAACAATTTGATATTTTACTAAAGGGAGTCGGGAGAGTGGGCTACTTCCATTAAGATCACATCCTACTTCGTAGAGAAAGGGATGGTATCTTATAATTATCCTAAAAGATACATAAATAAGAAGGATGTGTGGAACAACATTTTGTTTAAGCTCTTTGATGGGTCTACCTCATCAAGGGTTTGCAGAAGTGGGATTCTAATATTTAGAAGCTATGGTGACTTATATAATTTTAAATGGTGTAGTGGATATGGCACCAACACTAGGGTTGAGATCCTTTCCTTTTGGGGCATCCTCTACTGTGAAAGGTGGTTGGATATCGATGAGATTGACTTTTGGAGACTCTAATTCGATCATCAATTGGTCCAATCAACAATATATTGTACAAGATCCAACCCTTTCTCACTGGAAGATAAGGATTATCACATTATTTTCTTCTTTTCACAGGGTATCAATGTCCCACATATATAGAGAACAAAATATGGATGCAAACATGTTATCGAAAGAAGGATGCGAGGCATCAATGGATGTGGTCCATTTCTAGGTTTCTTCTAAAGGCACCCTCATGAAAAATGGTCATCTGAAAATATGAGGGAATCCTATTTTTTTTGGTTTGATTTTGAATAGTTATGGGTCATGACACCAGGTTTGAGTAGAGAAGATAATGATATTTAGCAACACAAATAGTATGCACTATGCTTTTTGTAATTATGCTACATAGTGATTATCATCTATATGCTTTTGGGAATGAGGATATTTTGTTCCTTTTGTTGGGATAATAAGGCAATCTTTCAGAAGAGGGTTTTTTCACAGTGCTAGAGCACTATAGTTGATGCATGAGGAATCTGAATGGTATGTGTATTAAAATGTCTCGGTCTATGTATGAGAATCATTGGGGAGTTCATGCCTTTAAAGTAACTTGTTCCTACTGATGATTCAATTAGAGAATGTAAGTCCTGGATTGTTGTCAAGTGAAGTAGGCCAACATTTTGATGGTTGTGGGAATGAAGTAGTTTATTTAGACACAATGTAATTTGCAAATGTTTCAAATATAAATGAAAAATTCATTTTTTATTAAAAGCATATTAATGTGTCTCATTATATGGCAAAAGCAAAAAGTACACAAATGAAAAAAGATAAAAAAGAAATGAATATAAAAATATCAAGTAAATGAGTTGAGTTTCATACTTGTTAATTATAAAAAATAAATGCTAATTTTGTAACAAAGCTAATTGACAATAAATAGTGAACCTATTTAATGGGTTCAGAAAATATAAATAAGGTTATAAAAAGTAAATACTAAATTTGTAAATAAGTCAACTGATAGTAAATATTGGTAAAAACTATGGTTAATAACTCACAAAATATAAATAACTTTTTTAAATATGCAGGTTTAAATATGTAAAGTTAAATGAAATGCTAAAACTCTTTAAAAATATATATAAAAATAGAATTAGAATTTATAAACAAATAATTTTATATATTTTATTTTTAATAATATAAAATATGTTATTATAGTCATATTTAAAAAATTTATTATAAAAAATTTAAAATATATTTTAAAAATTTTCAAAAAATAATTTTAAGATTTTGTTATATGTTGTTTTCAAGTTTCTATTAAAAAAAATGATTTCATAAACTTGAAAGGATAGTTTCTTGGGTCGCGGTTTTATATATACAAAAAGATTATCATTTTTACTAGTATTTTAATAATAATAAAAAATATGCTTACTTTTTATTTTTAAATTTGTTTAGCAATCATTAAAATGTTTACAACACATCTCTTAAAGAAATTGATATTAAAAAACATAAATCAATAGAGAAATGGGGGGTCGCAGTTTTGTCACTACTTAAAATATTATGTAAAATATTAATGAATATCTTTTAAAGAAAATGAATAAATTAGATAAAAAATATATATTAAATTTTAGAAAAAATATGACATGAAATTGAATTTAAATTGACATGTTTTGTCTTCTTCTACCACCACCTAATTCTTGATGATTTTGTAAATTTAAGAGTAAACATTCCAACTCCATTATTTTTATAAAACTTCTTTGCCACAAAAAGGGAAAAAGTGATACACATTAACATGCTTATATATATATATGTGTGTGTGTGTGTGTGTGTGTGTGTGTGTGTGTGTGTGTAGATATACAAGTTTCAACAAAAATGATATTCAAATTATAAACAAAATATGTAGTTATACCTCCCTAAAGGCCACAAACAAAAAAAAACCCAAAAAAAAGTGGCAATAATGGTTGTTATGACAGGAGCCACAAGCAATGGCCCTCATTAGCACTATCGCTCCACTCATCCAGAAAATAGAAAATGTTATAAGCTTGGATGAGAATCGTCAGCTTCTGGAAGGGAAGTTAAATCACATGAAGAGGCTCTTGCTTGACATTAGTGATCAATCAAAGATCCACAAAAGACGCCCCCTCAATCTCTGCAAAAATTTATGTTAAGGATGCAAGACACAATTGGAAGAGGGAGATAGTTGGTCGATTCCTCTCGAAGGTGGCAGTGATGCATTGATTGCTTCCTTTTCAATCCTAAACTCTCTACAGAGATCCGAAAGTGGAAGAAAATTTTAATGAGCTTTTCAAAATATTCAAACCAACTTCTTTGTGTTTCACAATGCTCAAAAAATTGTGTTTGCAACACCACAATAGGTGAACTTATTGCTTCAAGATGAACCAGACACCAAACTAGTAGGGTTGGAAATTAAATCTGCAGAGATACTAATTAAGAGGTGGCTTATAGATTCTCCCCATGATTGGATATGTTTTTTATATGATATGAGAGGGGTTGGAAAAACAACATTGCTAAAAAAGGTTTACAACACTTGCAAGGCAAGTAGCGTTTTTTATCATGTGATTTGGGTTGCACTTACTCAACTTTCCACTCTGGAGTTGCAAAGTCATATGTATTTTGCAATGAACTTAGACCACACTAGTTGTCCTTATAATGATGTTGATATGTGGAAGATGAAGTTGTCGTCCATCTCAGGACAAAGATTTTTTTCTTATTTTAGATGGCATGTGGAGTGCAGTGACTTTGAAAGAATAGGGCGTGGAATCTGGTGAGAAAAAAGGAAGAAAAGTTGTATTCTCTACTCCAAATAGAGACCTGATTCTAGAAATGAATGCAAACCAATCTATATAAATACAACCACTACCAAGAGAGGAGGCTTGGAAATTGTTTTTCAAAGTAGGATTCAAAGACGGGCATGTTCCTGAGGACATAGAGCATATTCCATGAGTTGTCGTCAAGGAGTGTAAAGGGTTACCTTTGGCTATAAATACAATAGCCTCAACAATGATTGGAAACTAGGCTATAAATGATTGGCACATTTATTCAAGGCAGATTGAAAGAGTGGATTCAAATTTTCCAACAAAAAGAAAAAGAAAGAAATTATTTTAACATTCACAATCTTAAAGATAGCTTTCTTTCCCATTTGATTCATGTATTCAGTCCTTTTCTTATGAAGCCTCACAATAAACACTCTCAACTACTGGACAAACCTTTCGCTGAATAAATTATTCCAAGAGCTAGCTGCCAAAATATCTACATAACTTTCCCTGGTATCTTTGAAGGTCTCAGATTCTAAAATGAAATTATTTTCTATTTCCACTTTTTTAAAAAAGAAAAAAAATACATTATCTTTCTTCCCACACTTCTTTTGGCCTTTTCAAGTGCCCCATTCCACAACAGAGTTGATGAGAATTAGTTTGTAACTAAGTAATAATAATTTTGTCTCTCCAAGAAATATTGGCCCCTATGTATGTTTTTTGTTGATGATTATGAGTGGGATTAAAGTCTTCAATATAATAATTTTTCTTTCTCCCTAGTTCCTTATCCCAAGTAGGTTTCTGGAACTTATCCATAACAAAAAATTTTATCTCTATACTTTTTGTGGGACACATGTTCAAGAAAATATCAGATTTACTAAACCATTTGTTATTTTGTTGCATCCAAGTCTTCTTTATTTTGCACAATATGTCATTAAAGACAACCTTATGTCATCTGCCCTCTTCCATTTGCTAATTTTTTTTAAATATATTATGGCTCACACTGTAACTCTACCTCTCTACCCCTATTTTGAAAAGCATAAAATGCTTTCCAGCCCCCCAAAGTTCTTTTCTTTCTACAATTGTCCTAGTTTAGATTTTTGTTGAAGTCAATTCCAAAATATTTGTAATCCGTAACTTCTCCCAGAGTGTTGTCTTCAAAGTATAACTTATATTGGTTATGTTTTCTTTTGTTAAAGAAAACCACTACTTTTGTTTTTCTAATATTTGCTTGCATCCACACCCTTCTACAAAAACGATCAAGGGAAAGTAAGTGTTCTTGCAAACCAAGAGAAAATTTAGCAATCAAAATAATTTCATTCACATACAAAAGAAGCCTTATAACAAACTTGCCTAAATGGATACCATTAACCCTATGAATTTAATCACTCTTCAAGCTTGTCAATATATAAACAATAAAGGATAAGAGACAATGGGCAACCTTGCTTGACCCTGATATCACTTCTAAAACTTTTAGAAATTCCTAGTAAAGCTTTAATTTTGACTTTCACCTCTTCATATAGCCTACGCAAAACTGCTCTCAAATTCCTAGGAACCCCAAGTTCCTCTATTATGTGCCAAGGTTTATCACTATGAACCGTGTCAAAGGCTTTTCTGAAATAAAAAAACAACAAAAACCTTCTTCATTTTTCTCCCAAAGTTTTTCAATGACGTGTCATAATGTTACACCATGATCAACTGTGGAATGTTTAGGTCTAAAACCTACTTTCTCTTTAGTACG
This sequence comes from Pinus tabuliformis, assembly GCA_031772625.1. Classification (NCBI taxonomy): domain Eukaryota; kingdom Viridiplantae; phylum Streptophyta; class Pinopsida; order Pinales; family Pinaceae; genus Pinus; species Pinus tabuliformis. Next base: position 586,122,703 of record CM062819.1, on the reverse strand, counting down.
TTTATCTCTTTCTTCTTCCCACTTTGTAATTTTATTTTCTAGCATGATTCCAAATAACTTTGAAAACAAGGGGTTTATCATTATGGTCCTATAATTGGAGGGATTATTGAAGTCAACGCTATTGAAAAGAGGTATTGCTAGACAATTTCTCCAATCTATGGGTGACCCTTGTTATATGATGTTGTTGAAAATTTTTGTAATGTGAGGTGCAAGAATTTTTAAGCCCCACTTTAGATGCTCTTCTTGGAGTTCAGCTAAGTCGTTTCCTTTTTCAACACCCAAATTCGTGACACCCATCTCTACCTCTTGCACTGTGAAGAGTTCAATATTAGTGTTGACCAAGGGAGGAGGGTCAACCATTGGATCTTGCTCATAAATTTGTCTTGCATAGTAAAGCCATTTAGAAGTTGTAATACTAATTTCTGTTTGCATTTTTCTCGGTTGGGGCTCCTTCCAAAATAATTTTGGGTTATTTTTGCCAAGGAAGATTAGTTCTTCCCTCCTTAAAACCATGAAATCAACCTTTTTCTTTCTTAATATATGCTTGTAAGATTTTAGCTTTATGTTATCCTTGTTTGACTCTTTCAACATTCTCTTTACCTTTTTGCATTCTTCGTGAAACCAAGCATTAACCATAAAGCAATTTGTTTCAGACTTCTTAATTTTTTATCTTCTGCATCTGTAAGTGGGCTTCAAATTAAATGTGTTAATTCGTGACTATGAAGGCCATGGATCAAAATTTTCTCCTTCTTGAAGAGCCTCTCTAGTGTTATTTTGAAGGTATTACAATTTATTGGAGTCATAATAATTCTTCCCTTTGGGTGTTTTTGTTTAACAAACTGAATTTTTTACCCTAACGGCTTCTTTCTAGTCTAAGAGAAGCTTAAATAAATTAGCTTGTGATTTGATTTTAAATCCCAAAGTTGTTCTTCGATAAAAAAAATTACTCTATTTTCTCACACAATCCATGTGAGCAAACTATATAATCTACTACACTTGCTCCATTATAAGTAGTGTAAGTGAAATTACCATACTTTTCCTATCTAGACAAACAATTAATGGCTAAATCAAAAGCCCCACATGTAGTAAAAAATTGTTCACCAAAAATATTGCATCCATTTTCCTTTGAAATTCTTTCCCATTGATGATTACTCTCTTTTGTAATCCAAATAGGGTTGCAATATTCTTTACAACAAAGAATGCTAGCTTGATCACTTGCAGTGTTAGCATTGAAATCACCCACTATAAGGACTTGGCCTAGTTGAGAATATGTGTGATATTCGCTTTTAAGGCTACAAAGGGCTATTTGTGGTCAAGCCCTCTACTTTTGTAATTTTTTGAAACTTACGGTGCAAAATAACATGTTACAATTCTAATGTGATTTCCATTTTTTGATATTTTAAACCAAATGAATTGTTTATTTGAGTCTTATTTTTCTAACTGAATGAAACACCCTTATTTTTCCCTCACTAATACCATGGTACCCTTGTGTCCTTTTCCATTCCCTTTTTCCTTGTTCCACACTACCATCTTCTAGTATCCTTCAAATAAAGGTGTCTTGCACCCTTCATGCTCATGTGTTTCTATGAGGAAAATTATGTCTCTATCTTTCACAATAGGCCCTAACCTAGGTCCTCGTCTCCATGGGTAACCTATGTAGTTCGAACAAACTAATCCTAAGGAAACATGGGTATGACTTTATTGCTATTTGTTTTGACATACAAGACTCACAATTGAGTCTTTGTCCCTGCTTGCCCACAGTCACCTTGCTTCCTGGTTTCCTACTAAATAATTAGTTGCCTCTTCTTTTTTACAATCTTATTGATATGTTTTGGAATGAGTTCCAAAACATGCTACCATAGATTTACCTTTATAAATCCATGCTCTCTTGCCCTCATCCCTTGTTTCCCTAATCTTTGACATTTCCTCCCTTCCTTCCTCTTGTTTTCTTATAATTAAATATTCTTCTAGAAAAAAGCAAGAACCCCTCAAGAGTTGCTTCTTGCTTAGAATGATATAATTCTCACACAACCTAGGCACAATGACTATTATGGACCTGGATTTCTCACCGTTAACCTTATCCACCCTCCATGCTTAGCATATTTGTCTTTGCTAAAGAAAATTGTATTTTAAGAAGTCCCTTGCAAGGTCAAGAGTACATTCATTTATCCCATAGCATTTCACCCCTTTAATATTATGTTTGCTGCTCTATCTTTCCATTCCTTGCTTTCTCTATCTTGCATGTTGCCAACCCAAATGTTTGCTTCTCCTTCCCTATTAGCATAATTGTTAATAGCTTGAGCCCAAGTTTTGGAAACCCTTGTGGAACCTCCTTTCCTTTTGTCTCTTGATTTCTCTTCATGGTTGTCTATTCGGGTAACTGCTTTCCCTTTATCCTAGGATGGTTTCAAATTCACCACCTTTGTACTTTCCACTATATATTTCTTCATGTTTTGTACATTTGTCTTCACATGTTTCCATTCTGTCTTCCCTATCAAGATAGCTTCCTATAGCAATGCCACTTTCTCCTTCAAAGCTTTATTGCTTTTTGCTAAAGCCTGATTTTTAGTTGTTATTGCATGAATTTTATGATCTCTTTTATGCTCTTTAGCTTCTAAAACCTCCAAACTCTTCTTTGCACTTAACAATTATTTCACATAAAGATCAGATGACCATGTGAGAGGTGTGGATGTGGGGCTATAAAAGGCAGAATAATTGATGACATTTACTTTGGGACTGTTGTTGCCATATTATTTCAAAGGGGATTTATTTGAATATTACTTATTACAAAGGGCTTGATTAATTTCCCTTTGAGATAGTTTTTTCATTATTTGTTCCCATTTTAGGCAGGCTAGTCTTCGCTTTCAAATATCCCAATATTATTTGGCATTGACCAAAACCCACTTATCATTTGTTCTCATAGGTCCTGAAATTTCTTTTCCTATTGTCACATTTGAATGCATTTATGTTGCATTGTCCTTTTAGCAACTATAGAGTTCGATCAAAACATGTTCCTTGTGGCCTAGGAAAGCCACTCCCAATCTTGTTTTTGTTCTTGGCCCGACAGTGGCCATTTGATGGGGTATTGCCTTTGCTCAATATACAAATAAGGGGCAATGGAAATGGCAATGGCAACCTTGCCTTCAGTCAAGCGCTACCAATTAGAAAGTCTTGCTACAAATCCTTGTATTTGTGAATCGATGTTTGAATCTCCTAACCCTTTATATATTTTGTAGAAACTCTTTTTCTTTTAATTTTTGAAAAAATGTGGTATCAATTAGAGATGAGCATTGTTGTCCAGATTTTTCTCCACTTGTATGCCACTTCTTTTTCCTAAATTTATTGTCTTCCACCCAACTCCACTCAAGTTTACCTTTTCCTTCACCTTCCTTGTCTTGTAATAGGAGGACCACCCTCAATTTCAAAGTCCAAACTAACGAGTCAACGTATTGCACTCATCCTCACATTGATCGAGATTTTTGTCAGCAAATGAGATGGAGCTACGATACTTTAGCCATTCTCATTTGAAAACATGTTTTTTGTGTTGTGTGATGTATCCAGAAGACTGATACATTCCTGTGCATTCTATGTTGCACATGTGGATTGTTGTAGGAATTTACAGGGTAAGTTCCTCAGACAGAACACCAAAGGAAACCACTCACAAACAGATCACAGATCAATACACCAGTATTGTTGACATGGTTAAAACCCTCAAAGAGGGAAACAGTCCATGGCCTGAGCCAACACAACCACTTCAGGCAATTTATTAATAAAAGAATGAAAATTTACGTAAGCTTCTCTCATGAACGGTTACCCTACAAATGACCCTCCATCCTCTTTAAATAGAGATCATGGACCAATCAGGTGTTAAGCCACAGATCAAGTGTTGGTAATACCAAGGAGAGAATGAACCGCTAGATCACTACATATCATGACCGTCAGATTGTAAGTTACAAAAGTACATATTAAAGAAACACACTTTACTTAACTCTACACTAGACCAAGTTATACTTAACTAATTCCTATGTGTCAGAATATCCTAACATCCCCCCTTGAGAACAACTTGATATAGGATTGAAGGATGTACAAATATGACACAATAGGAGAAGGAAGGAGGCATTAGAGCCTATCCCCCCTTAGTGACAACTTCCTAAACTCCAACCATAAATCAAATTTTAGTAAACTTCGCCTCTGTGAGAGCCTTTGTAAACATGTCTAGAACTTGATCATCTGTTGAACAATATTGCACTTCTAGAACACCGTCATGAATGAACTTTCTGATGAAGTGCATGTGGAGTTCAATGTGTTTGCTGCACTGATGTTGGACTGGATCTTTGCATAGTTGAATGGCACTTTGATTATCACACCAAAGTGTAGTCAGATGCTGTTGCTGAAAGTGAAGCTCTGACAGGATCTAACGAAGCCACAGGGCTTCCTTACTAGCTTCTACGGCACCACGATACTTTGCTTCTGCTGAAGAAAGAGAAATGGAACTTTGTTTTTTGCAAGCCCATGTAATAGGTCCTGAACCAAGAGTGAACACATAACCTGTAGTAGACTTTCGATCATCAGGGTCACCAGCCCAATCAGAATCAGTGAAACCAACCAATAGAGAAGATGCTTTGGCACTATAACGAATCCCAAACTAAACTGTACCTCAAACATAACGAAGTATTATTTTAGTTGATTTCCAATTACTTTCATGTGGGTTTTGCATAAGCCGTGCAATAAGGCCAACAACAAAGGAAAGGTCAGGACGAGTATGGGTCAGATACAAACGTTTTCCTACAAGTTGACAGTATAAGGTAGCATCAACTTCAGGTGAAGTACAAGTGATTGAAAGTTTGGCTCTAGACTGAGAGGGATAAGGGGCTGGCTTATATTCTTCCATGTGAAATGGGCATAGAAAATCACAGGCATACTTGGACTGGGAAAGGGAAATGCTTTCCTTGGATTACAAGACTTGAAGACCAAGAAAATAATGCAAGTGTCCTAAGTCTGTCATTTCAAACTTATTTTTAAGGCTGGACTTCTCATGGTTTATAAGGTTGGGATCACTACCAGTAAGGATAAGAACATCAACATAAAGAACAAGAATGATAAGGGACTTGCCCACTTTCTTGGTGTAGACAGTATTGTCAAAATGACACCTAGAAAAGTCAGTTTCTAAAAGAAAGCTATCCATTTTGGCATACCAAGCTTGAGGGGCTTGCTTGAGACCATAAAGGGATTTCTTAAGATGACATACAAGGCTAGAGTCTGTTTGTATAAAGCCAATAGGTTGTTCCATATAGATTTCTTCATGCAAGTCCCCATGCAAGAAGGCAGATTTAGCATCCATCTGATGGACTTCCCATTTGAAAGAGGCAACAAGGGAAAGAACAAGGTGGATAGAGTTCATTTTGGAAACAGGGGAGAAGGTTTCAGTATAGTCAATGCCTTCTACTTGTGAAAAGCCTTTAGCAACAAGGCGAGCTTTATGTTTATCAACTTTTCCATTTGGTCCATACTTGGTTCTGTAAACCCATTTGCATCTAACAAGTTTTCATCCCTTTGGTAGAGGAACAAGATCCCATGTATCATTTTCCAATAATGAGCGATATTCTTCATTCATAGCTGCATCCCAATCTGGATGGCCTGTAGCTTCTGCAAAGGTGTCAGGATCATAATTCATTGAAGCTTGAGCCAATAAAGAAGAGGTTCTATCGAACTAAGAACGTGTATGTTGCTGATCTATAGGATCATCGGCAAGATCACCTTCTGCATCCCGAGTAGCACGGACCCATTTTGGAAGTTGAGGAGCTGAAGGAGGATCCTGAGAAGGTGGGGGAGGATTGTCATCCTTGCTTTCATCATCTAAAGAAGAAATATTTTCAAAAGTAGAAGAGATAGAGAGAGGTGGCATATTCGCTGAACTAGGCTCATAGGCTGATATATTTTCAGCAAACTTTACATCTATTCTAATGATAACATTTTTGGACTTAAGTGGAATAAGTCTATATAATTTGACATCTTCAGAATATCCAACAAAAATAAATTTTCACTCTTAGGTTCTAAAGCTTTATGTTTCTCATTTGGAATATGGGCCCATGCTTCACTTCCAAAAACACGAAAGTGACTTACATCTAGTTTAATTGAGCTCCATGCTTCTTCTGGAGTGATATTCTTTAAAACCTTAGTAGGAGTGAGATTTATTATGTAATTTGCACAGTTAATTATTTCTAGCCAAAAATTAAGACTAAGTCATTTAGATTGATGCATACAATTAGCCATTTCCTTTATGGTGTGATTCTTCCTTTCAACTACACCATTTTGTTGTGGAGTATATGGAACAGTATGTTGCATTTGAATTCCATTCTCAGTGCAAAAGTTGATGAATTTGTTGTTAACATATTCTTCGCCATTATCAGATCATAGCTTAAGAATTTGATGTCCAGATTGTTTTTCAACAAAGGCCTTAAAGGACAAGAACATGTTAAATACTTCACTCTTGAGTTTGAAGAAGTATACCCAAGTGTGTCTAGAGAAATCATCAATGAAAGCTAAGAAATACTTGTAGCCAGAGAATGAAACAACTGGAAGTGGACCACATAAATCACTATGCACAAACTGTAAAGGGGCTTAGGAGTGCCAAGAGGTACGTTTTTCAAAACTATCTCGATGATGTTTTCCGAGTACACATCTGAAACAAACACCATCTCTACAAGATACCATTGGAAGACCTGTCACCATATTTTCTTTACATAGATTCTGAAGTGAGTGATAGTTTAAGTGACCAAATCACTCATGCCAAAGTTTGCTCACTTCATCGTTACGAGCAACAAATACCGAGGGAATATTTGATGACCCAAAGTTGTTAAACTTATACAACCTTGTATAATAATCAACAATGCCAGTAGCTAAAATCTGTCTAGGATTTCTTAGGTCCTTAATTACAACATCGTGAGGTGAAAATTCAACAATTTTACCATCACCTAAATGAGTTATCTGATATACAGAAAGAAGGTTTCAGGATAAGGTTGGAACACATAATACATCATTAAATTGACCATTGTCTATATGATCAGTTCCAGTCCCTATAGCACTATGAGATCTATCATCACCAACATATATATTTTTGGTGTTACAATCATTTAAAGAAGAAAACATGGCTTTGTTTTTGGCCATTTGATAAGAAGGTCCAGAATTAATGAGCCACTCATGAGAAAGAGAAGAAGAAGATACATTTAGTGCATAGCCAGACCAAGATGCTTGACAACCACATGCAAAAATTGTTATTCCTGAAGATGAAGTTGAAGTTGAAAAGTGATCCAAATGGATGTTATGCTTCTTCATTGCTGCTTCCAAGGCTTCCATCTTCTTAAAGCATTTGGATTCTAAGTGGCCATCTCAATTACAAAAGTGGCAATGTCTATCAGTCTTCTTCCCTTTGTTTTTATTTGCCTTATCATTTTGTTGAAATGATTTTTCATTTTGAGACTGGAATTGCTTAGGACCCTTGTTTGGTTTAGGACCATTCTTTTTAGGATATGACTTCTTAGGATTCTTTGAATTTGGTTGTTGTTGAGTGGCTAAGGCTTTCTTAGAAGAGTTTCCAAGATTAATAAGACCAAGATGTAAGATTTTTTCTTGTTCTCTTATTAAAGAATCACAAAAGGAATCAAAGGAAGGGTACTTGTAGTCTTTTCCTTGAGAAATGAAGGCTTCTCTTGTAGAATGGAAGGTGGAAACAAACATAGAGTAGGTTGGTCCCAACTTAGTAAGAATGGAATAGATAAGGTTACCATCTTCTTTCTTAACCTTAACACCTTCCAAGAGAAGTCTAAGGATCTTGAACTTGGACAAAAAATCTTCAATGGAAGAAAAATTATTGGGGTCCAATGTAAGCAACTCATTTTCGAGTTGATGGGCTCTAAGTTCATTTTTAATTCCAAAAAATTTAGTGATCTGTTTCATTGCTTCATTAGGAGTATCAAGTTCTGCGATATGGAATCTAAGGTTTGGAGGAATAGACATCCCTATCAACCCACATGCTTGGTCTTGCCTATTTTCTCATTTGGCTGCCTTATCTTCATATTTCGGTTTGGTTTTTTGGCCCAAGACTATTCCGTAAAGACCTTTACTTCTAAGTAAATCCACAATGTACGACCGCCATTGGAAGTAGTTGGTGCTGTCAAGAATTACTTGGCATGGACTTTCCATTTTAACAAAAACTAAAGCTATATATTGCTAAAACTAAGTGTTCCAATGGAAAGATCTCAAAAAATTACGTTGATTAAAGAAAAACAGCTCTGAAAACAACTTTTGGATGAAGAAGTTATGGCTTTTTTAAGAAAAGTTGTTGAAGGTGCCGACGAAGTGCGGGAATGTGTGGAAATGAATGATAATGTTATATCTTAGAAAAAATTCATCCCCTTTCCAAACTTAATCTAATTAGCTCAACAAAGAGAAAGACTTGAACTCAAGACCTCTACTCTCATAAAGTAGCTTTGGACTGAGTGAGCTAGATTAAAAGGTTAGTAATTTTTGGAAAAGAGGAAGGGTTTTTTTTTTTTTTTTCTTAAGTCACTAAAGCTTAGGGTGCGTGCTTACTTGAGAAAGCTCTCTTTTTCCTACAAAACGAAAAACACAAAACCCAACACGGGCATACAAAAAAAAACCTTACGGCTTGAAGTTAGCTTTACCCGGAAACTAAATATTTTCCTCAACGTTTCTGATTTTCCGAGATCACATTAAGGCGCGGCAGAAAAGAGCATACGCATGAGGAAAATCCTTCCTTTCTATTTCTGATTTGCCTAGATCGTACAGAGTTGAGGGGCAAAGAGCATACACAGAAATGAAAGGCATAGATCTGGTAATTAAAAACAAAGAGCTAAATAAACTAAAATAAACAGAGAGAAAATAACTAAAAACTGCAAATAAACATTGTATACCTCCAGATCTTAAAAATGATGTAGCTAGGACTACCAAAAACATTTTCGCATGAAACGAAAGGGGTTCCTCACTAGAATAGATACTCCTAACATAATAGAGCAATCCTCTTGGCCCGAAAGCAGTCAAAAACAGTAGATCTAGGAAACAACAGTCAGATGCAGTTCTACCGGCTTCAGATTTGGATCACCAATGGATGCAGCCCTCAAATAGCTCTGATACCATGTAAGAATTTATAGGGTATGTTCCTCAGACAGAATGCCAAAGGACACCACTCACAAACAGATCATAGATCAATACACCAGTATTGTTGACGTGGTTAAAACCCTCAAGGAGGGAAACAGTCCATGGCCTGAGCCAACATGGCCACTTTAGGAAATTTATTAATAAAAGAATGAAAATTTACATAAGCTTCTCTCATGAATGGTTACCCTACAAATGACCCTCCATGTTCTTTAAATATAGATCATGGACCAACTGGGTGTTAAGCCATGGATCAACTATCGGTAATACCGAGGAGAGAATGAGTCATTGGATAACTACATATCGTGACCGTCGGATTGTAAGTTACAAAAGTACATAGTAAAGAAACACACTTTACCTAAATCTACACTAGACCAAGTTATACTTAACTACTTCCTATGTGTCAGAATATCCTAACAATTGTAGAAGGTATAGTAAAGAGCAATGATGTGGAAAATTTAATGGATACTACACACAACTATGTAAAGTTATTTGCAGATTGTTCCTTATTCCAGTTGGTTTGGAATTCATGATGTTGCACGTGACATGGAGAATTGTGTATCTATGGAAGGTCAATATTTCCCTAACATCAATGCCATTTTCCCTGACATCGACATTTGCGATAATTGCAAGAGGCTCTCCCTTTAGTCAATACATATTTCCTAGTCTATAGGCACATTAATGCAGTTGGGTTGTATATGCCCACCGTTAGATTTAAACAAGTACATTATCTAGCAGTGGGCATATATAGGTCGACTGCATTAATGGGCCTATGGCCTATTAAATATTGGTTGCCCTCCCTTTATAGTAGTAATATGATGTCTCAACCACCAAAGGAATTGAGATGTCCAAACTCTGCCACCAAAGGAATTGATATGTCCAAAACTAGTTACTCTAAGACACGATTTTTAATTAGAAGTGAGTCTGAAAGCATTTTTCCTTTACCCCCTACATGTTAGGGTGTTAGATTTAGATAACACGGGGCTACAATTATTGCCAGAATCATTGTGGAAAATGAAACAACTTGAATTTCTTTGTCTAAATTATACTGAAATTGTAGATGTGCATTCAAGAATTTACAATATTTAAAACCTTTAATTTTTACATCTTAAGGGATGTATAAACTTACAATCATTTCCATGTGAAATGAGATCTCTCAAAATTCTCAATTTTCTGAATATTGAGGGATCTCTTCATTTAAAAAACATTACCATTTGGAATCACATAAATCAATGATTTCAAATATCTGGATCTTATAATCTAATGTCAATTGGAGGTGATTCCTCTTGAAACTATAATGTTGTCAAATTGTCAAATTCTACATTAAAGAAAAGGAGTCTTCGTGTAGAATTAAATTTTAATTTAAGGAGGCTATGATCATAATTTTTATTAATAAAATTTTATTATGTAAAATAAATATTTAAATTGACAATGTTTTTAATGATGAGTATTTTAATAATTTCCAATTAAATATATATCATATTTATATTTTTTTAAATATTAATTATTTATTAGTATATATATATATATATATATATATATATATATATATATATATATATATATATATATATATATATATATATAGATATATATATATATATAATTATAATATAATATTATTTAAATATTATAGAATATATTATTAATCATAGATGATTTATTATATATTAAAATAAAAATTTATAATAATTAAAAAAAATAAAGTTCAATAGTGGTGAGAGGGTGTTTTGTTAAGACACTCTACAATGAAGGTTCAAAACCTCGTGGGAAAAGATCAAACAATGCTAATGGACGAATGTGATCTCGGGGTGATTTATATGGCTTAAATGCCCAATTAATAGATTTCATTAGATAAGTAAAATATGAGAGAATTGAACATATTGGTTTATAAAATGATTTCACTGATTTTAGATTTTTGTGATTTATTTTGTTTTCGAAATTTTGTTTCCTAAAACAATCTACATAAAAAAATTAATTTCATTAAACATGTAGAAAATAATGAGATTGAATTTACAAAATCAATTATATTTATTTTTACAATATTATTTCATTAAAATAAATTTATCAAAAAAAAATTAATTTTTTTTTTTTATCAAAATAATCATTTAAAAAAATATTAATGTAATTAATATTTATTTTAATCTTCTTATGATATAGATATATTTTGTCTAAATAAATTAGGTTAAATTGCTTTTAATATTAACAATAAATTAATGAATTAATGGAAAGAAGTATATACCGTCTTTCCTTCTCTCCTTTAATAAATATAAGATGTGCTTTTATTTATTTTTTTTCTCAGTAAAATTAAACTATTTCTATTGAGTAAAATATAGTACAATCATGAGAGACAAGAAACCGGCAGACCGGAAATGATGAAACTATCAACCTCGGTCCCGGAGAAGGAGTGAACCAAACACGAAGCTACAATAAATAACTAGAGAGCAAAAAATGACTATTACCCCACAGGGGCGATAACCTCAACACGGTGTTTTTTTCCTTTCTTTTTATTGACTTTTATCCAGCCATCCTGGGGAGTATGAGCTAAAACAACTTAAAGACTGGAATTCTCCATCAGGGGGATCTCCTTATCTGATTTAGAAGAGGAGGTCTCATGGATGCGTTTCTGGGAGATTGCTGTGACAGTGGTGTGCGCAGGAGTATCTGTGAACGGATCCATGGTCTGAGGAGCCTGAGTCAGTTCTGAATCTCTCTCCTCACCTTCCGAGCTTGAGGAATCTGAGCTTACTGCTGGCGGCGGAGAAGAAGGGGTCCAACGCTTGGGTTTGGTCTTTGCAAAGTTGCCCTTTTTCGATTTTTCAAGCAGTGATGGGCAGGAATTCTGTAGGTGCCCTGTTAGGTGACAGTGGCGGCAACGGAAGGCAGTGTTTTCGTAATCCAGGTTCTGGGTCCAGACAGAGTCATTGATCTTGAGATTGATTTGCTCTGGAAGTCCCTTGCTTAGATCTAGCTCCACACATATTCTAGCATAAGTGTAGAGACCTTGTTGTTCCCGCCTGTAATCTCCCATTAAAAAGCTGCCCAAGGTGTTGCCTATGCTCCTATAGACTGCTGTATGCCACAGGTGAACTGGAAAGTTTGGAAGTCTGATCCAGACAGGGGCTTTGGTAATGACTGCAGAAGCTGGGTCAAAATCTGAGAACCATGGAGTTATGAAGAGTCTTGCTGTACCCATGAACCAAGGACCTTCTTCTAAGGCCTTTTCATAGTGCTTAGGACTGTCGAACAGAACTATAAAATATCCTTTTGAGCAGAAGCAAACCTTGCAATGGTGAGTCCAGTTGTCATTGATCCAGTCATAAAGGTCCTTAGAGCAAGGCCACAGCCCATTGAATCTACAAATGATAGCCCTTTCAGCAAATCTTTGAATGTCATCTTCAAGTTCAGAGTGGGAGATCTCAACAGAGGGGACCTCCTCTAACTTGTCAACCAGAAAAGGCTTAGGTTTGGGAGGTTCAGGGGAGATGGGTATCTCAGAGCGTACAACAGCTTTGTAGGAGTAGGGAGGAGCTGAAGAAGATTGACCTGCAGCGCCCCCTCTCAAACGAAGGGAAAACACTAAAGAGCTATTATTTTTTATGCTGTAAGAAGAGAGGGGAAGAGGATCATCAAGTTGTTTACCTTGAAATATAAGTCTCTGTAGGGCAGTGGGGATCCCGAATCAGCGTTCCAGATTTATTTTGAGATTCTGCACCAGATCTGAAGGGTGTACCCATTGCAGAGTGGTCTTGCCTGAGATCTGTATGATTTGAACCTGAAAGGGGGCAGAGAAATTTTCTGAAACTTTCTGAAGCAGAACAGGCTCAGAGGCTTTTGGGTCTCCTATCTCTTGACGCACTGGAGGCAGAGGGGGAGGAAAAAGCTTCTGCCGATGGTAGCTTACACTCCAGCCCAGATCCGCTGCAAAGGAATTCTTTCGCGCCGGAGACTCTGACAGAGATCTCATTTTCAGGTTCGCACTATCAGGGGTTTCAGACTGTGAAATTTCTGAAACGGCTTTGGAGGTATCAGGCAACGAACATGAAGGTGGAGTCAGGGGCAATGCCACCATAATCTCCAGATCCGAGAATAGTGATGGCGCATCAGGCGTTCCGTTCTCCATATGGGCATTCTCATCCGATAGCTTCTTCGTGCTTTCTGCGGGAGAAGAAGGGCACCAGATCATGAAGGGATCGGTGCCATTTCGATGGGTTCTCTTCTTTCTTTCACTAAGGGAGAATAAATCTGCCTTCCTCTTGTATCCGCCATTGCTGAGCCTCTGTAAGCAATTTGGCAGCGATTTTCTGGAGAGTATCTTGTGTAACTTGCTGCGGGAAAGCCTGGGGAGTTTCTCCATAGGCGGGAGAAGGCGGCGAGCTAACGGAACTCTGCAAACCCTAGACTAGACCTTCACACCCGTCCGCCCGTACTAAGGATGATATCCACCATGTGCTTTTATTTATTAATATAAGAAGGTATGTTTTTATTTATTGAATACAAGGTTAATCGTTCTCTCCTGTCACAAGTGGGATTCTTTTTGTATTCATTTTATTAATCTCTTTGATATGTTTATCATTTTAGTGTTTCTCTAAAGTTGTGAGTTTGGGTTGTTGTTATTCTAGTGAAATTTGGTAGTTTCAATGGTTAGTTTAATTGTTAGAATCTCTTACGTTAAAGTTCATTTTTTAAATCTCATTAAGTTTTTTGGGGTTCCATGTGAAATGTACAAGATTAAGTTAAACATAAAAAAAAATATCGACATTTGGAACATCTCTAGTATGAACCATCTAAAATTCATGTTTGTATAGAATAATTTCAAGAGCTATCAATGCTTTTTTCATAGGGTGAGATAAACTAAAAAAAATTTACATCCTCGAAGAAATTTGGGAGATTTAATGGTTAGTTTAATTGTTAGATTCTTTTATGTTAAAGTTCAATGAGGCTTCAAGAAATTAAATATCATTGAGTTTGTTTTGGCTACATGTGAAATGTATAAGGTTGAGGCAAACATAAAAGTTTTTGTGGGCATTTGGAACGTCTCTAGCATGAACTATCCAAACACTTATGCATGTCTAGAATAATCTCGAGAGTTATCAATACTTTCTTCATATGGTGAGATAAGCAAATAAATTGTTAAGACTTGTAAGTATATTGCATTATCTCTTCTAAACCATTACTTATGACTAAAAGTGTCTATACCAGCCTAGATCCATCCTAACTCTGAATCTACCAAGCATGGAGGGGGTCAAATATATGTGAGGTAGAAACCTCTTTTAGATTGAAAATATATTTGATCTCTCTCGGTGCTTGGTAGATCTGGAGTTAATATGGATCTATAATATCAATGTAACAATGATGTCAACATTAATATTAGATTTTGGAAACTATTATAAAAAGATTAATATCAAAAATTAATACATAAGAAGATTAATAATAATGTAAAAATATAAATTTTCATAGTTAAAATTCAAAAACAAAATTAAATTAAAGATATGACAAAATAAAAATGTATATAAAATATTATTATGGAATATTTAATGCCTATGGAGGATAGTTTAAATGGCCATTGCCATGTTATAAAGTAATGTAAGCCATAATATTTAATGTTCAAATCCTCATTGGGTCAAACGAACAAAACTATTATATATGGACTATTTAATGTATGCCGATGACCACTTTACCACCTGTTGATTTTCCATGGAGATTAAATCAAGTTTTTAATAAAAGTAAAATGAGAATACGTTGATATATATAGATGTGAAATTTATATGATTATTTATATTTATCATTATATATTCATATGAAATTGTATGACATATATATTTTATTTATACATTTACTTTTACTTGTAATAGATCCGACATTCAAAAATGTTGGCAAAATTATGTACATAACATTACTTACTTGCATTATACACATCTCCCTTATACTGGGTTGTAGAAGCCAAATGGGGAGTTGCAACAAAGAAATGGAAGGAAAAGGCTTTGAAAGAGGAAGCTAAGTTTAATTTAAAAGAGGAAGCCAAGGCATTAAACAAATGTTTCAGTTTAATTCTTTCCTTTAAAAAATAAAGAAAAGAATCAATGCCACGAGTTCCTAGATGCTTAATTTTTTTACATGCTTTGAAATAAGCGATTGATTAGTAAATATGATTAATTTCATCAATTAAATAAAACATTAAACCTATAGTTTCAATAATGTCATTACCACTATGGAAATTCATAAAATAAATAGTCATATGTTACTTAGCTCCCCACCCAATGCTAAGAAATAAACCTCAATTAAAAATATTTTCTAGACTTGTGCGGAGATTTGCTTATGCAGAGATTTTAGTGTGTGAAAAGCTTCATATGTTGCTTTACATGAAAATATCCATATGTTGTTTGAAAAATTTAAACATGAGCTGGGAAAAAACAATTTATAACTTTTTAACATTATGTCTTCGAGGCTAAGGCTCTTTTTTGCCAAGAGAACAATATGCTAAATGATAGTTTAAAGATCCAACAAATTTTCAGGAAATGTTGTTAGAACAAATAAATGAGATCATTAGCTAATTTTCATTTCTCTTGATTATATTATCGGTTTGTGATATTGTGTGCTCTGACGGTGTGTTATTGCTCTGCTCAATGGTGCTAGAATTGATGTGTTTGCAAGTCTTTTGCAAAACCAGAGTAAATAGGGAACACTTAGCAAATCTGAAATTAATATTATTATTTTTGCTTCTATGGAGCATATGATGGCATGTGTGCAGAAAAAAGGAGATGAAGACCAAACAATGCTTACACGAATCAATTTCTGAGACTATTCCCTGACCAACTAGTTTGAGACTCATTTCCATTACGGTATGCTTATATGAAGTTGCAACATGGAAATGCATAATAAATTTTCTTGAATTGTGATTTGAAAAGTATTATTTAGTGTTAGCTTTTTTATAATTTTCATAGCAAGATGATTTTGTCACAATTTGATAATGTTGATATTTTTGTGCATCCTCAAATGTTTATTAAGCTATCTTGTTTCTATTTCTTCAGTTAGTGTTTTCCTGTGTAGAAATATAGGTCACCCACATGCATATTGCAAAACACACTCTGCAAAATCTATTAATAATAAAAGAAGCATTGTTCTTGTTCCAAAGTGCTAACCAACCTTTCAAGTTTCATTGTGCATACCTCCATGCTCCACATAATCCACCAATATCAAATTGCAAATGCACTAAATCCAAAATAGTTGAAAACACATTACAACTAAAACATGCATTTGCACTTGTGTCATTCTGACAAAATTCTACAAATAATTTATTCCACACATTCATTTGTTCTTTGCATAGCCTCTGCACATGCAAAACCACGTTTACACAATTGCTTTTGTATTTAATAACGCCCTTCGATCAATAATTGACATTTGAAACTGTTATTAATGTATGTGAGTTTCAAATATCATGGGGAGGAAGAAATTAGCATGAAATACATTCCTAAATAAGAATTAAAAAAAAATATTTGTACATTTATTACTTTAATAAACTTTTCCCAATGCTTTGGGCATAGTGAAAGCTTTGCACACATGCATTTGTTCTGTGCATAAGTTTTTTTTCTTTTTTTCTCTCTGAAAAAACAACTTTGCATAATCACATCCGCACAACCACTTATGTACTTGCAAAATAAGTTACTAAATAATAATTAAAAAATAGATTTGTATATTTGTTATTTTAATAAACCTTGTGTGGAGCTTTGCTTGAGAGAAACTTTCACTTTGCAAGGAGCTTCGCACACTTGTTGTTTGCACAAGAAATGCTTCATAAAGTATTTATTCCTCTTGAGAAAACTTGATAATTATGGTGAAGGTACTTAAATTTAGTTTTTTTATTCCAAACTGAGCAATTTCATTCATAATATCAACAAGGTTTCATTGGGAACCCAATTCAATATATATGAAAAAAGTTGTTATCACTTTGCAATGTTATATGACTTGACATTATTTCAAAGCATTAAAATATTAAATATAAAATCCTGATTTTCAAAGCATTGGAATATTAAAATTAATGTGTATTTTCAAAATTAATACAAAATGCAAAGCTTTGAAGCTTTCTTTATAATTTTGGAAGCACTAAAATATTAATATTAATGTATAAAATGTTAATAATTGAGTTAATTGACAAAACAGGAAGGTCAATTCAAATTTGGAACCACAACACGTCTAATGTTGATGCTTATTAATAGTCTAATGTTCATATTTGTTTACTAATAGGCTAATATCAATACAATTCTAGTGCAAAGTGCAGAAGTAGAGTCCAAAATTTTATTGTACGAAGCATTCTTGTGGCTTTTCTTACCTCCACATATGGATTTTATGTGAAAATGCAAAGGATTAGATTATGCAACATAATAACCCTTGAGAATAAGCACAAATGTCAGTGAACACCTTTTGTAGACCGAGTACGGTTTCTGCACTTTAGCAAAGTCAACTTCTTATGCACAAAAAACTTTGCTAGTCAACTTATTAAAGGTTGTGCTCTTCGCATAGTGAAAGCTTTGTTTATGGTTATCTTTTTGTAAATAGGCATATGCGTGGAATTGAAAATCATGCCCATTGTGTGGAGGAAGCTTTCAATATTTATTTTGTGGATCTTCGTACTCCACAAAATGAAATCTTCCCTTACAAGGAAAGGCTTTTACAAAAAGCTTTGTTGCTAATTAATTCATTAAAGGTTACGTAGTGCAACACAAGTCCAACCAAAATCAAAATGGCATAAAATTAATATATCACTTTCATTTCAAAATACAACAAAAAACTTCCATTAGGTACAATAGACAAATACGAAGAAAACTTAATAAAATCCCTTCTTGGAGTCATAGCAAAACAAGCTATTCTCATTCTTCATGTTATTGGCATATATGTATCGATGTGATAATACATGTGCAGTACAAGACTAAAGCCAACCTTGAGCTAGGAAATTATGTAGAAAAGATAGGAAGCCCAAAGCCACTCAACCCAGAGATTGCATAAAACCCACTCTGTTCAGAAACTACTCAATGCATGAACCAGAGAGTTGTCCGGTCCTTCTGAGAACTGCACAATCTTTCTGGGAAATGCATGGAAATTTTTCCCGAAAAAGGAAAAAAGGAAAAAAACATCCCTAAAAAATAGCGATTTATTTTAGCAAACTAAAGGAGGCACTTGAGTTATTTTGGAAATTTCCACCAAGTGTCACTTTTTCCTTGATTTTAGGCATGCATGTCGTAAATCCTAACTTGACCAAAGCTATTTAATCAACACTACTATAGCTTGTTAGCTCTGCTATGTTCTTTCTCATTTGATGGATTAAAATAGGTGTTGAGCAGTGTTGGTTTGGTTGCATAAGGCTGGCAGCAATTTTTTCACGCTTTCTCCTTCATTTTCCCTTTTCTCCTTATAAATCTCGCCACCCCTGTTCTCCTTCATTTTGCCTTGGTTTTTCTCTATAAACCCCCGAAATTCGTCCAAGCCCCATTTCAGCTTAGTCCCGGGTGCTTATAGTGTTGAACCCATATAACCGCGCAGGAACGAAAAGTCTGCGGCCTGCGGCCTTCCCCAGTCACATCACCCCCCATTAACCCTTTACCTTTATTCCACCGTCAAATCGTCTGTCACCGCAATCCAATGTCATACGCTGCTCTAGCCCCGCGAACCTGCAAGAACGATAACCCACGGGGAAAGCGGTTTCCCCACCGTCCCATCTGGCACGTGTCGTTATTATACGAGATCACACCATCACGTATGTAAACCACCCATTCCCATAGAGCGGTGCGATAAAACCGCTTACTGTCATCGTACCCTCCTCCCGTGCATTATCTCCCGCACACCTTCCGCTCTCAAGCCCTCGTTCATTTGCCATATGGTTTCAGTGTTTTCGTCTTGTCCTGTGCACGCGAAGGAGGAAGGAAGTGATCGCTCACCAAATACTCAGTGCAGTTAATACTTCACCCACCTCATTCAAGAGACAGCATGGCCGAGGAAGGAGAGTACAGAGCTCGAGCAGATAAACACAGTTATTAACTATGGAGCTTGTATGAGTGAGTACTTCGTCTGCCCGAGAAAGGACCACGGAACACCAGAGAATGTCTAAATCATCCATTAGAGCAGGAAGAGTGTAGCAAAGCCCCATATCTGAGAATTAATGTGATAGGTGGTCCATTATGACCCCTTCTTGTGTAACATAGTAGAGTGTTTTTGTAATTAACCTCTACATATACCCAGAAATAGAATGTAAGAAGGGTTGATGAATGTTACTCTTGGTGTAAACTTCAACTTCTGGAGACTGTAACTACTATGACACCTGCAGCTTTTGGTCTTCATTTTCAGCTAATACAAGCTTCTTTTGTTGTTAATTGCTCACTTTCCACTTCTTCTTCTTTGTTCCAGGCTGTGCCTGTTATGCATTTATTCATGTGTTGTTGATGTTTAGCATTAGAGGGGCTGTCATCCCACCTCTGTGTTAGAATCTAGCTAGTATCATTGAATTTGTATGTAGGTTTCTATTGTTTTAATGCCAGAGAGTTGTCATCCTATCTGTGCATTAGGAAATAGATTTAAAGACCTCCTTACTGGTTGCAACTGGCCATCACAGGGTCCTGTGCATCTCCTGGTGTGATTAGTATTCTCCATCATCACATTTTCCTTAAACTGTGAGTAATTGGTGGTCTAAAGCCTTGTAGTCTGGAGGTGTTCACCTATGTCTAGGGTTAAGCATGGTAGAAATGTTTATCTAGCTTGAATATGCATCATTTATCTCATTCATCCACCATTTTCCAACATTTTTGTTGAGTTTGTAATGTTCCCGAGCATCTCTGATATACAAGCTAGGAGAATTTCTTGGGGTGATAACATGAATTGGCGCTGTTGCCGGGGAGAGGAGAATTGAAGCTCAGCTTCCCTGGGAGAACGACACAGCTTCAAGCTTTGATGTTAGACAAGGTTTGAACACAGTTTCTAGTTGTAATCATCTATCTAGTGACTCCATTGGAGGAAGACCAACATTTGGTGACTCCACATTGAAGTTCTGGCTCAATTTGTGAGACATACTCGAAGAAATCCTCACAAATCACCAGCTAAACTAGTGCGTGAACCTGAGAGGACTGTCAAATCAAAGAAAGCATCACAGAAAGGGGCATCAGGATCAAGTAAGCCCAAGAAATCTTATTTGTCTCTGCATGAGGAGTTTTTAGTTGAAAATACACAATTTGAAGACTTAGAGCCTAGTGCTGTTAGTGAACAAACACCTGTAGAGATTAATCCAGCCCCTTGCTCAGTTAGTTGCCCTTTGAATCTTAGTCCAAAAAAAGCTTCCCATTCAGTCCAAAACATCCATTTGTTTCTGCCACTCATCACATTACTCCCTACTACTCAATCTGCCACTATTCTTCCACATATCACAGTCATGGCAGGACAACAGGAACCGATAATATAGAGAGAATTGTTGATGCTAGGTATGGACCTTTAGTCTTGCCTATTCCTCTTAATCCTATGCCTGTGGTAGAATATCAGAAATATATTCCTAAGTTCACTGGCACAGAGAGAGTAACAGCAGAAGAACACCTAGAAGCTTTTTATAGTTATGCTGATAATTTAGATATAAGTGAAAATGATGTGTGGATGAGAGTTTTTGTCTAGAGCCTTGATGGAGAGGCTAGGAAGTGGTTGAGAGAATTACCCCACAGGTCTATAATAGATATTGAAGCCTTACATGATGCATTTTTAAAGCACTAGGGAGATAAAAAAGACTTGTTGTTTTACCATACTAAGTTTGGTAACTTGAAGAGGGAAAATGGGGAATCATTGCCTGATTTCAATAAAAGATTCAATCGTATGTATAGTAAGATACCAGCTGAGGTAAAGCCTACCCCCACCTCTGCCAAACTCAATTATGCCAATGCTTTTGGCTTAGATTTTTGCCTATTGTTGAGAGAAAGGACATGTGTTATGCTAGCTGATATGCAGGATGCAGCTTTAGAAGTAGAGTCTAATATCATAGCTGCAGAGAAGCTAAAAAATCAAGCTAACAGAAGGAGGTAGAGAGGTCAGGCTTCTACTTCTTCTGCTTTATCTTCAGAGCCTAAATTAGACAAAATGACTAAGATGATTGAGTCATTGGCTGCTGAAATTTCTAAGCTAAAGGTTGAGCAAAATTCAGGAAAAACAAGGCAGCAGAACACATTTGCTCCAAGAAATCCCAATCCATTCAGAATAGAAAATGAGCAGTTACAAATTATATAGAGGGGGGAAGAATCAAAAGAAGATCATAGAGTTAAAGCTCCGTTCCAGAATGTAGTCATGGAGGAGGAACAATTTGATGATGAGGATGAAATTCACTGCATGGAAGATAAAGGAAGCACTACATTTTTTACTTTGGTTGCTTATGAAGAATCACTGCTGTAGGACCAAATAAGTCAAGAATGGGACAAAGGAGCTGTTTTACAAAATGGTGAACAACAAAGATACAATTTGAGGTCCAATGCAAAAAACGTCAAGGACAACCATGTCCAAAGAGCTGCTATCCAAATAGAGTCATAGAATACCAGGCATAAAAGACCAGCAGCTGATCCAGTCATCCTCAAAGCTCCAGTTCAAGAGGTAAAAGGTTCTGATAAGTTACCTTCCTCTTTCAGCTTTGAGTTAGAAGTTTAGAAATTGAAAATATCTATGCCTCTAGTAGAGTTGCTGGAGAGTGAAGTATTTAGAAAGCCTATCCTGGAAGCCCTTGAGCTCGAAACCACACAAACCTCTACTGACTCTGTCAATCTACAAGATGACAAGCCTGCCATTGTGCTCAGCCCCATGATTGAACCTGCTGATAATAACTCTCCATCTTTTTATGTCTCATTGACCATTCATGATAAAATCCTCCACAGTTGCTTGCTAGACATGGGGACTAGCCACAATTTAATGCCTAAAGTTGTCATGGAAGAGTTAGGCCTCGACATCACCAGACCTTATCATGATTTATTCTCTTTTGAGTCAAGGAAAGTGAAGTGCCTAGGATTAATCAAAGACCTGGCCATTGCCTTAACTCAGTTTCCCATGAAGAGTATGATGATGGATATTGTGGTAGCAAATGTCCCTCCTAATTTTGGTATGCTGTTCTCTAGAGAATGGATTAAGAGACTAGGTGGCACATTACATAATGATCTATCTTATGCCACTGTCCTAGTTTTTGGAGGAGAAAGCAGGAGATTGTATAGAGAAGTATAGTTGGCATACATCATCAGTGATGAGAATAATCCTACCAATCATCCCATACATGCAGTGAACACTGATTTTGGAGCATGTATTCTCCAAATAGAAGAATCTCAGAAGGCCATAATGCAGATCAGGAAACCAACAGTTTAGGTCAAAGAAGAGCAAGGAAGTCAGGTTTGGGAGATGTTCTTTGATGGAGCATGTTCTAGGGAGACTGCAGGAGTAGGGGTGGTGCTAGTATCTCCACAATAAGAAAGTATTCAGCTGTCTTTTAAGCCGGTTTTCCAAGTCACAAACAATATAGAAAAGTATGAGGCTTTGTTGTTGGGCCTTAATGTAGTAAAACACAGAGGAATTAGAAGCATAAATGTGTTTCGAGATGCTGATTTGATCATTCAACAAGTAAATAAAACATTTCAAGGAAAGCACCCAAGGCTAAAAGCATATGGAGATGAGGTATGGAGAATCAGAGATTCTTTTGATTATTTCTGTATTTCATACATTCTTAGAGCCCAAAATCATCTTGCTGATTCCCTTGCTGTGTCTGCTAATTTATTTGTTCCTCCCATGCCTCCCAGACTAGTTTATGAAGTCCAAATGAAATATAGATCATCCTTTCCTGATAATGTCTACCATTGGAAAGTCTTTGAAGATGATGATGAATTGAATAGGTTCCTTTAAGTCATTGATGAATTTTCTGAAATGAAAATTGACCAAGAAAATGGTGCCTTGCAAGAAAGCCCCCAATCCTAGCTTAGAAATAAAATTGGTAAAAATAACATTGTCCAGCTTCCTAGCAATCATATTCCTAAGGGTTTAATTCCTCTAGAAAGACTGTTTGACCAAAATGATGTGCCTTACAAGGCTGCCCAAAAGGAAGACCAATCTATAGTCTGTAAGCATGATATAGGAAGTCCAGGTTAGCTTAGATACATAAATCTGTCCACTCATTTGTCAGTTGATCAAAGTGTTGAATATTGCAATTTAATGAGGCAATTTGCTGATGTGTTTTCCTGGGAGTATAGTGATCTGAAAACGTATGATAAGAAGATAATCCAACATAAAATCCCTTTGGAGAAAGACATTATTCCTTTCAAACAGAAGCTGAGACCAATAAATCCTATGCTTCTTCCTCTAATTGAAAAGGGAATTAAAAAATTATTGGCTTCCAAGATTATAGTTCCTCTGAGATATTCCAAATGGGTAACCAATCTAGTGGTGGTGAGGAAGAAAAGTGGAGAAATCAGACTGCGTGTTGATTTAAAAAATTTAAACAAATGCTCCAAGAAAGACAACTATCCTCTACCCAAGATGGAGCATTTGCTGTAAAAAGTTTCAAGAGCTAAAGTAATGTATTTCTTGGACGGTTTTTCAAGCTTTAATCAGATTGTTGTGCACCCAGATGACCAGGAGGAAACTGCATTTACCATTCCTTGGGGCACTTTTATGTATGCAAAGATGCCTTTTGGACTGATGAATGCTGGAGCAACCTTTCAGAGAGCTATGGATATAGCATTTGTGGGAGAGAAGGATAAATTTGTCCTTATTTACCTTGATGATATAACAATATATTCCAGCAGCAATCAAAACCATTTACAACATTTGAAAAAAGTGTTCCTGAAGTGCAAGAGGTTTCGAATTTCAGTCAATCCCAAAAAGTCACAATTTGCTTTAGAAGAAGGCAAGCTGTTAGGACATGTTGTTTTTGCTGCAGGTGTCCGAATTGACCCAGAAAGAGTAAAAGCACTACAGACTTTGTCTGTTCCAAGATCAAAGAAAGATATGCAATCCTTTCTATGCAAAATTAATTTTGTAAGGAGGTTTATTCCAAATTTTGCAGAATTGGTGAAGCATATTACCTCCATGTTGAAGAAAGGATCAGAGGTAAGATGGACTGATGAAACAAGGAAATCATTTGCGTCTATTAAAAAAGATATTATGGAGGCTCCCACATTAATAAGTCCAAATTATAGCAAGGAGTTCCATGTATTCTCATTTGCCTCTGAAGACACCATTGCAGTAGTTTTATTGCAAGTAGATGAAGAAGGTTTAGAGCATCCGGTGGCATTTTTCAGCAAGAACTTGAGGGATGCTGAACTAAGGTATGATATTATTAAGAAACAAGCATGTTCACTTATCAAATCCTTGAAATATTTCGTAGTTTACATTATGCATTCGAAGATAATTGCATATGTACCCTCTGCTACAATAAAAGATGTCTTGACACAACCTGATGCTGATGGAAGAAGGGCAAAATGGATTGCAAAATTGATTGAAGTTAATATAGAGTTGAAGCCTACCAAACTTGTCAAAGGTCAAGGTCTTGCCAAGTTATTGGCTGAAGAAAATTGTAGATCTTTAGATATTGATTTCCTGTGCACAATTGCAGAAATTGGTCAGGTAGATAAAGAAGAGGAAGCAGCTGAAACAGAGAGAAAGCAGTTAGTGGCCGAGAATCTAGCTTCTTGTGATTGGTATGCTGAAATAATTAATTTCTTGCTGAAGCTAGAAATCCCTTTAGGATTTACTCAAAGTCAAGCCAGAACTATAAAGCTTAGGGCAGCTAAATATTGCATTAATCAAAATCTGCTCTATTGGAGAGATCCATCTGGAGTGCTTTTGAGGTGTCTGGACAAAGAACAGTTAAAAGAAGTGATGCAGCAATTTCATTCCAGCATGTGTGGAGGGCACCATTATTGGAAAACCACTGCCCATAAGATTCTCAGAGTTGGGTACTATTGGCCCACTTTATTTTCTGATGTGTTTTCTTTTGTTAAATCTTGTGACAGGTGCCAAAGATTTGAAGGAAAACAGCAATTGAAGTCCCTGCCCCTAAAACTAATTCTTGCAAAAGGACCTTTTCAGCAATGGGGTTTGGATTTCATTGGAGAAATAAATCCACATTCCAGTGGCTAGCACAGGTGGATATTAGTAGCCACTGATTATTTCACTAAGTGGATTGAAACAGTCGCTACAAGAAAGGATGATCATAATGTGGTCATGAAGTTTTTGATAGAAAATATCTTCAGCAGATTTGGTTCTCCACACAAAGTGGTCACAGATAATGCAGCAGCCTTCAGGGCAAAAGAATTGGTGGATATGTGTGATTCAATGGATATTAAATTGGTTCATTCCACCTCATATTATCCACAAGGAAATGGTCTAGCAGAATCTTCAAATAAAAGCCCGATAAGGATAATTAAGAAGCTGTTAGAGGACAATAAAAGGAATTGGGATTCTAAGCTCAAGTATGCACTATGGGCTGACAGAGTGACCATTAATAAATCCACAGGCAATTCCCCTTTCAAATTGGTATATGGTACTGATGTTGTATTCCCAATTCAGCTAATTCTCCCTGTGGCAAAATTCCTTCAAAAAGAACAAAATGAGGAAGAAGAAATGGCAAACATGATCACTGATTTAGTAGAAATACATCGGATTAGACAACAACTGGTTGAAAAGGCTGCAATACATCAGAAAAAGATTAAGGAAGCCTTTGACAAGAAGGCAAAAACAGATAATTTTCAGGTTGGAGACTTGGTTTTGAAATGGGATGCACTAAAGCAAAAGAAAGGCAATCATGGGAAATTTGATGCTTTCTGGATAGGGCCTTTCATCATTTCACAGATTCAACGGAGTAACACGTTCATACTGAAAAGTATGGGAGGAGAGACAGTTTTTGATGGCCTAGTTAATGGGTGTTTTCTGAAAAATTATGTTGTTTAAGGTCTTTGGGCCTTAAAAGTTGTAAATATTGTGTTTTTATTAGTTTTAGTTTAGATGCAGTAGACTCCATGCCCAATGGAACACTA
Organism: Pinus tabuliformis; assembly: GCA_031772625.1. NCBI lineage: Eukaryota > Viridiplantae > Streptophyta > Pinopsida > Pinales > Pinaceae > Pinus > Pinus tabuliformis. Next base: position 586,096,505 of record CM062819.1, on the reverse strand, counting down.
AGAATTTTGGCTAATTTGTTTTCATCAGGAAGGCATTGATCTACAGGTTCTTGAGGCCTCACAGGGAGGATCTCATCCCCAGAAGGAGCCAGTGTTAGCTCTACTATGTTCTTCATCATTTGATGGATTAAAATAGGTGTTGAGCAGTGCTGGTTTGGTTGCATAAGGCTGGCAGCAGTTTTTTCACGCTTTCTCCTTCATTTTCCCTTTTCTCCTTATAACTCTTGCCACCCCTGTTTTCCTTCGTTTTGCCCTAATTTTTCTCTATAAACCCCTGAAATCCATCCGAGCCCCATTTCAGCTTAGTCTCGGGCACTTATAGTGTTGAACCCATATAACTGCGTGGGAACGAAAAGTCTGCGGCCTGCGGCTTTCCCCGGTCACATCACCCCCCGTTAACCCTTTACCTTTTTTCTGCCATCAGATCGTTCGTCGCCACAATCCAACGTCATACGGTGCTCCCACCCTGCGAACCTGCAAGAACGATAACCTGCGTGGAAAGTAGTTTCCCCACCATCCCATCCGCCACGTGTCGTTATTATACAGGATTGCACTATCGCGTATGTAAACTGCCCATTCCTGTAGAGTAGTGTGATAAAACCACTTACCGCCGCCGTACACTCCTCTCACACGTTATCTCCCACGTACCTTCTGCTCTCGTCAGCCATTAGATCATTCCCACCGTAATCCAACGGCCATTGTTCATCTATTCCCCTTTGCTCCCGATAGCCCCTCTGATCCAATCTCTGCCGTCTGTCTGAGTTATCCAATGGCTAATACTCACTCTTAGGCCCTCGTTCATTTGCCATGTGGTTTCGGTGTTTTTGGCTTGTACTATGTGCACGCTGGAGGAAGGAAGTGATCACTCACTAAATACTCTGTGTAGTTAATATTTCACCCACCCCATTCAAGAGACAGCATGGCCGAGGAGGGAGAGTACAGAGCTCGAGCAGATAAACATAGTTATTAATTATGGAGCTTGTATCAATCAGTACTTCATCTGCCAAAGAAAGGACCACAAAACACCGGAGAATGTCTAAATCATCCATTAGAGCAGGCAGAGTGTAGCAGAGCCCCATATCTAAGAATTAATGTGATAGGTGGTCCATTATGACCCCTTCTCATGTAACACAATAGACTGTTTTTGCAATTAACCTCTACATATACCTAGAAAGAGAATGTAAGAAGGGTTGATGAATGTTATTCTTGGTGTAAGCTTCAACTTCTGGAGACTATAACTACTATGACACCTGCAGCTTTTGGTCTTCATTTTCAGCTAATACAAGCTTCTTTTTTTGTTAATTGTTCACTTTCCACTTCTTCTTCTTTGTTCCGGGCTATGCCTGTTATGCATTTATTCATGTGTTGTTGATGTTTAGCATTAGAGGGGATATCATCCCACCTCTATGTTAGAATATAGCTAGTATCATTGAATTTGTATGTAGGTTTATGTTGTTTTAATGCCAGAGAGTTGTCATCCTGTCTGTGCATTAGGAAATAGATTTGCAGACCTCCTTACTGGTTGCAACTGGCCATCACAGGGTGTTGTGCATCTGTTGGTTGATCAGTATTCTCCATCATCACATTTTCCTTAAATTGTGAGTAATTGATGGTCTAAAGCCTTGTAGTTTGGAGGTGTTCACTCATGTCTGGGGTTAAGCATGGTAGAAATGGTTATCTGGTTTGAATATGCATCATTTCTCTCATTCATCCACCATTTTCCAACATTTTTGTTGAGTTTGTAATGTTCCCAAGCATCTCCGATATACAACCTAGGAGATTTTCTTGGGGTGATTACAGAGCTCATTTGAAGATTTGATATTGGAGCTCTGGCATTCCCAAGGAGATCAATAAACCTTTGATGCGATCATCATCAGTTTTCCAAGTGGGTTTTTATTTTCTAGTCTTTGACCGCTTTTTCTGTCGCTTTTATTTATTTAACTTGTGAGAGTGTTGTTTCACTTGTTTCTTTGAATGACTGTTGGCGTTTTAATTTTCTTTAGCTTGTAGAAGTGTTGTTTCAAGTTATAGATTTCCTTTCCTGAGTGTTGCATGTGTTTTCCCATTTTTGCACCAACGATTGTCATTGCAACAACTCTCTTCACATGCTTTGTTTTCTTCTAGTTTAATTAATTGTTGCACTTGTTTCACATGCATGCATTAACACTTAGTCATATATGTACTCAAAATCACACCATCCTTCAAATCTGCTTGTTTTTCACACTCCCCACGGACAGATCTGGGTCCCCTTGGCCGAATCTCACACTTCACTACATTCACTACGCAATCTGGAAGCTCAAGGCCTCTACCTTGGCTTTTAGAATTGTGCAGATCCTATCTTGGGTTGGCTCCATGTCACACGGAATTTGTCAAGGGTGCGGACACGACTGACCTTCCTAGAAGTCTAAGACGTTCTAATGACAAACAAGACAAAATGGAGTGATCTTTCTCTAAATACACCTTTTACAACATGAAAACTACAAGTGTTTAGGCTTACCTTATTCCAAAACGCTGTTGTTGAAGTCCGTTCTTGACGATCCGGATGAGCTCCTCCTTCAAGTCAATTCCTGCAACCACAAACAATCAAACAATTACCAAGCACTTGCGTTTCATATAATAAAACATATATTCAACATGCAGACCAAGGAACACATGAAATAACTCATTAACACAAGCTATTGAGAAAAATAAACCAGTTTGTATTAATAACGAAACAAAGAAACTCTTACAACCTGGCCTTGGTGTTGTGCAAGTTCCTCCCAGGGTCCATCAAGGGTTTTCCTCTATTTTGACAAAGCTCACCCTCTTCCAAGTAGAATCAAGTAAAGACAATCTCTCCTCACAAGGTTCTAAATGGAAGACCTAAATCCTGCAGCATTTACCCAAAGAAAATGTATAGCTCCAACCTCCTCTCCTTCTGGCTCAATGCCTTTATTTATAGTGCTGTAAAGAGGTTATTCAGGTCCACTATCAATGGGATCATCCCCCTCTTTGGGTGGGATAGCTCCCTTATTGATGGGATAAGTTCCCCCTTAATAGAGATACATGAACCAACTGGAGGCGCATCCATTTCATCAAACCGACCTCTAGAATGTTCTAGAAGTAACCACAAGTAACTTTTTCAAGATAAAACTCACGCATTTTGCCTTTTACAGAGGACGCACCTGTCCCTTAACATACAGAGCGTCCATGGACGCGGATTTCGTGAACATGGTCAGCGTCCCCGCAGGTAAGGCTAGAGAGAACCTGCGACCCCAGAGATAAACATAGTTTTTACAAGACTTTCTCTCTTCTTTGAGTTTGAGATGGATAACAGAGGCATGAGACTTGCCTAAGAGGGTAGCATGACTATTGATTTGAGCCATACTAACTGTAAGTAGTCAAGGTGACATTTTTTAGTGTAACAGATTGCCCCCTAAAGTGCGAAGCCTGGAATAGAATAGGGTTTTGTAATTCTAGGAAGGGTGAAGCGCTTTATCATTTCAAGGATTGTCTTGTGGATGGCCTGGTTGGAACCTGCAATTTTCAACACAAAATACATGGATAAGATTATATCATCACTGAGGTAGGCATTCCTATACTCAGATTCAAAACTTTAACTAATGGACTAACTATTCTGATACAGGAATGATCTTGCAGTACATCATTTTTATAGACTTTTGTAGACACAGTATGGACGCAGCCATCTGTTTATGATTAGTCTACATAGATAATGAATACAAAACTCCTCGCAGCCTGGATGGTAGAAACTAGATCCAGGGTCTTCACTTCTACTTCCCGAATTGGTACGATTCTAGCCATGTGATTAAATGATTCGATGTCGAACATGTTAGAAACCACTTGATTACCAGTCGATGATGTAAACTGTTAACAAGCGTGAGAGAGACCACCAGTAATGTCAATGGTTCTCAAAGTACCAAGCACAACCCGTGAAATGTGAATAGATGTTTTGATGTCGAACACTTCACGGAATCCTTTGATCGAAAGTCAATGATGTAAACTGACGTCAAAGGCTAGAAACCTGCCATTGATGCATGCAGACTTCAAGGTACTGTCGATTCCTAAGTCATCTTTCTAGATAATGTGTCGATGTCGATAGAAAGCGACCCGTTGCAGGCAAGCCCGCAACACGAAATCATTGTTCAAGTTGAAGAAATGTTGCTGTAAGGACTGACTCAGGGATGGTCAAATGGATGACAAGTATTTTGCAGATGAAAGTTTTGCTTGCAGACCTCTTGAACACATAACGACACAATAGATGGCTTGGTGACGAATAACTCAAAGTTAATCCCCGAAACCCGGTTAAAGACTTTCAAACTGATTTGGTCAACTGTGAGGTAAAAGATTTCCCAACCCAGGTGAATGAAAAGTGTCGTGTTCAAGAGTGGTAATAAAGTTTCTTCTGAGACAAAAGGTGACAAACAAGTTCATTCTTCTCTCTTTTCCCCCACCATTTCTGGCAAGTACCTCTTTATTTTTAACAAGCTTGAGGAGGATAACATATGCTTGATTATAAGCTCATCCTTCGGATGAGTCCAACCTAGTTTAAATTCGAACCCTAGGAAGGAGTGGTTCGTTCCTGTTTGTAATTGAACAGGTCCTCTACTGTAAAAGTTTAACGAGCCCAGTATAGGAGAAACTCGGTGTTTTTCAATTTTAGAGAGTCTGAAAAAACTAAAGGAGACTCCACGTTGAACTTTTTCGTACATTTGTGTCCCTCAAGCCCGAAAAAGTATAAAATAATACCTGGGGGAACCGCTTGATCTTGCGACCAAGGAGTACTTTCATGATTAGTGCCACTGACCTGAAAAGTAAAAAGCGATCAAGGAAACGTCGTTTTATTTCTGTATCGAGTTTGAAACGACAAAAATCCGGCAATCTTTTCCTGATTTTACGGTCAGAAAAGAGCTATAAGGGGACCGTCTTTTAGTTCCGTTTTAACGAGTGTAAAAGAAAAGCTCGGCAATCTTTTCATATTTTAGGAGTTTGAAAAGGGCTTAAAAGAGAACTCCAAGGTTTCACTTTTTCTTAAGTTTTAACGAGTTCGAAAAAGGGATAAAAATGTACTCATGGTTTTCACTTTTTCGTAAATTTTAATGAGTTCGAAAAAGGGATAAAAATGTACTCATATGACCGACTTTCAATTTAATTTACGAGCAGGAAAAGACGGAAAGAACTCGACATTTTCATTTGTTTTACGAGAATGAAAAATAGCAAAATAATCTCGGGATTTTCATGAGTTTAATGAGTCTTGAAAATAACTGAAATTGACTCGAGATAGGTTTCATTTTTACAAAAGCTTGAAACAGATAAAAACTATGCTTGAAATTAGTTTCATTTTTACACAAGCTTGAAACAGAGATAAAACTGTGCTTGATGCCCCCTGAGCATAACTGTTAGAGCGCATGCCCCCCAGCTTCATTTCATTCAACTAAGGTGGATGAAATGAAGGTTCAAGAACGAGATCATTTGAAAGACTCGACCTAAAACTGTAAGAAAATTATGCAAAAACTGAAATAACTAACCTAAGAACTTAACATTTACGAGATCTAGTCAATCTCTCGACTCAAGTAGAGGAGGATTTGTTTCATTTTTTAACGAGCTTGACACAGGAAAAGAACTATGCTCGGATTCAGTTTCATGTTTATGCAAGCTTGAAACGAAAAACTATGCTTGTTATAAGTTCACATGCCCCCAGCATAAAGATGCAAACCAAGGTACATGCCCCCCAAGCTTCATTGCATTCAATGAGGTGGATGGAATGAAGCTTTACTTTCAAGATCTTGGAAAGACTTGTGGGAGTTGTTTCATTTTTTAGTGAGGTTGACACAGGAAAAAAAAACTATCCTCAAAACCCTTGTTTCATTTTTTAAACGAGCTTGACACAAGATAAGGAACTATGCTCGTAACTACTCTACAATCTACCTAACAAAAACTCTACTCTAAAAACCTTGATTCATTTTTTAACGAGCTTGACACAAGACAAGGAACTATGCTCTAAAATCCTTGATTCATTTTTTAATGAGCTTGACACAAGACAAGGAACTATGCTCATGACTACGCTCTACAATCTACCTACTTAACCTACCCTTGTTTCATTTTTTAACGAGCTTGACACAAGACAAGGAACTATGCTCAAAAAGTTCGCATGCCCCCAGCATAATGATGCAAAGCGAGGTACATGCCCCCCAGGCTTCATTGCATTCAACTGGCTGGATGAAATGAAGGTTTACTTTCAATATTTAACTTGAAAAGGGAGTTGTTTCATTTTTAAGGAGGTTGACACAAGAAAAGAACTATCCTCAAACCTGATTCATTTTTTAACGAGGTTGACTCAGTAACAGGAACTGTCCTCTAACCTGATTCATTTTTTAACGAGGTTGACTCAGTAACAGGAACTGTCCTCTCACCTGATTCATTTTTTAACGAGGTTGACTCAGTAACAGGAACTGTCCTCTTACCTGATTCATTTTTTAACGAGGTTGACTCAGTAACAGGAACTGTCCTCTTAAAATCCTACTTTCTAACTATCTATATAACCTATCCTTGTTTCATTTTTTAACGAGGTTAACACAAGACAAGGAACTATCCTCGAACCTTATTCATTTTTTAACGAGGTTGACTAAGTAACGGGAACTATCCTCAAACCTTATTCATTTTTTAACGAGGTTGACTAAGTAACGGGAACTATCCTCAAACCTTACTTTCTAACTGTCTATGTAACCTAAAATCTACCTGATTCATTTTTTAATGAGGTTGACTCAGTAAAAGAACTATCCTCATCAACTGATTCATTTTTTAACGAGGTTGACACAGTAAAAGGAACTTTCCTCGGACACACTGAGCATGGCTTCTAACTGGAAGAAAGACATGTCAATGGACACACCTTGATCATGGCTTCCAAGAGATCTTCATCAGAAGGAAGAACAGTTCTTTGGAAGGAACACATGTCAAGGGACTCAAAAGGGATAAGAACATCGTGTTCAAGTAATCCCATAGAGTTTTCCATGTCAATTACCGGATCTAAATCAACAGTGAGAGGCTCACTTACATCGGTAACTGAAAACATGGGACCAGTTGCCACATAATTAACCCGTGGCAGGGTAGATACCACTTTAGAATCAGGAACAATTAGGGGTGTCATATTATTGGTAGTGGAAACAAGACTAGGGAACGAAAGCTGGTCTACAGTCACAATACTGCCATTGTGAGGGAAAGACATCACGCGAAAGAGTGTCGATACGACAGCTTTCATGCATAAACATAGTCTCGCCCAAGGAGTAAATTGAAATCCAAGGGACCTCGAACTACCATAAGATCAATACAGACAGTTTTACCTTCCAAGGTAATAGAAAACTTAGGAAGGATCCCTAAAGGTTCACTAATTGTTCTGTTAAAAGCTTTCAGATTCTGCGTAATAGGCGCAAGCTGAGGGGAACCCAAAACTTTCCAAACAGTTGAGGATAAAATACTAACAGAAGCACCTTCATCTACCTGAGTACGATGTATGTCCCTACCACCCGCCTTGACAATGATTTGGAAAGGGATGGAGGAAGGAAGACGAGGTTCTGTCAGTCTATTCCAATCAAAGGAAAAGACCTCACTACTTGGAGGGGGTTCTGTAGAAACAGGTGAAATGCCCCCCGGCATAGAAGAATCTGATGTAACAAGAAGAACATCAGCGGTATGAAGTTTACTCTCGAAAGGGAGAGTGTGATCGACCGAATGTGAAATTGGATCGACCACTTGATCAACTAATTGATCATCAACCTGAGTGACATGAGTTTCACTCTCCAATGGAAGAGTGTGATTGACTGTACTTGAATTTAGATCAATCACTCCGTCAGTTGACGGTAGGTTGGGAGAAAGTTTACGGTAACCAGTTGGAAATTCTTGCCGTGGAACAGTAAGTTTTTCCAACAATGTTGAGGCTTCATCCATGTGAGGGCAAATGTGAGTTTGATGACTCCCTTTGCATAACTTACAAGGAAACCTAACTTTACCCTTTTTCCCAGGAACCTGACTATCACTGGTTGATGGATCAATGGAAAGTTGATGAGATTTTTCTGACCATACTTCCAAGACCTTTGGAATACCAGGACAATTGACAAGGAAGTGGTCACCCTTACAAAGCCTGCAAGGGTATTTGGGTTTACGATGCATGTCGGAATTTTCCTCAACACAACTAACACTTACAGCCATGGTTGGTTGGTTGACTTCTTTCTTATCTTGCTTCTTCTTCTTCTTTTTCTTCTTCCCTTTCTTCTTCTTCTTAGCCTCCTGGTTACTAGCATCAAGGCTTTTACCAGGCGAAGAGGAAGAAATGGAGGAAGAAAAATTAGGCGAAGAAGGTAAAGGGTCAACAGAAGGTTGGTGATGTTGAGATGGTGAACTCTGTTGAGGTGAAGCATCCGGTTGAGGTGGAACAATTGGAGTACTTTGGGCCAACGAAGTTGAAAATAACCATATCGGTAAACCTATTGTAAATCCAGGTAATGACAAAGTAGCCATATAAGGAGGACCAACATTTCCAAAGTAAGGAAAAGTACTAGGATTCTCATTAGGAGGGGTTCCTAGGTTGATAAATTCCGGAACATTTGCCATTATATTCAACTTCAGTGAATTTTATTAACAATTTAAAACTAAAATTAACAATTCACAATTCACACTTAACAACTAAAATTCACAATTCACACCTATGGTCTCTAAAAGTAAAAACAAACAAATTAACACGCGCTATCAAATCTAGGAGTCAAACCATACACAAACAGTAGCCTTCCGGACCGAAAACACTAGTTGGTGATGAAGCCCAACATCGCCGAATTCAGTACAGAAGTGGTGGGTGGAACAGTTACCCCGGCAACCTGCTTAATGAATAGACCGGCACAAGTTCCTCCACTTTAACCGTCTCGAAGTGAAGTGAACCCCCCGGAAAATCCAAGTGAGTATAACCGACGTCTGCTCCAGGTACAGTGGGACCTTCCCTCCACCGTCACCTCGGTAGAACCCTAAAGATTATGGTCACTAAAGTTACCAATCACAACAATTACACCTGGGGGAACAGTCTAAACTCCGACAGCACGCAAGGGCAGAGTAACAAGCTCAATCCCCTTACCGGCTCCTTGACAATAATCCAAGGTTTACCGATAAGTGACCCCTGGCTCCTCGACAATGGTTAATCTGAGGTTTACCGTTTGTAATACGTACTGTCTGGCGTCGTTCCCAACGAGGGGGGAATGATCCCCTCACTAGTTCGGACACGAGCTCGTGCTTCTCCTTTAAGAGGAGCTTTCCCAGAGTGCAATTGAAACAATTGGATTTATTCTACTCAAGATAAACTATCTGTTTGGTTTTGTAGTCTTGGAGAGTTAAGTACTCACCTACTCCAAGACCCTAGCCTAAGCTATGTTGGTGTTTCAGAGCCCTAGAAATGTAAAAATTACTAGATGAATTTTAATTAAGCGCTGTGTTATTAAGGCTGTTATTACTCAAATGGGTAAATGGAGATGAAACCAATGGTGTTATGACCTGACTCAACTGAATGCAATCGAATATGATAATGCAATCCTTTCAATTCGATGAATCCTAACTAGAGTAAGGAGAGAGTTTCCATTCACTTCCAACAATGCAAAAAATTGATCATTAAGAAAAAATTTAACAAATTCTCTAATGCACTAATTTCATCAAGAAAAACTAATGCAAATCAATTGCAAACCAATTTTTATTTTTATTTTTGTGTAAATTCAAATCAAAGAAAGCTGATCTAAATCTACGATTGATTTTTCAGAATGTAAACTATGCAATTGTAATCTAAGCACAATTCACTTGAAAAGTATGCAAATGTAATCTATGCACATTTTTCATTCATATTCTGAAAATGAGAATTCTAATTATGCAAATGTGATCTATGCAAGAGAATTCTCAAACACAAGATGATTCTAATGTGATCTAAGAACCAATCAAGTGCAAGTCGAGAAAATTGGGTGAGAGTTCCAAAGATCAAAACATAAAAACACTCAAAGGCGATTAACACTCATACACAATTTAGCCCCCCCCCGGCGAATGAGGGGGAAATGTTTTTTGCAAAAACAAAAGCAAAAAGATGCAAAATTGTGAAAGGACTGAGAGAAACCTCCAAGTAATGACCAAAGGAAATCAAATTAAGAATTTCTCAAAAAAGAGACTCAAAACACCCAATTGATGAAAGCTAAGAGCAGGAACAAGCTTAGGAGAAAATTTTTGACAGGGTACTAAAGGATCTGGGCAGAAAACACTAAGAAAAAACAAAATCTAAAAGCAATTAAAGCAAAAATAGAGTTTTCCTAAATTTTTACAGGAAGACGCAGGCAACCCGTTAGAACAGGCGCGGGCCCACTCTGTGCAAACGGCAACAGCGCGTCCAAAGACGCACTGTGCAGTACTCAGAGGGTGCGTCCTTCTGGAAAAGTTAAGAAAAACCAAATCTAACTAAATCTAAAGCTAAGCCACCCAAATACTAATTCTCACAGTCAAAAACCAGAAAATAAAAATGATTTTCTCAGAGCAAAGTTCACACAAAGGAAAAGACTTTCGCATTAATGGATTCCCCAGCGGAGTCGCCAATTTGTCACACGGAATTTGTCAAGGGTGCGGACACGACTGACCTTCCTAGAAGTCTAAGACGTTCTAATGACAAACAAGACAAAATGGAGTGATCTTTCTCTAAATACACCTTTTACAACATGAAAACTACAAGTGTTTAGGCTTACCTTATTCCAAAACGCTGTTGTTGAAGTCCGTTCTTGACGATCCGGATGAGCTCCTCCTTCAAGTCAATTCCTGCAACCACAAACAATCAAACAATTACCAAGCACTTGCATTTCATATAATAAAACATATATTCAACATGCAGACCAAGGAACACATGAAATAACTCATTAACACAAGCTATTGAGAAAAATAAACCAGTTTGTATTAATAACGAAACAAAGAAACTCTTACAACCTGGCCTTGGTGTTGTGCAAGTTCCTCCCAGGGTCCATCAAGGGTTTTCCTCTACTTTGACAAAGCTCACCCTCTTCCAAGTAGAATCAAGTAAAGACAATCTCTCCTCACAAGGTTCTAAATGGAAGACCTAAATCCTGCAGCATTTACCCAAAGAAAATGTATAGCTCCAACCTCCTCTCCTTCTGGCTCAATGCCTTTATTTATAGTGCTGTAAAGAGGTTATTCAGGTCCACTATCAATGGGATCATCCCCCTCTTTGGGTGGGATAGCTCCCTTATTGATGGGATAAGTTCCCCCTTAATAGAGATACATGAACCAACTGGAGGCGCATCCATTTGATCAAACCGACCTCTAGAATGTTCTAGAAGTAACCACAAGTAACTTTTTCAAGATAAAACTCGCGCATTTTGCCTTTTACAGAGGGACGCACCTGTCCCTTAACATACAGAGCGTCCATGGACGCGGATTTTGTGAACATGGTCAGCGTCCCCGCGGGTAAGGCTAGAGAGAACCTGCGACCCCAGAGATAAACATAGTTTTTACAAGACTTTCTCTCTTCTTTGAGTTTGAGATGGATAACAGAGGCATGAGACTTGCCTAAGAGGGTAGCATGACTATTGATTTGAGCCATACTAACTGTAAGTAGTCAAGGTGACATTTTTTAGTGTAACACTCCAACTGCACACTACGTAGTTCCAAGAGCCAACCTCCTAGCTTGGCCTTTGAGACTATGTAATGCACAGTCTCTCCTGGCCTTGGTCTAGACTGAACTACACATTATGTAGTTCCAGTAATCAAGCTTCCTAACTGAGTAATGAGACTGCAAAATGCATAGTTCCCACAATTTGCTAATGACCCCTGTCAACTAGAATTGTGCAATCCTTGCCATCATGAGCCCAAATTGTTGCTTGATCTTGTCTTGAAGTTTCTTTGGTTTTTAAGCTAACATTTACTTGACATGAGTGTCCTCTCTGTCCCACAGGTACAATAGTTATTGTGCATATCTCTAGAAATCGCTATTAACATGGCATCCAAGAGAGCTACATCAAAGGAAACAACTGAGAGCAGTACTGGAGAAGAAGTTGAGCATATATCAGTTGATATAGTAGTTTAAGAGATACTCAGTTTTTGATTGCAAAGAGTAAAACCCTGATATGGCATCGAATCAAATATAATTTGACCGAGAAATTCAAGGAATACTTAGAGGACTGCCAAGTTTATCTTAGTATCCAACAATGAGGCTTATACAAGGTTGCATGCTAGTACCTCGCCTTCCCATGTTCAGACATTATCAACTCGATTGTGTCACACACAGATGAATAGACTATGGCATTGAGCAGTGCTAGCGGAAGAGAACTTGCCACCTCTAGGCCAAAGAACTTTCAATAGATGTATCATTTACATGCATTGGTGAAGTGCATGGACTCATTTTTCTATTCCACCCATAGCTTTGTGAACATTAGAGATATTATCAAGTGCTGGGTGAAAGAGCCGTCAACGTTTAGATAGACACCCACTCATGTTTACAAGATGAATTCCATCATGAAGGCTTAACAATCCTTGATCATATTTGCCTACAGAATATATGGTCAAGAGAACATAGAAACCTTTCTTGAAGGGTGGGTAGTCATACTGGATCAGTTGGTGAGTGATGGGAATCCATTCAACTAGTCATATTTGTTGGCTCATCAGTTGAAGCTCAATGTGACTAACGCTCAGAATCTACCCAAGAATGAGTAAGAAAGGTTTTACATGTCCACATACTTACTGGATGCAATCTGCACCCACTAGCAGTTCCCTGGCATGAGCTAAACATGGACACCAAAAGGGATTGTCGTCAACATCTATTGTAAAAAAAAATTCTACTGCAAGTATCAAGGTGTAATGGAAAGGCTAACTGACCATTTTATCATCCCATTGTACAAGCTTATCTTTGAGCAGGATCCACCTTGCATGTCCCAAGAAGCAATGGAGGTGATTGTAAACATTGCAAACTGGTATGCCTCAACAGGTGGTACCTTCATTAGAGTGTTTGGTGGAGAGAAGCCTCCACATGTTCTATTAAGATCTACCACTGACAATTTGATCTTGCAAGAAGTTTCATATCACCTCTCTACAAGATTGTTAGCAGGACTGCATAGGAAGAAGAAATTGCCATGGCCCACTCTTCCATTGCAGATCAAATTATATGAGATTAAGAGCTTGAAGGATGTAGATGTCAAGGTTAAGGAGATAGTAAAATTCAAGTTCAGCATCAGAGACTTTAATTCATATGATCCCAATTGTATTTTCAAGGATCATTGTACGAGAGTGTACATTCCATGGATCCATGGGACATGTGATTGGCATGAGGAGGACCCTTAGAGGTACTGTTACAATGCCTCCAAACTCCATGAGCTAGTCAAAATCTCAACAAATTGGAAGGATACTTTGCAGACAACAACAACAACAACAACAACAATAGGCAGAGATCTAATGAAGGACGAGGGAAAGAAGAAGATTTTTGTCGACCCAGAGGGAAAAGATGAAAGATGAAGGAAAATCCTATCTTGGAGAAGGTGACTTTGGCAGCGAAAGAAAATAGGGAGCAGTGGATAAAGAGAGCATAGCGAAGGAAGAGAGAAAAGCAGAGGTTACAGGAAGCAAAACTGAAGCTGTAGGAGACAAAGAAGAAGTTTATGGAAGAACAAAAGTTGAGGAGGAGAGAAAGAGGAGAAGAAGAAACATGAAGAAGAACAAAGGAAAGGCACGATGATAGAGTAAATAAAACCCATACAAGTTGATGAGTCGAAATAGCCAACAACTGAGGAAGAGGGTGAACAGATGCATGATCCTATGTTTTCTTAGCAGATTAAGTGATTGATTGAAGTGACGGACATGGAGTTGGAATAGGAGCCTAAGAATGAATACACTGACCTTATTCCAAGAGCACTAGAGGTCATCTCTTAGTCTCCACCACCTTTAGTGTCAGAACTAGTCTCAAGCGAGCAAGGGGATATTTTTCTCCTTAATGATGATCTAGTGATGGATGCGTACAATCTAACATTTGACTAGTTGCAGAATTATATTGTACAGGCACTGAGGAAGCACTTTCCAGGTGATCACATGCCACATGCATTCATCAAGGACATGTTTATAGTTTTATACACCAAGAAGCATCCAAATTCCCTTACCAAAGCCATCTTGGCCTATGCAGGAGCAACAAGCTCAAATGTTAAGTACCTGATGACCAAGAATGAACAACTAGCAAAGAACTTGAAGGGTTCTAGGCAAGAGGTAGAAAAACTTTGAGCATCAATGTAGAATGCAGTTTCCACAATGGGGGAGATGAGGAAAGTGATACTTGCTGAAGTATCAACACTTGAGGGTACCATGTGGAAGCTCTATGATGGATTTGTCACCGTGCATAAAGTAGTTGTATATATGCATGGTATACAACATCAGAGCAAAGAGTTTGTTTAAACTCTCAAGAACATACATGCTGCCATCGCCCATGTACAAGAGTGGACAATGTGGTAAAAAGGGACCCCACTTGACTTAGTAAAGAAGATGAAGCCACAGACAGAGCTAGAGAAAGCAAAGGTCCAGATGTTGATCCAGAACTATGAGCAGCTTGCCCCATTCATTAGCAACATATAGGCCTCATATGTGCAGTTGTACAATAGTTTGGATGTCATGGTGAGGAAGCACAGGATCCCATCAATTGGTTCCCTCACCAATGCTAAACCCAAGAACTAATTCTAGCTAGAGATTGATGAGTACATGGAGCATCTAATATGAGAGGCCATGAGGGAAGACTTGGAGCTAAATTCACACAACATGCAGAAGTACATTAGTGATCTTGTCAAGGTTAACACCATGCTACACATGCTTTAGAATGAGTTGGATACAGGTTCCAAGACCATATATCTAGACGCCATAGTGGCAAGAGTCCGCTTTTAGAAAGACACCATCAAATAGTTTGGGGACACCATCATGCAGTACCAAGCTTGGCATCAATACGTGACTGAGAATCATCAAGTGGGGGTTGTTGAGTTGATATTTCCCCAAACTTTAGAATCATAGTGTTTTGTCTTATTAGTATGTCTCTAGCCTATTTTGTCTCACATGGGTATATGTGGAAACTGTAATATTATTTGTAAATATGTTATAAGTGAAATTCCAAGTTTCATTAGTGGAATGTGAAAGGTCATCATGTAATGTAATGAGTTACTTGTAAATAAGTTTAAGAGTCATGAGAGTAGTCAAAGCATCACAATGGGGAATCTCAAGGGTCACCCCACCCTTTGTTCTAAATAGAACCTCATAACTTATAGAACAAGGCTTTTGGCTAGGCTTAGGCTTAGAAAATGCTTTGGAGTATTGTGAAGAGCCTTGGATTCTCCATAGCGTAGAGGGAGTATACTTCTTTAGAGGAGCAGGTGTTCTTGACTATAATGTTCCACTATTGGGGCTAGTGGTTGTCAATGGTGTATGTATGGATGTAACTTTCACTTATAGTAATAATATAGGAGCCAACATGCTTTCATGCATATGTTGTTAATGTAGTTGGACTATTATGGTTTCTTTAGAAATATATGTTATTTAACTTACACATATGCTTTTGAACTATTTTGTATACATTTGTACGAACCTTGTTGAATGTGTGTTGTTGGATTAACTCATCACTTTAATATGTGGACCATTCTGCATTTTAGCTTGTGATGTCATTCCTCTCTTGTGTTCCTTTCAAAATGTGTACTATTATAGGCTTCTAAGGGGCACACTTCCTTTTCCCTCTATGTGTTAGAACCTTTAGGCATCACACTTGACTCTCCGTAGGGTCACATGCTTGCTCTCACCCAAAGTTATCATACTTACCTCTGTGTGCTACTGTGGTCAAGGAATTAGACTACTACCCACTGTTGGGACTCCTACACCAAGCAATGTGAGGTCTAGTTGGGACTTCATATCAGGGAAATGCCCTGAATGTTGGTGGGTCTAGCACCGTCAACATTTCTGGCACTCGAAGGAGGGCTAGATGACAAGTTGAGCCCTTGAAGTCTATTTTGAATTTTTTCACATATTTCATGAATTTTGTCAAAATCATAACCCCGACATGTTTCTCTAACTTTACTAATTTCGAGGTGTCAACGAGCATAATAGATGGATTGTCTAGGTATAATTTCAATGGAGAGGATGGAACAACCTTGTTCAGGCACACAATTGCTTTTGTTGGCTTTTGTAGGCTCTATACACTCTCTTGATCACTTGTTTATTGAATTATGTCGTTCTTTCATTCTTTATGACTATAAAGCCCTGTTAATGATGTTGGACCCTCCAACATGTTAAAAAAATGTAAACTTTGAAATGGGAACTGATACTGTTACTCGTTTCGTAGAGATAGCAAAAAAGTGACTTGATTTTGAAAAGGGGTGATGCAGAACGCACATGTTTTTTTAGAGCATAGTTTTTGGCACATTAATTTTTTTTATGTACATTACGTTTTTGAATGGTAGTGATTTTCATGCTGATTTAAAAAAGTGAGTATTCTGCATCACCCCCTTTTTTTAAAAGACCTGTTTTTTGGCTTTAAATTTTCTAATGTATAAAATGTAAATAATTATTTTGTAAATTTGATCATTTTTGAAGTGGTCGTTTTCTTCACATTTTCTTGTTTTTTACGCCGTAAGGCGTTTCCATTTGAAATGAATTGCCCTAGCCGCCCCCGTGTCCTATTATTGACCGTAGATTTGTGGTGTTAGACGATTGAATGAAGTGTGATCGTTGATCTAAAACTGAAAACTGAACTGTTAATGAGAAAGCCGAAGCCGGACGGACGCACCGCCAGCCATTCGTTTCGCAGCAATGCGTGATATGTGTGGGCTCACGTTAATGAGAAAGCCGAAGCCGGACGGACGCACCGCCAGCCATTCGTTTCGTAGCAATGCGTGATATGTGTGGGCTCACGGATAAGCGCTGAAGGACCACTTTGCTTGTACTGCTGGGCATTTGGTGCTGCAAATCTTGTTGTGATCAGTGAAGATCAACTCTCTGTTCAGAGATCTGTTTACATTCTCGCTTGAAGTGTTCAAAAAAATCCAGTGTAAATGGGATTTGATCTACCCCGTGTATTCTTGTTACCAATTTTACAAATTTGAGAGCAGTGCTATGCATTTTTGGGTTTGAACCTTCCTTGAGAAAATGCAGATATCTACCTCTTTGAATATCTGCTGAGCTTTCTGCCACAGCCTGACTGACTTTCAAGTAGAACTCATTTTCAAGATGGGGCATTCAGTTTTACTGCATATTTTGATTCTGAGTCTCTCTCTTTTTAACAAAGTCGAGACTGCAAAGGGACGTTCTTTACTGGTGCCTACCTCTGCGCCAGTTTCTTTGCATTTCGCACTGTCATCGGCTTCCTTACTTGACGATCCCTTGGCAAAAAGAAATGCATGAACTAAACCAGAAAATTCAACCGGTAAGGGCTTCAACGCCAGCCTTTTCATTAAATTTTTGAAGAGTATATTTATGCTAAAAAATACAGCCTATGTAAGATTTCTTCAGAAATTGAAATCTCTCAATTTGAATTGCTTGTTTGCATCTTTCTACAAGTTCTGAGAAGTCATTGCGCTTTGTTTTTTTGACGATTGCAAAATGGCTTGTGCGTTCAGACACAGGTTCTCCAATGCAGATAGACAAAGAATCTCATCACATCAACAAAGGACTGCTATTGGCAATTATCATACTGCCAATATTTGTTGGATGTATCATGATTTCTTCGGTTTGTACTTGGTTGTATAGAAAGACTTACAACTCTGCTCCTTCTTCACCTCAACCTCATGCATTCAAGCGAAATTTAGATCCAGACGCCTCAGGTTGGTATCACCACTATGTCATATTTTATCCCTTTCACTGTGTGAAACCAAACCCTCTCTTGATGTGTACACCAACAGGGCAGCCACAAGAGAGTGGTGCTTCCTATGGAGATATTGTTTGATTGGATTCGGGGCTGAGATTCTATGACTTCCCCTGTTGAATCTGTGTGGATATCTTTTGGATGTATGTATACATATTAACTATTATGCATTACTGCCAATGCATTGGAATGGTTTCCATGACTATAGAAATTCTTCTCCTCTGTCAAACTATTATTTTTCGTGGGGGTTAACATAATAAACATCAGACTTGATTCCATGATCTGAATCATCTGATAAAATCAAAATTTTGGATTCTAACAAATTATAAAAAGCCATGGGTGCGGATGACCTCTGTTTACATGAGAGTTCGATTAGTCTAGGGTTAGCTCACTAAGTTTCCTGTAATTTGAATTTTCAGAGATGCCTATAGGGGTATTCCACTCATGCCTCTCCTGAGTTGTTTGAACTCCCGTGTTTCTAAGAAAAAGGCATGTGCAACTGCAATTGAATATTCTAAACTGCTAACAGCTACAAATAACTTCAGCAGCAATAACATACTTGGAGAGGGTGGATTTGGGTGTGCATACAAGGCAATGTTTGATGATGATTCCTTTGCTGCTGTGAAGAAGCTAGATGAGGGTAGTAGACAGGCTGAGCATGAATTTCAGGTAGGTAATAAAAACGTTACAGGTATTATTTTGGAAGCTGGCTGCTTCTTCAAACTCAAGAAGATATTAGTGAAGGCATTTTCTGGGGGGTGCCCTAAAGTTGCCCTTTTGAGGGTCTTTTCTTTTGTGGATTTGGTGATGCACTGCATTTAACATATTGCATTGTGCTTTTTTATTCTCCCTATAATTTTAGAACTTAGAAGAAGCTTTGCTGATTTCATCTGTTGGTATTGTCATTGGTTGCAGAATGAAGTGGAGCTAATGAGCAAAATCCGACATCCAAACCTTGTTTCTTTGCTTGGGTTCTGTACTCATGAACATACACGGTTTTTAGTATATTTACAAATATTTCACACCATATTTATGCAAATTAGATGAAAAACCCAAAATTTACAAATATTTCACACCATAACGGCATTTCAAAATTTGATATCAGAACATTATTTTCAGTGTCACACTAAAAACATTATTTTCAGAACATTATTTCTCTGCCCATATCCCTGAGGTGGTCGTGCATTCTTATTTGATTGTTGTCGCTTACCTCTACGAGACACCTTTTTTCTAGATTCTGAAAACCCAGTTCTCCTTCCCAGCCAGATCCGTCCCATATTCTTATCGCTGTAATCTCTGTTTGTGTAGAAAGAAACAGGCAATGTCTAAGAATATGTTCTTCTCCGGTTGGTCCAGACCGTCTATCGCTAATCTTGAGCCTTCTTTGGATATCCGTGTGAAGTACTTTGGACTGTTGCGGATCCGACTCTACAATTCTAGGAGAGGTAACTAATTTCAACCCCTCAAGAAGCTGACTCTGCAAAGAAATTAAAGTTGTGTATATAACATCATATAAAAAACAAGATCTATTGTATTGTGATCTCCGACGGTTAAATATTTCTTTTGCGAGGGTTGTTTTACCAGCCCCTCCAAGTCCTACAATTCCTATAACTCTGGTCTTCTCGCTTTGCTGCTGCAAACATATATTCCTTTCAAAATCTTCAATTTTCTGTTCCAGACCGATTGGATATTTGGACACATGGAGCTTTCTTGGAACTTTTTTCAACCCTCCTTCCACGACCTTTTCTAGGAGCTGTTGCTTGTCCCTAAACAATGTCCAGAGTACAATTGCGAGTCAGAAATGCCATATACGTGATCCAATAAATTAAATCTAAAGACTAGCCCTGTTGCAATTCTTGATTGTCCAGGAACCCTCTCAATCCGTGCTTGGTGAGGCCATTGTAGAGATCGGTGGCCAATTTTTTCTTGCTGTCAGGATCTCTGTGGTTGATAAACACGTCATACGCATAGGAGTTGGTGTTGGCGTACCAGGTGGATGCAGAGGCGGAGCGGGATGCCATATTACCACAAGATTAGAATTATACGATTGTCTGGTTTCTCTCAGAACAACTGCAAAATGTCTACCAGGAGATGACCACTCGTACACTCAGTCTTTATTGCGCTGTAACTCGCAGCGCATGACCCCAAGTTACGACTAGTTCACTCGGCTTTTCTTGCGTTCTGTGTCTCTGAATACTTGGCAATAAGTTGAGAACAAAAGTGCTCTGAAACGTGGTAGGCTCAGCAAATAGGGACCTCCGTTTGTTTAAATTGAACGAAGTTTATGACCTTATCACCTCTTTCTTTTAATTTTTTTAATTTATTATTGAAGCAATTTCCGCGTTGAGGACCCATGAGAACCTTTTTTTCTTCTTGCAGTCAAGATATCGTGGATGACAACCGGCATGGCTTTAACTTTTGACATAGAGAGGTTTCGTTCTTCCCAAGTAAAGGAAAGTATTATTTTAATGAAAACTTAATGCGTTAAACATCTCACCACCAATCACGTTTAGTGGATCCGTCACCCATAGTCACAACTAAATTAAGGTAAACTTACTTATGAATAATGCCTTTTTAAATGATTAGGTTAAAACCATATTAGTTTCAAATTTTTAATGTTTAACTATTTTATCTAAGATATTTTATTTTTTAAATGAATGATGGCATGTCACTGTTTTTACCATAAATGAATATTATACATATAGGGTTTAATTTGTTTAGTTAGAATGATATGTTTACTTGTTTAATTAAAAAAATATCTTATAATACCATAAACATAAACAAAGAATACAATAAAGTTCCAAAATATTAACCACATTAAGAAAAACATCCCTATAAACAGTTAACAATACAAACACTAAAAATAGAAAAGAGTGATTGCATATGTCATACAAGATATTATGCATAGTTAAGCTTTTCAAGATCAATTCAATGAGTTTTGAAAAAAATAATCAAAGCTTAAATTGAATGGATAGACGAGCATAAATATATTTATTTAACTTTACAACTTATGTTATGCGAGCCCCTTATTGTCATGGTATGGTTGTTTGGCCAAGGATAGGTGTCAAGTGATAACAATAGATGCATAGAAAATGTGAGTTGTTTTACAAGAAGCAAAGAAATTGAATTGTGAAATTCTTTTCACTAAAATTGTAATATGTATTTAGGTTAATTTGAATAAAAGTGTTTCTACTAAAATGATTATCTATATTGCAAATTACAGGCAATCAAAATGTATATTATTTTTTTTTATTTGTAAAGTTTACTTTAACGATGATTAGTTGTATTTAGAAAAAAATAAAAACACTCTTATTTGTAGAAAGATTAGAAATAAAAAGGCCCAATACAATTTTGTAAAATATGAGGAAAACTAGTTGTATTTAAAAAAAAAAAAAGTCTTCTTTGTAGAAAGATTGGAAATAAAAAAGACCCAATCGAATTGAACAACTTCCATGGATTGACATAAAGTTAGAAAACAAATGTTTTAATAAGTATTTTGATGGGACACTTATTTGTAGGATGAGACTTAATGTTTTTGCATTTTTAAGTGGTACAAATTCAATTTGAAATTTGCAAAAAAATATATACATATTAATTTTATTTATTTACTTGGCATGTGTAAGTGTTTGTTTGTATTTATTTAATTTAAAATATAAATTTTTAATAAATAATTTTTTGTTTTTTAATGTTAAATTCATTAGTTATTTTTTTAAATATTTTTTTAATGTATAAAAATATGTTAATAATTTAATATGTAAAAGTATTTAATAAAAGTAAAAAACTTTTTTATAAATTACTAAAAAAATTATTTCAAGTGGTATACTTTTTCTTAATAATTATTGTTATTATTTATTATATTTGAAAGATAAAGTAATGTTTCTACTCTCGTAATTATATTATTAAATTTCAATTAAATATTAAATCACTAACACGTAAATGGATAATTATAACTAAATTAAGGTAAACACACTTGTTCATCTTTCATCAATATTATTCATTTTAAATAATTAAGTTAAAACCATAGTTTCAAAAAGTTTTATACTATTTTCAAAATTTTAATGTTTAAGTTTCTTCATCATACTTAAAATATTTCATTTTTTTTAAACTATGAAGAGAAGCTTTCTATTAATAAAAAAGGAGGTACATCACACATACACATTATCAATACAAACACCATCATAAAAATAAGAACCATTTACACCCTAAAGGACAACATTACAGAGCTAAAATTAGACCATTATCATTTTCAGTCGACCACGCTGCCATTGGCCAGGGAAAGTATAAACACAACGAGAAATAACAAAAGTATGTACCAAATCTGGCAGTGATCATGCCAACTACCTGAGGTCACAAAGACATGAAGAAGGAATTACGAGATACAAGAGCAACAACAAACTGCCAACAAAACCAAAAGAGCCAATAACTAAACAACCCATGAGTGCATGCCACAATTTTCAGAATATCCATTAAGCCCGCAGAAAGGGAAAGATCCAAAACTGGCCATGATACCCTCTCAATCAATATCACCTTCATGCCATAATCAAAACGTGCAACGAGCAAGTACCAAGATTAAGCCATCAGACCATAGAGAATCATCATCTAGAGACTGTGCGACCAAAACTCCAAAAGGAGGCCAAGGAGTGTCAGCACTTTGTGCCATGCAAACCAAACGAGAAGTTCCACCTAAAAGGAAACATCCTCTAACATGGAAGAACATGTTGCTTCATAGCACCCTGGCCAGTGCAAACACAATTCATATCATAGAGCCAAACTCTTGAGATAAACCAACTTCACCTACACTCCACAAAACCACAAATAACAGTGATGCCACCCAAGCCAAGGAGAAGGAAGGCGAGCATACAACCTCACCTCCTTTCCCACAAGTTAGGTACCCTCACCACCCCAAATACACAAGCCTTCATTTAAATCGACTAGACTTGTACTACATCTTCCAACACCCTCCACCAATTTTCTACCACGTTTGATCCATGTGTTGAGGGGGCACATCCCACAAAGAGTCTCCATTAACATTAGTAATACCACCCATCACACAAAAATATTTCATTCTTTGAATTAAAAAATATAATAAAAAAATAATACAAATTATTAAATTAAAACCAATCTATGAAAGAATTCACTATCATTTTCAAAAATTTACATAAGATATTTCACTCTTTAGACATAAAAGAATAATAATACAAAATTATTTGAAGATAAAAATGAGTATGCTCAGCGTCCCCATATTTATCATAGGTTATGTATTATAAATAATAAAAATAAAATTTATTTATTTATTGTGTGTAAAACATTAATTTTTAAATATATTTTACGAGTTGAAGATTATAATTTTTGGATTGAATTTTTTAATAAAATGATAATAAAGAATAAAGTAGGAGTAAATTCTCTTAGGGAAGAAAACTAATTTTAGGATGTGAAATACTTTTTCTCATACACTTTTCAAAATAAAATTTATTGGTTAAAGATTGATTATAAATTTTTGAATTGGGTTTTGTGATAAACTGAAAATAAAATATTTTATTAATATTTATTTATCGTCCCAACAGCTAAACAAAAATTAAATGAATTGATAAAAATTAAATCCATGTTAAACTTAAGTAGATGAATTGATAAAAATTAAATCCATATTAAACTTTAAGTAGTTCAAACCTATCTTAAAAACTAAACACAGTAAAATTTGAAAAATTAACATTTCTTTTTAATGAATGGTATACTTAATTACGCCGTAAGGCGTTTCCCTCTGGAATCCATCCCCCTTTTTGCCTACCTGTCATCCTTGGACACCGTTCGATTAAATGTTAGACGATTACAAAAATTTGAACCGTCGATCAAAACCGTTACAAATAGTTTCTCATCTATGGTAGGTGAAGCTCCGATGCTCTGTTTCCCTCGCTGAATCGTTCAGTTAAAGGTGCGTGCGGGGTTAACACCGTTTCTTGAATTCATGGACGATACTCTACAGTCGAAAATGGTCCATTTCAGGTTTAACGAGCAAGCCATCCCATTATTTTGGCAAATCAAGGTAACGCTACAGAGAACTCCTCGCAGGCAGTAGAAGATCTGGTACTCAAATCTTGGATTGTCCCCCGTGCATGTTATCCTGAAACCATAATTGCAAGATCAGTGTTAGACGCGTCAGCCGCAGTAGCAGTCACAAATTTGCATTTTAAGTTCAATCGTCGGATGGCTTGTTCAGGGCCCAATTATAGACGTGTTTCCTGGTGTCAAATCTCGGTTAAAATTCATCACAACAAACATGGAAGTCGTATTCATCCTGGTAGGGTGGGCAATCATCGGCTGGAGATGTCTTATCTCTGTAGCGTACTATGGAAGATGGCAAAGCTGGAATCCAAATGAAAGATGGTATACCTATTTCCAGGTAGAGGACTTTTGGACCAGGTACATCGTTGAGTTGTAGGAAGCAGCATCCAAGAAGCAGAAAAGTATTGTTGATGAAAAGGTAAATAAAATGATTGGCTCGGAAGGAATAGAAATATGTTTCTTATGGGCCTTTTCAAGTTTCCCAGCAAATCTATTTGTACCCTGAATGGAAGTCACTATTTTATCATAGAAATTTATACTTGAAAAGTGATGATCTTACATTCATAATAAGGCCTCATGCTAATTGGAAATTAGTCTTGAATCCCTACAAATTACACAATTTAGTTTATGTCATAATGGAACCATTTTTACACCCAGTTTGATGATTTAATGCACCTGTAACTCTGCTTCTTTAGATTGAATGCAGTTGTGGGAAGTCATGAAGTCGTTGTCGATGATGGTTAGTGTAATAATTCTATTGTATTTGGCAACAATGTTGAAGATCCAGTAGCTGCTCTTAATGTACAAGGCTGGAACAACTCTTGATTTCATTTTTGTGAGGTATCATCTTTTCTTCTCCCCATAAAGATATAAGCTATGGAGGATGAGTGGATGGCTATAACGACTTTGAATGTGTAGTAATCCTCTGGATGGTATTTATTGTGAGAATGTCATGCGCTTGAAAAGGTTTCCAAATCAAAAGAAAACGCAGCTTGGACGTACATTCCTAAGGAGAAGGCCATAATGAAGGGTTCGTCTTCCTCATTATCTGTACTAAAGATCCTCTGCATACATGCCAATGAAGAATTTGTTGCTATTTTGTTGAACACATATCTAGCCTGTCCTTTGGTAGAAATTCTACATGCACCATTGAAAGAAGCTTCTGGATGTAGGGAATTGGTGATGCAACATATATTCATTATGTGAGTAATAAGGAGCGGAACATAGATTTTCCCAAAGAAATTGAGGAAGATGAAGCCCTAGAAGAAATTCTTATCAAGGCATTCATGGATTGGAGAAGCAGGTCAAAGATGGAAGCTTCTAGCTACTTAGGTTGTTTAAACCCCCATGACTGATTTATTGGATTGGGGATGTTGTAACATTTTCTTGGCAAAATGATACAGTTAAAATTTTTGAGCTTTTCCAGAAATCCACCATCTTTGTAGGAAGAAGAAAGGAATGTCATTGATACATTTGTGATTATTTCTTTCAACAGGGCTCTCTTGAATGATTTATTGGATTGGGGATGTTGTAACATTTTCTGGGCAAAATAATACAGTTAAACTTTTTTGAGCTTTTCCAGAAATCCACCAGCTTTATTGGGTGTTCTTATTCTCATTACAATTGGTATATGGCCCAAAGATTTTTTCACTGTATTCTTTGCATCATAGTCGAGCTGTAGTCAAGATATTATAGGGTTGCATTACTCAATGATTATCAATGGCATACCTTAGTGTGAGTACTATGACATGGGCATTATCACCTTTTGCTGCATCTATCACACAATGTTTTTAATTGCACCAACAAAAGTCATTGAATTGTAGTCATAACAATGCCAGGGCTCTGTAATGAATGTGAGGCATATATGTTCATAGCAATGAGATGGAATAGTGAATGGATGGGCAAGCAATGTTCTATTTGCACTTCGTTTTATGATTGTGATATTGTCGGTGGCAACTAGATTAAACTTCCTCATTGGTCATATCAAAGATCTCTTAGGAATGGTTTATTTGGGTTTCAAGTCTGCTAGGTGTATATTGTGCATTGGTGAAGCTCACTGCCAGGGAACCACCCCCACGCAATTCCACTTTTGGTTTTTGTCATTCCACTTTTCGAATCTCAGCCAGCGGACCGAGAGAGCCAACAAGCAAATATCCAGGTGTTGAAAAATCCAAGCATGTCACCAAGAATCAAACATTAAGTGTGTGCCAAGAAAGAAAAAGTGCGCCCACGAAGAGAACTCATGAATATCAAATGCACAACGCATTCAATAAAGAGATGAACACATTTCCATATATACATTTTAAGAAATATTTTAGCGTTGGAACTTGGTAGGTTCATGCTTCTTCGTGAGACCAATATAAATGTATTGTTTCAACATCATTGGTGGCAGATTTATGCAACATATTTGATCGTTTAAGTTTAACAGATTTGCCTTTTCTTTTCCTACAAAGAAATTTCTCTTTATATGTGCTGGAGTTATTGGGATATTCTTTAGGAACTAGCAGGCATGCAAATTTATATTTTTAAATCCCTAATTCTCCTCATCATTTGCAAATTGTTCATCTTCATCTATGCAAGAAGACGACTTAGCTTCAAAATATTTGTAAGACAGAAAATGTAAATTTTACAAATATGGAGCTAATAATAAATGCCCTGTGGTGTCAGAACATTGTTTTCTTGGTTTCCTTTGAGCAATATCATTGGAGAGCCGTATATTCTTCAAATTGGTGAGGGACCTTCAGCCCAATGCATCAGTGGCTTCATGGGATTAGATGTTCCTCTTCCAATAGTGGCAGATTTATTCAACATATTTGATCATTGAAGTTTAACAGATTTGCCTTGCCATCACATTCATCTCCTCCAAATTCAACTGAATTTCTTAATGCTGTCTCATTTTCTTCATGCAATCCTTCGGGAAAGCTTCCTATTTCCACCACAATCTAAGTGAAGATGGAACAGTAGCATTAAGAATTTCTGAAGTGAGTTTGCCCTTATTTTCTTATCGTTTTGGGAAATAAATTGGGGTTTATTAACATATTCTTAATTATTCACTGCATATCTCTGTACACAAAGCAAGTTCGTTTGGAAGGGCATCAGTTTGAATACAAAGAGCAGTTTACCCTTATTTATTAACTATTCAGTTAGGTTGGATAAAGAACCATCTAGAAGATGGAAGCAGAATATTGAAGAAACTAGTTTTGTTTGTAGATTTTGGGAAATCCTCTAAAGACCCAGGATTCGGCATCGACTAGAGAGACAATTTATTTGATATGGTTTATAAACAAATATATGCTTCTGCTAGCATGGGAAGAGTAGGTGGAGGAGCCATGTTTTGGCAGCTGATGGCAAAAGGAATGAGCTCATATAGAGATGGTATGATATTGTCTTGTCTCAGAGTCCTTCTACAACATCTAACACCAATATGATGCATGTTCACTCAGGAGGATGCACAAAGACTTTATTTGTACAAATTAGTCCTCATGAAAATGACATGGGAGAAACTTTGTGCTTACTAAACTTTTCCAATAGAGTTCAAGGATTAGAGCTTGGTCCTACTCGGAGGTAGCAAGATGTAAGTTTTCACTGTAGCATGGTCCTTGCCTTTTCTTGATATTTTTCTGACTTTCAAAAATTGTCAAAAAAACATTAATTAATGTTATATGCTATTGCCTTACGACGTTTCCATTGCAACATCTGGTGCAATTAAATTAATTAAATTGTAAAATGATGTATAATGATGATTGAATAATGTTACAAATTTAAGTTAAAACTCAAATTTCCAAGGCCAAAACCCTCAAGAAGTGCCAAGTTGTGTTCATGACTGCACAGGATGAAAGACTCGGAATAACATCTGAAATTCTTAATAGTATGAAAATAATCAAACTGCAAGCATGGGAAGAAAAATTTAAAGAGCTGATAGAAAATCTCCGAGCTGTGGAGTTCAAATGGTTGTCTTCAGCACAATTTACTAGAACATATGGTACCATACTCTACTGGATGTCACCCATCATTACTGCATCTATAGTTTTTGCCGGGTGTGCTATCATAGGGGATCCACCGTTAACTGCCACAACCATATTTACAATGCTTGCAACATTCTGTGTGATACAAGATCCAGTGAGAATGCTACCTGAAGTTTTGGCTATATTAATTCAGGTTAAAGTCTCCTTAGATCGTTTTGGACAAGTTCTTAGAATATGATGAGCTGAGACTAGATTCTGTTGTGAGGAAAGCACTTGCCGGATCCCAGTATACCATCGAAATTCATCAAGCCATACTCAGCTGGGATCCAGAATCTTCATTGACAAAGCCAACATTTGAAGGGAATAAATCTGCACATTAAAACTGGAGAAAAGGTAGCAATTTGTGGCTCAGTGGGATCAGGGAAATCTGCTCTGCTATATACAATTCTTGGAGAAATCCCAAAAATTTCAGATGTAAGTGTAGCATTAACTACTCTTCTTGAGCAAAAGTAGCCATTTCATAGTTCAACAAGATTGTAGATGCAGCTTTTTTGCTTTCTATATACATAAATTCTTCCGTAAACTTTTTGATTGGACTACGTGCAGGTTGAAGTATATGGCAATGTTGCCTACGTGGCACAAACAACTTGGATTCAGAGTGGTACTGTCAGAGATAACATACTCTATGGGAAACCAATAGACAAAATTCAATACAAGAAGGCAATAAAAGCTTGTGCATTAGACAAGGATATAGAGAGTTTTGCTCATGGAGATATGACTGAGATTGGGGAGAGAGATTGAATATGAGTTGAGGACAAAAATAGAGGATTCAGTTGGCTAGAGCAGTATATAACGATGTTGACATTTATCTATTGGATGATCCCTTCAGTGCAGTCGATGCTCATACAACGTCAACTCTATCAAATAAGGAGGAGACATTACATAAGAGAGACTCCAAGACTTGCTAATATTGCTTGTCGTAGTATGAAAAATCTGGTTTACCTCTGTATCAGATCTGTAAAGATCTTAGAATGAGATCCAGACATATTAATGTGAAAATTTCTGTGCATATTAAATATAAAAGATTTGAGTTTTGCGTTATCAAAGCTATAGATTGAGAACTACATGGATTGCTTGATAGGATGGCTGGTTTGATTTGTATATCAGGATTGCTAGCTTCTTTGTGGTGGTAGTGTGAGATCAATTGGGAATTGCTACTCGTTTCATACTTCAAGAGGGAAATGAATTTCCCAATGATGGTGGTGATGAAGGAACCCAACAAAAGCATAGAGAATAGCATAGTTGATTGGATAAAAAAATCAATTGTGTAAATACAAATAACACACCCTACAAAATGATGTCTTCTTGAATATTGATCAATATGAATGATTTCCCTTTCACAGTTCTTGTGTTTTGATTCTTTATGAATAGGAATTGATTCATTCAACTAAAATTGGTATTGTTGATTTTGATGGTACTTCTGTTCTCCAGCTTGATGATTGGGTGCTGTGCCGAATTTACAAGAAAAATGGTCATTCTCAGAGAGTACAAGGGGTAGAACGAGATGAATCACCAAGTGCAGATGAAGTGATGGCTTCTTTGCCTGATATTGATCAGCAAAACAAACTGCAACTGCCCAAAATTGCCTCTTTCAGTGGGTTGTTGGAGAGTGACGATCCTTTCATAGATGGTTTTTTAAACGATGAAGCCATGGATGGCAATGGAAACAGCAACAGACTACCTCAAGTCTAGTTCTCCAACCTCTCTCACAACAATTTCAGCAATAACAATGACAACAATAGCGATTGCCGTTATGAAGTTGTCCCAAAACAAAAAGAATTAGCAGTGGAGAATGACAACAAATTCAATTCTCTCAAGAGGACCCTCTCCTTAGCATATGGGCACGATGAAACCAAACATGCAAAGAGATTCAACAACATGCAGAACAACTATAGCTACAACGTCAACATTAATGTTTCAGCCTTGCTTAATTCAATGCAGCCCAATCAAACTTTCCAACAACAGAACTTCCTAAGCGCATTGCGTCATAAGGAATATATCCTGGCAGGGATTTAGTTCATCACAATGTGACATGGTTTAAGGTCTTCATATTTCTAGGCAAATACATTAGAATGTTGTTTGAAAAGATTAACATGCCTCTCCTTAAAATTTTGTATATCGATATGGATACCCAGTTGTTGTTTGCGTGAATTCATTTGTTTAACTTCACCTTCAACTAGGCAATCTTTAAGGTATCTAAACAAGTTCAATGGATATGTATGACTACTTTTATTCCATTTCATAGGCACTTTAACCCTCGAATAGGGTTTTTGGCATGGCTTCCTCAATTCAAACTCATTATCATCGACCCTTGCTTTCAAAAAAGCCCATTCACATTTCAATATTCTTCCACACACTATGCCTTACGGCGTTTCCTTTGCAACATTAGGTGCAAATGCTACTTATTTTAATTTTAACCTTTTTTTTAGTGAGGTTTTTATTGTTTTGCATTTTTAAATTAGGAGGTCGATATTTAAAATTTTCGATATTCTACATATTTATACATCCTTAATTAACTTTTCACTCCACATGAAATAATTGTTTGTAAAAAACAATATTTTTTAACAATGGACATAAAAATAACCATTTTTAACATAAATATAACTAAAAAATACACGTTTTGATAATTTTTTGCTAGAATTGACATGTCAAAATCACAATTTTTATATGATAATTTTAACTAAAAATGGTTAAATAATAGTTTTTTTTATGAATTTCATGTCAAAAAAATAATAATAATCACTTTTTTTTTCAAAAAATAATGATTAACTTAAAAATCAATGCGAAAATCACATATTACAAATATTGAACGTATAACAACCTTAATTGAGTGTTTATTCTTCTCATAAAATGTCAAAGTCAAAACGTTGCAAAGCTTGATTTCCAAGCATAACTTAAATTTAATCAACAATGTCACGTAATCCAAACTCTTCGTCCTCTAGAGTTTCATCATTGTCTTCTTCCACAATATTTTATGTTTCCTTTTGGTCATTTTCCTCTTCTAATGGGTCTTTGATATTTGTGAATCTCCCAATGTATGTCTTTCCAACCATTCCATGTAATGGTGGTTGGGGTTCCTTTGCCTTTTTTGCCACACGTGATTCACTAAAGTCCCCTTTCTTCAACCCAATTTCTTGCATTGCATCTGGAAGAAATTGAAGAGCATTAATTCTTTGCTGAAATGTTTAGAAATTTTCTTGAATAACTATTTCAAATACCATTTAAGAAAATATGGTAATGCAAGCACATACTCAACGCCCATGTCACTTTTATAAAATAGAATGTATTTATCATTCTACTCAACATTCATTTTTATCAAAATTCAATATTTTCACAAACATGAAATCACTTTAAAACATTTTATATCAATTTTATACCAATTTTCAAAATTAATAAAAGAAACCCAACTAATTTAATAATGGTGAATTGTAATATATAAAAATAACTCACTACATATCATCCACTACCAATGTTAATCAAGTGAAGAAAAAAACACTATAATTCATCCAAACACAATTAATTTTATATTTATTAAAAAAAATCAAAATTATATATGTTCAAGTCTACATGTGAAATTCATTTATATGATTAAGACTTGCTTACACACTTGTTTCCCTTGTAATCAATTCATCTCAATAGAATTATCAGTGAAAACAAATCTTATCTATGCAAAGATATAAAAGGTAAGCTTCTTCAAAAAACTTTTTTATTTCCACCAAGTGATTTTTCTATTTATCAATTTAATAATGATGTGTGGAATTAAACCATATCAATTTATTAGAAATTATTGAAATTTTTATTTATTAACACCAATCTAGTCAAAACGATCCCAAATCTCCCAAAAACGACTGTTTTAACCTCATGCATTCGAACAAAATGAGCCTAACAGACCCTAAATAAAATGAATTAAGTGAGTTGTTGACTCAGCCTAACAAATCCTAACTGACATAGCCTAATCACATTCCAACTTCAAGTCATTAACTAAAATAGTCGAAAGACCCTCTCCCTATATCTCAAGTCTTGAAGCACTTGGTTGCCTTCATTTACCAAACATTGCTTGCATACGTTTGCACTTGATTTGGTTTATAACAATTTGCTTAGCCAAAGAGAGCAGGGAATCCATTTGTGGTTATTTACAGATTTGCAAATGGAAAATGCAAACTATTTTATGCAATCAACGAAGAATTGCAAATTGCAAATTACAGATTTGCAAATGAAAAATATAAACTATTTTATTCTGTTTCGATGAGATAAATAAATATTTGACATTTTCACCATTTATGACAATCAAATTTCCGCCCTTCTCTATTCTTATTTCATTACCTTCTTTTTGAATCTTGAACATTGGTTTTATCCCATCCTCTTTTTTCTCCTTAGATATTAGCACTTCTAGGTTTTCTTAGGATTCCACCCCCTTATTTTATCATACCCATATTTCCTTATTTTCGCAATACACCTCTTAAAATATTGTGCCATGGAATATCAATCATCTAAAAGGAACTTTCCAATAGTCCAAATGTTGATTGAATATTTATTTTCCCCATTACATGGATATGTCCTTTGGATGTAGTTCCAAATCAATTAATAGTTGAATAAATATCCTATCCACCATGGTTCAATACTCTTATTCAAGGTTGATGTATTCCAATGAAGTCCATTTCCAATAATTTCCAATAAATGATTTCAATAAATGATAACAATCCGTCTCATAATCATCCATATCATATGATTTTCCATATTCATCAAATCTCGCTCCAATTCAAAATGTTGTGATTGTTGAAAGTGACATTTTTGTAGTTGCTTTTCTTTTTTGTAGCCGAATCACAGGTTATCATATCTCCATACATGGTATACCAAAACTAAAAACCAAGGGATCTAGAGAAATAAGTTTATGGTTTTCCACCTAGAAGCCATGCATGCCATCATTGAAGCTTGGTCAATGTCACAGTAAAATAGTCCTAAGCGGTGGCAAAGTAATGTGATAAATAATAAATTTGTTGATGCAACATGAACGATTAGATCCCACAAAATTGAGTCATGTAATATACCAGAGATATTCATGCTCTCGTCATGAATCTCTCATATCAACAACTCAATCCTTGTAACCCACATGATTTGTAATTCATTTATTTTGTCCCAAATTAAAGTAGTGGAACTCTCAAACAATTATTGTCTTCTAACTTTATAAATACTTGCGATTCCTTTTATGGAAGCAAGTCAGATGTTTGGTAACACTTTGAAGTTAATATAATATTTTTTGGTCTTTTAATTCCTCAGTGTATGATGCATTGTTCATGATCTATTTTAGAATTGTAGTTATAGCATTTTGAAATCTCTGAGTTTACTCTAATAATTTGTGACCCAACTAGGAAGGCCCCCTGTGATGAGGACACACATTGTCTTTATTAGTTTTATTTCTTATCATTGTGAATTTAATTTTATTTTCTTGTAGAATAGATTTCAATAAATGATAACAATCTACCTCATAATCACCCACATCATATGATTTTCCATACTCATCAAATCTCACTCCAATTCAAAATGTTATGATTGTAGAAAGTGACATTTTTGTAGTTGCTTTTCTTTTCTGTAGGCGAATCACCGGTTATCATATCTCCATACATGGTATACCAAAACTAAAAACATGATAAGAAACATGTTTTCTATGGGAAGAATCGGCGAAGGCGATTTTGAGAATCACCGGGTGGCGGGGCGATTCTGAGAATCGCCCCACCACCAAGCTTTAGCCGTAGCTGTGTGGTTATTACCATGGACATGCCGACGATTTATTTAATATAAATATTCGTTCGTTTCTGCCATCTGTAAAAAGCGTTGACTCACTCCGTCCCACAATCGTATTGCTACGAGGGCGACTGACGAGCTTGAAAATCATTTTAACATTGCGAACGAAGTAACACACAGAAGCAGGGAAATAATCCGCATAGCATTTTGCGCAGAGAGTTTTGGGTGGAGACGACACAGAAGCATGAGGATGCGGATTGTCCTGTGTGTGTTTAATATATACAATAAATAAACAACAACTCGGCCACTTTTCAATATACGCCAAAAGTGCAGTTGTTTATATTAATACTCAATATACACGAATAATTATTGTTGGTTCTTATCTAATCACACGTCATCCATTTAGCAAATGTCATCTGTTTAGGAAAATAAGAGAAGAAATTTCACGCAAAAATCTGAAACTTGAATGTCATGATCATGAATTTAGTGACAAAGCCAACTCCCCATAACTAAGTTGAAATCCCTTTGGCATGCTCCCTTTGGCATGCTCCATTGAGCCCAATTGGTGTTCAAAAGAGCAGTTTACACAAAGATTGTTCAATGCATTTCCTGCAACAAAGATTTTTGCAAACAGGGATATTGTTCAACAATAGCAGGTTTCTTTTTGCAGCGATATTATTCAACAATAACAAAATTCTTTTTGCATGGATATCATTCAACAATAACAAAATTATTTTCGCAGGGATATCATTCAACAATAAAATATTTGTAAAAATATTTGTATGGAAGTAAAGAATGTTAAACTAATTAAACCAATTGTTAGCGAGATAAAATAATCCTCACCAGAGCACAGTTGCAGTTGCAATGCAATAATTAGTTTTCAGGCGGTGGGGCGATTTTGAGAATTGCCCCGCCACCAGTGGTGGTGGCCGGGCGATTCTGAGAATCGCCCCATCTAACTCTATTTCCTCTTCATCAACTCCAGCAGCCAAAATTTCTCCAAATAACTCGTCAAAGATCACTGCTATAATTTCACCATCTTCACAGCATCAAATTAAAGTATTTGGAGTAAAAGCGACTCCCTCAACTCCGCAAACAATCTGCTAAATGTCCAAAATCATGTGGAGTGCTCATACTTTTGAATAAATATTAATATTGTTCAAAAATCCCCTGGAATATATTAATATTGTTCAAGACATTTGCGGAGCTGAGGGAGTCGCTTTACTCCAAATACTTTAATTTGGCGCCGTGAAGATGGTGAAATTATAGCAGTGATCTTAGACGAGTTCTTTGGAGAAATTTTGGCCGTTGGAGTTGATGAAGAGGAAATAGAGTTGGATGGGGCGATTCTCAGAATCGCCCTGCCATGGTGGTGGGGTGATTCTCAGACTCTATTTCCTCTTCATCAACTCCAGCAGCCAAAATTTCTCCAAAGAACTCGTCAAAGATCACTGCTCAATGATTTTGATTTTGACTTGGGGTTTAATTCTATTTTTATGCTGCACGCTATTTCTGTTTTTACAGTGTATGCTACTTCATGTACATACTATGGAGTTGGATTCTGATACATGCAATGGTGAGCAATACAACAAATTTGGTTGGTTTTTGGAAAATATACGAGTAACCTTTTTTTTTCATGCTTAAAAGCGACGCATCGTCAATGTTATCCTCGTGGCAGAATTCCCAATTGTAATCTCAATTTCCTCATGTAGCTTCTGAAGGTTAGCAATACGGTTGCAATATTTTTTTCATGTAGTTTATGCAAATTGGATAGAGGTCACAAAACATTTGGCCATCAAGTGAAATTATAGTAATGGCTTTTGGAATAAATTGATAAAAATCTTGCGCAATCTTTGAGGATTGGTAAGCTAAGGATTTTGAAATTTGCTTAAAATTTGCATATATATGGTGAAGATCTGATTAATTTTATATAAGATATCCTTAATATGAATTTTTTAGTTGCTACTTTCAAGTTGTTTTGATACTAGTTGACCGTCTCTATAAACTATAGATGTTATGTGATATCTTCCTAAAGTTGAATTATTCATTTCACATCTAGGTTTTAGTTAAAATTATTGGTAGTCTATCAAGTAAAGGCGCGAGTTAAATTCACTCTGGAATCTAAAATGGGCATTGTACAAAGGTCCTTTGTAGCATATTTGGTTTCTTCAATAGTCCAACTCGCATGTGATTACATTGACTGCAACCGTCTATTTGGTTTATTCAAGAGTTCAACTTGCATGCGATTACATTAGCTTTAACGTCGGTTTCTTCAATAGTCCAATGTGCATGTGATTACATTGACTGCAACCCTATATTTGAATTGGTTTATTCAAGAGTTCAACTTGCATGTGATTACATTACCTTTAACGTCATCCATTTTGTAGAAACAAGAGAAATACCTAATGTTCATACCAAAATTCACATTATAAAATGGGGTTTTTTTAAGAGACTTCTTATGATTATTAATATTGAAGTTCACTTTCCAAGGATCGTGATAACTTAACTTGGGTCTATAAACGTATTGTTTAAAGACAAGGAATCCAATATAAGTTGTTTTTGAACTTTAAGGGAATATAAAATGTGAATGTGATTACATTGACTGCAACCCTCTATTTGAATTGGTTTATTCAAGAGTTGAACTTGCATGCGATTACGTTACCTTTAACATCATCCATTTTGTAGAAACAAGAGAAATACCTAATGTTCATACCAAAATTCACATTATAAAATGGGTTTTTTTTTAAGGGACTTCTTATGATTATTAATATTGAAGTTCACTTTCCAAGGATCGTGATAACTTAACTTGGGTCTATAAACGTATTGTTTAAAGACAAGGAATCCAATATAAGTTGTTTTTTAATGTTAAGGGAATATAAAATGTGAATTTTTATTCAACTTCGCTTTATCACATGCCTCTTCAAGATCATGCATTTAGTAGAAGCAAGAAAAACTCCCTATGTACTATTGTTGATCTTCACACCTTATAACATATTAAATAATTTTTATAAAAAAAAATGCATAATCACTTTTCGTTTTGAAGGTGTTTTTGGCACAATTTTTGCACATAAAAATTCGGCGTTACTGACATTTTTTTAAAATGTTGAAAATTGACCCTAAAAACAACGCCATCATTCCAGTAGCAACACTTTTCATTTTCAGGGTGCTTTTTGCACAATTTTTGCACAAAAAATTCATTTTCACTGACATTTTTAAAACATGTTCAAAATTGACCCTAATAAAAAAACCATCCTTCCAGTATACACACCATTCATTTTTAGCACTGCTTTTCATGTTTTTTTGGGGTTTTTTGGTCAGAGTTCCCATTTTGAGTTTATAGTTCCCGTTTCAAAGTTTACATTGTTTTAGGGGATCTCCCCGGTAATAAGTACCAATTAGACCTCAGACCATTTGGTGTAGGAGTCCCAGTAGTGGGTCGTATGGTAATGCCTTGACCATGATTTCGCATAAAGGCAAGTAAGATAACTCTATTGGTAGAAAGGGTGTGACAGTTGCAGTGAGCCAGGGAAGGTGCATGAGAGGTTATAACACATGGGGGTTGAGATGAGTGTGCCCCTTGGAAACCTGTGAGAGCACGGAGTTAAAAAGGGAACGCATCAGCAAATATGCATCACAACATGGAAGGCA
This sequence comes from Pinus tabuliformis, assembly GCA_031772625.1. Lineage (NCBI taxonomy): Eukaryota > Viridiplantae > Streptophyta > Pinopsida > Pinales > Pinaceae > Pinus > Pinus tabuliformis. Next base: position 586,059,146 of record CM062819.1, on the reverse strand, counting down.
AGTTAGCTAGCAATCCAAAGTGATGGTTAAACCAATAACATATTTCAAAAAGATTCATACATACATACACCGATAGCTATACATGCATGGCTAAGCAAATATATGCATATATCATTTAGAGTAAACCATATAGCATATAATACAATACAACATATGCATGAAACATATTGGCTCTTGTTATATTAAGAAGTGTAAGTTCCAGTCATACAATACATCCATGTCCAACCACTAGTTCTGACAACGAAACATTACAGCCACAACCGGCTTCTCCTCCAAAGAGATATACTAGCTCTGCATAGTGGAGAAGCCAAGGCTCATTACAATACTATCCAAGCTCTCTCTAAGATAGTCTTATCGGAAGCTTGGCTAACCAGAAGCCTTTATAATGAGTTATGAGGTTCTATTTATAGCAGAGAGTGGGCTGACCCTTGACATTCCCTTTTGTGATAGTTCATCTACCCTCATGACTCTTCATCTACTCTATTACTGTTACATCCAAATATTAACACTTGAACTTCCACTTAACAAGAGGCTACATTACAATGCACATGCGCTCATGTGAGACAAAATGGATTAAGCAAGCCATGCATGTGATCACTGACACTTTGTCCATTGTGGTGAGACCAACTCTTTGATGTTGTTGTGATGGTGAAGGTGGTGAGCTAATGTCAAGCTTGTTCATCTGTGATGGTGTGCATGCGTTGAATGGTGACATCTTGCTGAGGTGAACTCTTGCCTCTGTTGCATCCAGGTGCATTGGTATGGCTCCTCAGTCCAACTCATTTACTATCATGTGCATGGTCTTCTTGGGTGCAGCTAAACTGACAGCACACTGATGCATAGTGTCCATGTTGATCTTTGACTGTGTGCTAGTGGTCATCCACATCAACTGTCAACTACATGTTCAGCTCCAGTCAGATTTGATTCTTGTCTTCGCCTTTGTGAGTGTGTTGAATGGATGTGATAGCATGCTTACGGACATTGACATGCATGTTGCCGAATTCCCTTGCATGTGACCAACAACACTACTCACCATGTATCCTCCATACCAGCTATTAGGATGGATCTATAACTTCTACGGGTGAAATTTCATTCGTGAGTGCATGTTGCACTCCTTGCTATACCTATTCCTACTACAACTCATTCTCTCGTCTATGCAGCTCATATTATTCCTTAAGTTGTTGCTTCAGCACATGCAACTCCTTCTTTGTTCCTTTCTTTGTTTTCACGTGATCTTCATGTCGCATCGTCACTCATAGCCAGAGTCTCCAAATTTGCTTTCATCACAAGTGGATCTTCTTGAGCTTGCAACTTTGTTCCACCGTTGTGTTGTCAAAAACCTTCCTCTTGCATTCGTTGCATCCGGTATGCTACCTTCAACTATTGTTCATGGTGTTGCTTGCTGTGATGTGGCTGCCATCATATCTTGATGTCCTTGTCTATGAACAACTTGATGTCTTTGTGGGTAGGAAATTTCATATACACTTGATCGACTACATCCCCAAGTGTGCTATGAATGGTGTCTACAAGTCTACTCTCCTAGAAAACATTGTACCTTTACTGCTAAGAGGCAGATGAACACCTGCGACACCTGGAGACATGGCAACACTCATGGCAAGAAATCTATCAGTCGAAAACCAAAACAAACTTAAGAACTAACTTGTAACATACCTCGGTGAGGCATAGCTCGAGCCGAGGCTGCCCAAACTCACCGATGAGCAACTAAAAGCGAATGTGAATGTGAATGCATAGGGATACTGAGTGTAAGCATAAGTGAATGATTGTGCATGCAAACAGTGAATGAAAGATTTAGAAAATGAAACAACATCCATGTGGGTGAGGAGAGTCACCGAATCGACGATTTTTCATGAAATATAGTTTCATGCATGCAACAAAAATGAGATGTTAACAAAAACTGAAATGGTGCTAGTATGTATCCAAATGACAACAAGCGCTCACTAAAATCAAGCAAATGACATTCATATGAAGCGAAACACAAAAAGAGCCAGAAATGAACCACAAGACATGAAAAGCGAGCTCACCCCAAAACAACTGAGCTGAATGTACCAACGACTCCTACATGCAATGTGGGATGTTAGATATTGATGTCAAGAATGAGCTCTATAGCATCCGATTGATGAGTTTTGATAAAATCGAGGTTGCGACATGCATGCCACAAATCTAGGGAAAGCGACACTTAGTGGGAGGTTTATGAAATGATCCTTGCATGTACCTCCAACTACTAAAAATAGATCCCTGAAACAAGGGATCCCTTTGCATGATGCGTTGGGAGAAGTAGCCCATGCATGCAAGTCAGTTTTCATCGGTCCCCGAGGGAACCGGTCAACTCAACTGCACATGCAATAGTCTGCTCAGCTGGGAGGGGGCTTGTTACATAGGATTTTGTCACTGACCCTATACTCCACGTTCCATGATCCTGGAGTACCTTCGTAGTGAACCCAACATGCTTCCCCTTCATGAAGAAACTCCCATTGTGTCCCTCTTCATGATCAAAACAATTCCCTTTTGCATCATTTCCAAAAAATATTATGTTTTCCTAGTCTACAAGACCAACGCTAATGACCCATGTCCTCCTCGCATCAATATACAGGGATTAAAGTTGTCCCTAGTGCCAACCGGAGCGACTGAGCCTTATTCTAGTCATGCCGATCCTCTTTTGGAAAGTCTTTTAAATAAGGAGCCGAAGATTCTAGCTCTAGAAGCTTCATAACAGATGTCTGGTAAATGGTTGGGTCATATGGAGTCGAGGATGTCAGTTTGGGCTCCTTTCCCCTATTATGATGGAACTACCTCAAGTGGTAAGACCTTCTCCCATGAGAAGAGGAACCATCTCCCATCCATTCATGCTATATAAACCTCCCTTATTTCCCAAGCACAAGCTAGTGTTAGTGTTTGTGTGCTAGTGCTAATTAAGTTTGGAGTAATTAGCAAGTTATTCATAGTTGTAGCTCTCTAGTTGTGTGTGAGGGAGAAGTGTGAATTTGGTTTAATGTGAAGACTAAAGGGAAGAGCCTTAAAAATATCATTGTTGAGGCCACCATGGAATTCTAATGGAAGTGTGTGGGAACCTGATTTTATCGGAGGAGAACAGCAACATCAAGACAACAGTTGTATTCTCTTCTTGATTTAATATATATGAAACTAACGATTGATTTCCTACATAATGTGTCATCTCACATGTTTATGGCTTAATGCTTCTTGACTTGATAGTATACAAATTGCAATTCAACCTACTTAACAAGTCAAGAAGAATTAAGCCATAAACATGTGAGATGACACATTATGTAGGAAATCAATCGATAGTTGCATATATATTAAATCAAGAAGAGATTAAAACCATTGTCTTGATGTTGCTATTCCCCTCTGACAAAAGCAGGTTCCCACACACTTCCGTTAGCATTCCATGGTGGCCTCAACAATGATAGTTTTAAGGCTCTTCCCTTTAGTCTTCACATTAAACCAAACTCACACTTCTCCCTCATACACAACTAGAAAGCTACAACTATGAATAGCCTGTTGATTACTACAAACCAAATTAGCACTAACACACCAACATTAACACTAGCTTGTGCTTGGGAAAAAGGGAGGTTTATATAGCATGAATGGATGGGAGATGGTTCCTCTTATCATGGGAGAAGGTCTTATCTCTTGAGGTAGTTCGATCCTAATAGGGGAAAGGAGACCAAACTGATATCCTCGACTCCATCCGACCCAACTATTTACCAGACTTCAGTTACAAAGCTTCTAGAGCTAGAAGCTTTAGTTCCTTATTTAAAAACCTTTACAAAAGAGGGTCGGCGTGACTAGAACAAGGCTTAGTCGCTTTGGTTGGTGCTAGGGACAGTTTTAATCCCTCCATATCAATGCGAGGAGGACACAGGTCATTAGCGTCGGTCTTGTAAACTAGGAAAAATAGAAGATTTTTAGGAAATGATGCAAAAGGGAATTATTTTGCTCATGAAGAGGGACACAATGGGAGTTTCTTCATGAAGGGGAAGCATGTAGGGTTCACTTTATAGGTCCTCTAGGATCATGGAATGGGGAGTATAGGGACATTGACAAAATGCTATATAATAGGGTTGGGTTGGCCGCCGAGGAGATTTGCACAATTTCTAGGCAGAGCAGCTGACTACTGCCTGGGATTGCACAATTCCTGGGCTTAGTAGCCCTACTGGGGAAAATCACACAATTTTCTCGATGAAGCCCAACTGGCAGAATTGCACAATTCTGGAGCCTAGCAGGCCGCTAGACAGAATTGCACAAATTATGGAGGGAAGGCTCACTGCCCTCCACAATTGTGCAAATTTTTGAGGGAGTTGCTCTGCTTGTAGTTGGACCAAGTCTAGGAGAATAGTCTATGAGGTGAGTGCAACAAGTTCTGATGAATAGGCTTTCTTTCTACAAGAAAATCACTAAAGATTCTGTACTTGACGAAGCAAGACATGCTGTTGTGAAAGGTTGGTAGGGAGGCTCCAAAATGAAACTAAGGAAAAATTTTGCAAGGTGGTTGTAGCCGCTACAACACATGGTGACACACTGGTAGAACTCCAACTCTCTGAATGGGCCTTGTTCATGAAAAGAAAGTCTAACACCTCTGAAAGTATTGTTCAGTTCTCAGTTCATCTTGGTTTCCACACTTGCTTAATTGTAAGATGTAGCATCTTCCAAGCTCTTGGTTGATTGACACACATTCCAAGCCAATTCAACATAGTTGTTTCGATTAGGGTTGAGGGGTATATTGGTGCACAAGCAATATAGTCATTAGAGTCTTAGTTTCATCTCTGGTGTTGCTCTACTGCCAGCATGCCTGGAGAGTACCCCAGCGGAGTCACATAGGAACACAAGCATGGCTCCGCTGCCAGCAAGCCTGGTCAGTACCCTGATAGAGTTACTTGCATCACCTCTCTACACATGAAGCCTTTCTCTTCTTTCACTCTTTTCATTTTTCATTTTTTTAAAGTTTTCATCTTTCATTTTTTACATTTTTTTCATAACTATGCATAACACTTATTCATTTTAGAGGCGGAAGAGGGATCCTGACTTATTGATAGCAGAAGAGGTTGTTCGAATAGAGAAGTAGTTTATTATACCTCTGACGTGCCTGTTAAGGTTTTCCCCCTCAACTTACTCTACATGACTAAACTAACAAGGGTTAACCCAAAAATAATCGATTAGAGTAGCTGATACTAGTTAGCATGTCAAGCGTTGTGTTTTCACCAAGGTTTACTTCGAACAATACATATTTTCCATTGACGTATCATGGACTAGAAGTAATAAGTTCTTAATACAGATGTAAGATGATAGATAACCATGTAGTGATAGTTGCACAAGGCCTCTTGTACTTTACTCAGCTTGTTTCAAGAGTCATACATGGTTTCATGGGAAACTAACCTATGAACGAAACAAGAAAACAAACAAACAACAAAGGAAAGAAGATGCACAAGAAAAAATCGAAAGCGAAGTGAGTAAGAAAACAAGCAAACAAATGAACAAGTAAATCAAAGAAGAAGGAAAAGTAAATGCAAAAGCAAAGTGATTAAGCAAACAAGCAAGCAGACAAAAAAACATGCAAATCAAGAAAGAAAACAACCATGCAAAGGAAGAAAGAAAACAACCGTGCAAGCAAGAAACTGAAAGCAAATTCTACTCATACTCCTAAGCTAATGGTGCATGGACCTGATCACGTTAAGTGATACTTCCAATGTAGCCACTAGTGCATTGGTTGACCCATGTTGGTGAAGGCATGGTCAGCGACCAACATAGTTGTGCGCACCAGTAGTTGTGAAAGATACAACAATGAAGACAGACACACTCTGAGCTTACAAGTGTCCACAGAAAAAAATGAGTGAAAGTGCATGACATGCAATCCATGGACATACCATGATGTTGTGTGACACTACGTGCAAATGTTAACCATACACACACTCTTGACTGTGATATGCAAGCATATGTGAGGAAGGTACACCAATTACATTGCGCAAGTGCGCTTGCTGAGTAAGATTCCTCTTATGGATGAGAAATGGGACTGAGTAGTTTGAGTGGAGGAAATGGAATCTAAGTGTTAGATTGATCTTCAATGCATACAGATGAGTGTTGAGGAGCCTTGAGTGTTTAAACAGTTTCTTGATCAAAAGTGAAACCAACCCTAGGACAACGAGGGCCTGACATAACCATTAGCTCATGCTAAAGTGCCTTGATAGTCTATGGGGTTTCGGCTTCATTGACATATGGACCTTTGTAGACCAATGGCTTAGACAAATTAACAATGAGTGAATCAACATCGTGATTGGATGATGAGGTGAAGAGATCACGACAACCAAGATCAGAAAACTCAGGATGTTGGTTAGCATCCTCATGGTTCGATGAATCACACAGAGGGGTAGATGAGAAGGAAGGATGTTCACCCTCTGTGTTTCCAGAAAGAGAATATGAAATATCAAGTGGATTTTCGATGAATGAATGGTCCTCTCCATTGTTGGATGATGGGCTGACATCTAGTGTGTCCTGTGAATGATTAATAATGGGTGCTTTCATAGATGGAGATACACATGAAAAATCAAGGATGATAGGATCACCAAGGAGGTTAGGAAAAAATAGAGGAGGTACAGAAAGAGAGGGATGGTCCTCTGCTACTAGTGGAAGTTCAAGCTCCCAGTGATGCTCTTCATGAATGTCAGCACATGGTTGTTGTGCAACACCAACTCCATCGATAGATCGATCCTCATTCAAAAAAGGTGTAGAGTCCAGAATAGACGAACACAAGACAGTGTCATCCAGAGGATTATCCCAATTCGAAGATGAAGGTTGAGGTATAAAATACATGTGACGAGGTATGGGAATCACAACCATGTCTGTGAAAAAATCGGAAGGAGCGATGTCAGGAGTATGTGATGGTTGAATAGATGTGTGTGCATGCTCTCCGACATCACTCTGTGATGGTAGAGCTGTTTGATTAGGGGATGATGGACAGCCACTTGTGACAGTGACCATGTCCATCTGTGATTATGCAGCTCCATCACCGAATTATGCTGAGTGAGGTTTGAGGTTGAACTTCTTCTTGGGATTAACAAATTGGACAAAGCAGTACTTGACTCTATGCATGAGATACTGAAATTAAATCTTACTTTTTGGGGCTTCAAACATGAATAGATGGAAGCACTCCAAAAACTCCATAGGTGATTCATGCAGGGCCTTCCATTATTTTCACAAATTTTTATCAAACAATTCAGGATCAAAATTGTGGAATATAGATTCGATTAGATTGCTAAACTGCTTCAATGAGTGCACGGAGTTATGAGGTAGTGTGCCACACCATTGTGATGGGTGGTCGTGAAGTGTGTGTGCAAGCAACGAATAGACCTATATTTCATTAAAATATTCCATGCCTTGCATGAGCACATGGAAGTCATATAAGTGCTTCGGCCAGGCTACTTCACCTTCAAAATCATATGTGAGTCGTGACAACTGATCCCAGAAATCCCTCTCAACATGAAATATATGTCTATTGGACAGAAATTTTGGAGGGTGAACTATAACAAACTCCATGATAGTTGTGCGAAGATTCAAAAGAGATGATGAGGGCTTGGCTTATCATCTGGCCCTCCTTCTAGTGCCAAAATGTTGACAGTGTTGGACCTGCCAACATGTCAAGGGATCTCCTGAGTAAGAAGTCCCAATTAGACCTCAAACCGTTTGGTGTAGGAGTCCCAGCAGTGGGTCGTACAGTAATTACTTGACCACAATTTAACACAAAGGCAAGTAAGATAACTGTGTTGGTAGCAAGGGTGTGATAATTCCAGTGAGCCAAGGAAGGTGTACGAGAGGTTCTAACACATGAGGGTTGAGATGAGTGTGCCCCTTGGAAACTTGTGATAACACAGAGTTAAGAAGGGAACACATGAGCAAAGATGCATCACAACATGGAAGGCAAGTTAGCTAGCAATCCAAAGTGATGGTTAAACCAACAACACATTTCAGAAAGATTCATACATACATACACAGATAGTTGTACATGCATGTGTAAGAAAACATATACATATATCATTTAGAGTAAACTAGATAGTATAGAATACAATACAAAATATGAATGAAACGTGATGGATCTTGTTATATTAAGAAGTGTAAGTTCCAGTCATACAATACATCCATGTCCAACCACTAGTTCCAACAGCAGAATGTTACAACCACAACTACCTGCTCCTCCAAAGAGATATATTATCTCTGCGTAGTGGAGAAGCCATGGCTCGTTACAATACTATCCAATCTCTCTCTAAGATAGTTTTATCGGAAGCTTGGCTGACCAAAATCCTTTACAATGAGTTATGAGGTTCTATTTATAGCAAAGGGTGGGGTGACCCTTGACATTCCCCTTTGTGACAGTTCATCTACCCACATGACTCTTCATCTACTCGATGACTGTTACATCCAACTATTGACACTTGAACTTCCACTTGACAAGACGTTACATTAGAATGCACATGTGCTCATGTGAGACAAAATGGCTTGAGCAAGCCATGCAAGACATCACTAACACTCAGTCTGTTCTAGTGAGACCAACTCTTTGGCATGATTATGATGGTGAAGGTGGTGAGCTGATGCCAAGATTGGTTTTCCATGATGGCATGCATGTGCTAAATGATGACATCTTGCTAAGGCAAACTCTTGCCTCTGTTGCATCTCGGTACATTGGTATGGCTCCTCCATGCAAATCGTCTGCTAGCATAAGCATGGTCTTCTTGGGTGCATCCGAACTGACAACACACTGATGCATAGTGTCTGTGCTGATCTTCCAGTGTGTGCTGGTGGTCATGCACATCAACTATCAACCACATGTTTAGCTCCAATTGGACTTTCTTCTTGTCTTCGCCTTGGTGAGTGTGTTGAATGGGTGGGAGCACATGTGTGTGGACAATGACATGCATGCTACTAAGTTCCCTTGCATGCGACCAACAACACTTCTCACCACATCTTCTCTGTGCCAGCTACTGGGATGGATCTACAACCTGTACATGCATAGTTTCATTCGTGAGTGCATGTTCTATCACATGTTGTACTTGTTCCTGTTGCAATGCATTCTCTTGTCTATGAAGCTCTTGTTCTTCCTTGAATTGCTGCTTCAACACATGCAAATCCTTCTCTGTTACGTTCTCTGTCTTCGCGCAATATTCATGTTGCGTTGTCACCTCATAGCCTGAGTCTCCAATGTTTCTTTCATCACAAGTGTATATGCTTGAGCTTGCAACTTTGTTCTGCCTTTGTGTTGTCAACAACCTTCCTCTTCAATTCCTTGCATCCGATATGCTACTTTCAGCTGTTGCTCGTGGTGTTGCTTATTGTGATGCTGCTACTGTCATTTCTTGATGTCCTTGTTTACAAACAACTTGATGTCTTCATGGGTAGGAAATTTCATAGACACTTGATCGAATATATCCCCAAGTGTTCTCTGATTGATGTCCTGGACTCTGCTCTCCTGGAAACCATTGTACCTATACTGCTGAGAGGCAAATGAACACCTGCTATACCTGGAGACATGGCAACACTCATTGCAACATAAAGTTTGCACAATTTCCACTGGGAGGTTGAGAGACTGACTTCCAAAATTGTGCAAGGCACATTCTAGGCTACTAGAAGGCTGACTGACTGTTGGAACTATGCAATGCATAGTCTAGGCTGGCTGATGACTGCTAGAATTGTGCAATGCACAATCTTAGCTGGCAATGGTTGTAGGCTCAGTGACTGCATTGCACAATTTTCTGGGCCAGCAGTCACTGCCCCTCAGAATTGCACAATTCAAGACTAGAGGATAGTCACTAGGTAGAAATGTGCATTTTCTGAGAGGAAGATAGAGCCTTCCCTCTCAGGATTGTGCAATGCATCTTGGTGAGGTAGAGTCTGGTCTGTGGCTACCCAAACCTCCCGATGGGCAATTAAAAGTGAATGTGAATGTGAAAGCATGGTGATACTAAGTGTAAGCATAAGTGAATGATCGTGCATGAAAATAGTGAATGAAATATTCAGAAAACAGAACAACATTCATGTGGGTGAGGTGAGTCGCCAAGTCGGTGACCATTCGTGAAAAACAATTTCATTCATCTGACAATAGTGAGATGCTATCGAAAACTGAAACAGTGCTAGTACAAGCTAGTATGTATCAAAACGATAGCAAGTGATCACTGAAATAAAGATGAAAACATTCATATGAAGAAAAACATAAAAAGTTCCAGAAATTCAACACAAGACATGAAAAGGGGGCTCGCCCCAAAAAAACTCAGTTGAATGTGCAGATGACTCCTAGATGTAATGTGGGATTTCAGAATTACAAGATCAATGTCAGGAATAAACTCTACAACATCTGGTTGATGAGTTTCAATAAAATCGAGGTTGCGACTCACATGCCACAAATCTAGGGAAAGCAACACTTGGTGGGAGGTTTCTGAAATGATCCTTGCATGTAACTTGCAATTGTTAAAAATAGATCCCTAAAACAAGGGATGTTTTTGCATGCTACCTTGGGAGAAGCAGCCCATGCATGCAAGTCATTTTTGCTTGGTCACAGAGGGAAGTGGTCAACTCAACTACACATGCAACAGTCTACGCAGTTGGGAGGAAAACATGTGCATTTTTTGGAGGTAGTTGGGTTGGCTTCCCAAGAGCTTCGAGCAATTTTTGGACGAAGCAGCTAACTACTACCTAGGATTTTGCAATTCCTAGGCTGAGTAGCCCTACTAGGAAGAATTATGCAATTTTATGGATGAAGCCTGAATGGCAGAATTGCACAATTCTAGAGCCCAACAGGTTGTCAGATAGAATTGTGCAAATTCTGGAGGGAAGGTTGGTTTCCTTCTAGAATTGTGCAAATTTTGGAGGGAAGGTTGGTTTCCCTCTAGAATTACACAAATTTTTGAGGGAGCTGCTCAACATGCAACTAGAATAATTCTGAGAGAACATCCTGTGAGGGGAGTGCAACAAGTTATGATCGACAAGCTATCTTTCTACAAGAGAATCAGTAAAGCTTGTGTACTTGATGAAGCAAGACATGTTGCTATGAAAGGTTGGTAGGGAGGCTCCAAAATGAAGCTAAGGAAAAAATTTGGAGGGTAGTTGTAGTTGCTACAACAACCCTCAATTAACAAATTTCAAAATTGAGAAAATCACCTAATGAATCCCTTCAATATTTTCACTGTCATTTTATTCACTTCTGTTATGAATTTCCTAAATATGAAGTTGATTGAGAATTTTTAGAGGAAGGATTTCAGTATCTTGTTCACATTTCTAAGAATCTGCATGAGTTATAATCTTTTGAACCTCTCCCAACATACCTCATTGTTAGAGCTTCCAAATATGATATCGACAAGGTTATTATCCCAAGTGACCCTTCGTTCCCTTCTCATCAAACAAATCTAGTTCTGTAAGTCAAGGTGGGAGAAGTTGAGAATCCACTTGTTAATCTATCACCATCTCCTCCTACCCCAACTGCTTAGGATTTCTACGCATATTTGGACTGTAACTCCGATGCTTTTCATGTGTTCTTATCTCCTCATCCTCCATCCTTTTGTCCCTTTGATCCTCCGAATTTTGGAGTGTTGTGTTCATCCGTCTCAGATCTCACATGTGATGTTCACGAGGATGAAATTTTGGATGGAGTTGGTGTTGAACAACCAACCTGCGATATCATTTTTTATTAGCATGTGTGGGAATCTAAACAAGAATCTATCGTGAAGGATGACCTCCTTCTATCCGCACCTTGTCTGCTATATCCTAACATCTTCCATGATTATGCCAATTCTATTCCATCTTGTGAAAATTCATTACCAGATGTGTCTATCTCTGATCATTCACAGAACATGTGGAATGCCAATTTTTCATTTAATTGTGGAGAGGAAAAATCTATCTTCCATGATCCTCTGAATCTCTCATCTTACCTTTCGAGAAACATAGAGGGTGAAATTTCTCATTTTTCATCATCCCCTCTTTATCAATCATCAGATCATGAGGATTTCGTTGTGCATCATCTTGAATTTTTGGATTGTGGTTCTCGTGAGCTTTTCGTTCATTCATCTGATCCAGATTCTGATTTGCCTACTGTTGATATTTCTAAGCCACCAATCTTTGATGACCCATCTTCTGATGAATTGGAAACTCCTCAAGCTATCAAGGTGCTTCAAATCGAGTTGATGGTTATGTTAGGTCCTCGTAGCCTTGACGTTAGTTCCACTCCTGATAAAAAATTTGTTGAATCTTTCCAGGCTCCTCATCACTCTGTGGTTAGAATTGAAAATTAATCTATTTCATAGTTTTCATAGTTTTCTTCTTTCTTCATGTTTGCTCATTTTTTGAGTTCAAAGGTGTGTACATGCTTGTCTTCCACACACAATGTGATAGGACACCATGATACATCCATAGAGCACCTTTCATGTGCTTTTCATCTTTACTTTTATGTGGATGCATTCAAGCTTCAAACATATTGGTTTACATTGTTTTATCTTTCTTATTTTTGGTTTGCTTGCATATATTTCTTATTGATCATGTTCTCACCCTCATGGGCCAACAAATGCGCCAATGGCTGCATTGGAAGTATCACTTTACGTGAGTTGGCATATGCTCTGCTTAGGTTAGGAGTAGGAGTAGTGTTTTCTTTTCTTATTTGTTTCCTGATTTGTTTACTTTTTTTTTCTTTATCTTGCTTCTTTCGTTTGTTTGTTTGCTTTTGCACCTATAGGTTAGTTTCGGCATGAAACTGTGTTTGGCTTCCTAGAAAAGCAAGGTGAAATCCAAGAGGAACTTGTATAACTATCAACACTTGGTTATTTGTTTATTCCCTCTCCTTATGCGAATCTTGCATTTCTTCTAGTCGATGGTACCCTGATGGAAAATACATTCCTTTAAGAGAGAGTCATGGTGGAATCATGATGCTTGCACTCTTAACTAGTACCACCTACTCTAATCAGTTTTATATTTTCAGTTAACCCTTGTCAACTCAGTGAAGTAGTGTAAGGAGAGGGGAAATACTTTAACAAGTATGTGAGAGGTATATATAAATATCCTCCTCTAAAGGGAAAACTTCTTCTACTCTCAATAAGTCGGGATCCCTATTCTGCCTTATGAAATAAATAAGTTCCTATGCACAGTTATTTGAAAAATAAAGATAAAATAAAGGGGGAAAGAAATGAAAGACTTCCTTTGTAGAGAGGTGAAGTAAGTAAATCTGCCGAGGTACTGTCCAGGTTCTCTAGAAGCAGAGAAATTCTTTTGTTCTTGAAGTGACTCTCTTAGGGTGTAGTCTAGGCCTATTGGAGGTGAAGCAACACAAGAGATGAAAATCAAACTCTGATAATCTATTTTACTTATGCATCTATATACCCCTCATCCCAATCGAAACAACTCAATTTTACTTGGCTTGGTATGTGTTCTACAGATAAAGAGAATGTTAGGCACTACATCTTTAACTCAAGATAAATGAAGAAGCTATGATAATCGAAGAACTGGAAAGTTCTTCCAAAAGAGTTAGAATCACTTTTCATGAGACAAGGTCCATACAGAGAGCCGAATTTCTACCAGTGTGTCGCCAAAGTTATAACGGCTACAACCACCCTCCAAAATTTCGCCTATGCTTCGATTTTGGAGCCCCCCTTCTAAACCACAACAACTCATCTTGCATTGATCCAGGTACTTATGCGTCGATTAAGCTTTATTATTTTCATCCTACCCTGTGTTGCTCGCTCAGTTTTTTTTCTAACCCATAAGCCATTTTCTTGACTTGGTCCTTGACAATTCTAGGCTTGCCTTAGATAACTGCATGATTCTTGAGGGAAATTGGCCTTGCTCTTGGGAATTGCATAGTCTTGACTACTAGTGACCCTTGAGCTCAGGAAATGCGTAGTACTAGATGGAAACTAGCCTTGAGCTGGGAAATTGCATAGATAGGAGAGGCAGGCTAGAGCCACTCAGCCCATAAATTATGCATAACCCACTGTGCTTAGATTTAGTTCTTGAACTAGAGACTTTTCTCGATCCTTCCCATAACTACATAATCTTTATGGGAAAAGCATGGTAGTTTTTCCTGAAAAAGGAAAAAAAAAAAAAAAAACATCCATAAAAAATAGGGATCTATTTTAGCAACCTGAAGGAGGCACTTGAGTTATTTTGGAAACTATCGCCAAGTCTCACTTTTTCCTTGATTTTAGGCATGCATGTCATAAACCCTAACCTAACCAAATCTATTTATTTGACACTATGAAAGCTCATTTGCATATTCGATCTTGGAGCTCTAGCATTCTAGAGGATATCAAGAAACCTTCGGTACAATTTTCGTCACTTTTATGGGTGAGAGTTGCTTTTCTAGTCTTTAGTCATTTTTTCTATCACTTTTTGTTGTTTAGATTGTGAATGTGTTGTTTCACTTATTTCTTTGAACTAATGCTAGCATTTTAACTTGTTTTAGCTTGTATAAGTTTTGTTGCAAGTTATAGATTGCCTTTCCTGAGTGTCACATGTGTTTTCCCATTTTTACACCAATGGTCATCGTTGCAGAGACTCTCTTCACATGCTCCATTTCCTTTGACCTTAATTAATTCATGCACTTGTTTCACATACATGCATTAACACTTAGTCATATCTGCACTCAACATCACACATACTTAAGATCTTCTTGTTTTTCACACTCCCCATGGGAAGATTTGGGTCCCCTTGCCCGGATCTCACACTTCACACCATTTGGTGTAGGGGCCCCACCCAAAATGTTGGTCTAGTCTCCATATATCTCAAAGATATGCCTTGGCTCTAACAATTAGCACGGGAGAGGGTTGTAATGGTGCCTTCGAAAAGAAAGGGAGGTGTGCTTGGTGAGTGTGGAGTTGCGACTGTGTGAAGGTTCTTCTACTGCGAAGGGGGAAGAAAATTTAGCCTCTAAGTGAGAGGTAATAGGACCACCCAGGAGGAGACACACATGAAATAGAAGGATCCATATAAAATCTAGTGGAATAGTCCACAGCATGTGCGACGGTCGTTACAACCAACAAACAAGGAAATATTTGTCTATTATCTTGCAGAATAGTCCACAAGGATGGGACAATAATAAAAACCATTACAGCACACTCTCAATAAGATAAGCACTAAAATAACCGAAATAGTTCAACTATCTCAGTACATGTGAAAGAAAACATGAAATACAAATGTCCACAGAATAGTCTTACAAAATTTCATAGTCCATGCATGAAGAATGTGTTGGCTTTAATAGCCTTCTATTATTAATAAAAATTTCCAAGACACATGTTTACAATGTACATCACTAGCCCCAATAGTGGGAGTCGGGACATTGGAGCCACTTCTTGCTCCTAAAAGAACTAGATGATCTCTCTAATGCCTTGCTAGAGGAGCCAGAGTGAAAACGTACTTTTCTCATACAATGAGGGGGTATATATAACCAAGGGGTGATGCTTCCCCTTTGTGACTCTTTGACCACCCTCATGACTATTCAACTTCGTATGACTCTTCAAATTACATGAATCTCCATATTCATGTGTGTCCTTTGGAATTACACTTTACAATACATTTGAATATAATATACATGGTCCACAATAGTGATGTAGCATATGACCACTCATGACATGACATGACATGAAACTGCTGACGTGGACTACTTGGTGATGTGGCAATGTCAAGTCATTGTTGTTGCTGAGTGTTAGATGTCTTCTTGGATATGCTTTCTCTTCTCCTCTGCATGACTTGGTGATGCAGAGTCTTCAATGATCTTTAGTCTTGGATGGTAGTTTCAAACTTTTGCCCCTTTGCCTTGCTTTGATCAATGAGCTTGCATGTTTTAGCTGCAAAGATGTATTTCTGCGTACTCCCCTTCATCATCCCATCATGGTGTAAGAGAGTACCTACATCCAAAATTCACTCATGATGAGACGACATCAATATGAAAATCCCTATCCTAATATAGAGCATTTGGATTCATGAACTGGGCTAGGACTAAGTGATAAGTCAGGAGAGAAGACCAGTGAGTGTGAAATTGCATAGTTTAAGCAACCAAGGGTCAAGCTTGATCAATGAGACTGTGAAGTGTGAGATTGTATAGTGCACAGCTCAGGCCATACTAAGGGAAATTTATACGCAATCCCTATTGATGAAAAAAATTGTACAGTGCCCACTGAAGGAAAAAATTGTGCAGTTCCCACGGAGGGAAAAATTTGCATAGTGCCCACTGAGGGAAAAAATTGCGCAGTTCAAGTAGATAGTGGAGGCTGTGGGATGGGGCCTTAGGAGGATAAACTGTGCAGTTTCTAGAGACAATGGGGACTAGAACACGAGGGCTGTTGTTAGATATGATATCATGAAGAACCTACCACTCTTGAATGAATGTACTAATTGAAAACATGGTTCATTTGAAATAATATCAACCCAATCGAATACAAATTTGTTTATATGAATAATGGAGCACATACAGGATGGATGTTGGCACACTAGTCATAATTGCTTGGCCTATCAAATGCACACACAACAAACAAAACTATTTAACTAGTTCTCTAAAAAAAAGTAATATATAGAGAGGAAAGGTCACAAGGAACCTCAAAAGTTGGTGAAATAAACTCATGTATCTTCGGAATCGATAGCTTCAGTATCTTCCTGAATGTCTCTGAAGTCAAATAAATACTGGTATATTTGGTTGGTAGACTAATTTTTCTTGTTGTTAAATCAAATTTCTCTATGCATAAGTAAAATATCTTTCTAAAATTAAACACTTATGGAACACATGTAGCATTCGTTAATCCAATAGAACAAATCTTATCACTACTTCTCTCTTACATAGACAAATTCATATATAAGTGATACACAACCAACCACTGAAATCTCTGATCAATGAGTGCAAGTGAGTTAATAGTATCAATGCAAATAACCACTTTCCTTCCCCTCGAATCCATTTCTGCTATGTAATTTTAAAATATTCTGATAACCAACAACGTTTTTAATTTGATTTAGGTATAGCTCATCGATATCCTAAACAACCACCACTTGTTACTACTCTTCCTGTGAAATCTCTTCTACAAGACACTTCTAATATATATCAATTCACTATAGAAAAATTGACATTTACGAGAAAGAGTAGAAATAATTCGAATAATCCAAATGCACCACAATTATGGCCAGATGATAGTGGAGATTCTGACAATATTTTTAGAAAATCAGCCATATTTTTTTGGAAAATCAGATTACAGTTGTCAAATTGCAGGATTTTCAGTATTGGAGTAATTGCAGACAGTGCTAAATTTTCTGTGTTTTTATGTTTCCACTACCTGTTAGTATTCTGCGTGTGAAATTTGTTCGACAAAACTTTCTAATTAAATAGCAATTAAAAAAAAACAAAGAAAATGTTTCCGAGAAATAGCAAAAATAGTTTAAAAACAAATCTCAAAATTCAGAACCCAGTTACTCCATGTACGAAACAAATTAAATGTGAATCCTTTTTAATAATGATAGCTAACTTACAAGCTCTCAACAATCACATCCACTACTATATCGATGTCAGTTTAGAGGTTATAACATTTCATTCTCGATTATGTGTTGATCTGCCCATTCGCCAAAAGGGTAATGAACTGTTAATGCCATTATGTCGTGTAGGAAAATGAGGAAACCACACTACATAATGAAAGGATTTCTTCTTCTTCTTCTTCTACATAACACGATTTTATAATTCCGCATCTTTTCCATATGCAGTGTGTGCCTCCCGCATTGATTACAATCACTAGTAAAACTTCAGCCACAACATTATTATTAATTTTTTTACAATTGATAAAATTTATTGTTAAATAATGTTATTTAATTTAGTTCTATAATTTTTAGGTTTATTGTTGTTTAATAAAATCTTTCATTGTGCAGAAATAGATTTGTGCATACAATGTAAGATTTATTATGGGCTTGATGCAATAAAATATCCACACATTGAAATAGGTTTCTATATATAGCATGAGTTCTATAAATACTTAATTTTGCTTATGCATTTGTTCTTCAAATAACCTTCACACATGCACAACCAATTTCACATAGGTACTTTCGTACTTAGTAACGCTTTACAAATACTCATTTACAATTGACTACTGTAACTTTTATGATTTACAATATAAGCTTTAATATGGGTTTCACACAAGAGAAACCTCTCCACAATAAAACAAGTTTCTATATTTAGTAGGACTTATTTAAATACTTATTTTCTTTAAGTAAACAAATTGTATATGTCTATAACCAAATTACTTACAAAGACTGGTTTTCAATTGACTACTGCAAAATGAAATATGGAGTTTTTTCACAATGCTTCGAAAAAACAAATCACATAGTTCAATGTATTATTATTATTATTATTTATTATTAGCATAATATTTTGTTGTTAAAAGCTTTTACTCTAGGCAACTTCCTCTTCATAATGAAAACTCTGATCTTAATCTTGACAAAATGAAAACTTCATACAATGAAACAGTGATGTGTGCAATTCTCACTTTTGTACATGCATTCATAAATAAAGACAACTGAAACCGAATATTCAAGCTTTATGGCCGGGTAGCCTTCAATAGTTATCAACATAGTTACAACAAGTGTAATTATATTAAGATTCAAATGCTAGTCACAAAAAATGAAATAGATACAAGTTCACATGTAAAACATTATCTAAGTATTATTGATATAAATGGTAAAAGGTTTCAGTATTAGAAAAAATAAACAGAAATCCATTTTAATTATTATTCATTACAGAACATTAGCTAATATATAAAATATAAAAGCAAATACTGGAAAACAAGTGTTCAATTATTATTTTCTGTACAATATTCGAGAACCTAGTCCATACAACATCCCATGTCAAAATTTGTTTCAAAATTGTTTACATAATTAGTAAACATACTAAGAGATAGAAAAGATAGTAATCAAAATTCAAATAAGTTATGATTATAGAGCCATGGTCCAAAAAAATAGCTTATGTTGCATAAATAATTTATGAAAATGTTAATACTTCAATCACAAAGCTAAATGCATTTGTCCCAATGAGAATTGCAATTGCAATATCGCCAACTGTAATCTCCAAAATTCATCTGCAATAGGTAACAAGGAATTGCATTCAGGTATTAGACTATTCCATCTTACTGCACACATAAGATTTAAATATTAAAATTCTTTGACGACAACAAAAAATGTTTCAATGTTCTAAAACACTTACAATATGAAAAAGAAGAGTCTGATATTACTCACCCCAAAGCTATCTCATGCAATCAGGCTTCCTGAAACAAACTCCTTCACTTTAGCTTTAATTGATTCTTCCATCAGAGAAACAATAATGTCATGCTTAACACATTAATTGAATATCTCCTCCCAAATTTATTTTGTTTCTTCTTGCAATTAAAAAACTGAGGCAAAGTACTCTCTGTTGACACTAACAAAAGTAATTAGCCATATTCTAATTTTGTCAACACTAAAATCAGTTATATCATCAAACTATGTTTATTGTGATTGTTTTAGCTTCTCCAAATCATCCATCAGCTTTCTCTTTCAAAATTAATATAGATTCATATGTATTACATAGACCATTTAAATCCTAAACAATCACTACCACCTTGAGATACACATTTGCTCTTGGATTTTCTATGTCTCTACGCTCAGAAATAATGTCCTCCAATGTTCTGATTCTCCAAGACCATTCATCCTCAATCTGCCTCCTCTGATCAACATCAAACAACCCTTCTTTATATTTTCCTAATTCAAACAATGAATCAATCTTCTGACTAAAAGTTAATAGGTAATTATCTATGAATTGCTTTTCTCCCTCTAACTCACTTTTGACCAATTTTACAGAAGATCTAGTTCTCTTCTTTAAATGTTGTAGATCAAAAACAACTTGTCATGTTGATTTAATGATCTGTAATCTTTCAAATATATTACTAATGATATATGATTTCATTGCACTTAGAATATTACTAGGTTTCTCAAATATATTAGATCTGCTAAGACTAGAAATTTCCAATGGTGGTTTGCGCATCACCAGCGGAGTCTTTAGCAAGGGACTTGGGCTTAGGCTATCTTCTAGCTCTTTTATTTTTACCTTCAGCTTCATATTTTATGTTTGTCATAGACCAACAGAATTCACAAGCACTTCACCACCAACTTGATGCAATTTCATCAGCCTTGGCATTCCAACCGAACACAGATCAACATTTAATTATGCCCAATCAACAACCTTTTTGTCGGAAAGCTATATCATTTCAATCTTCAATCTCTTACCTCCCCTATCATAATTTTCATCTTGCAATGTCACAAAATGGTCATCAAAAGTAATGTCTTCTTCAAAAATTTCCTCACTTATTCTCTAATTTTGTTGCAAACAACTACTAACCTAATTAGGTTCTACAACAATATCAACTTCCATGTCCACCACTTCATCAATGCTCTCCATTTTAGGCACACTCTTGGATCAAAATGATTCAATCGTTTGTTCTCTTTCTGGAGTTACTCTACAAGGAGGCTCTTCATCATCCCTTCTACTTAATAGCCTATCGAAAACAAGTTTTTCACTTCTAGTAGTTATTTTTCATCTTTTTCTTGAATATGAAGTCCCACTAGTACTACGTGTGCAAGTTTGAGATTTCCCCATAGGGTTTGCGCCTCTTTTCTTAAATATTTCTCCTATCCTGATGATCTCTTTTTCAACAATATATTCATCATCTACTAGCATTTTTTGATGCTTTGTTGATACACTGGGACTTTCCTCACTCTTCTCTTTACCTCTCGTAAACAAGTTCCCATACCTCGTAGGCTGAAGTTATTCCTTGAAAATTTTTCCTCTATCAAAGCCTTTAATAGTTCCATATTCACTTAATTTGAAATTAGCATCCAAATACTTTGCAAAAATGATAGTGTGAGCCATATTCTTCACAGTCATTTTTCCAACAGTAAGCGAAAAAGAAATGAATTGTATTTTCTTTTTTTGTTCAAATATAGATATCCAAAGATGATATTTCCTACAGTCTTCCACAAGAAAATAGTTATCTTCAACAAACATTGGCAAAAGAAATGACCCATCTTCAAAACCATAAATTCGTATAACCGTATTGCTTTCTCTTTCCTCATATTTCCCTTTTCCAAATAGGAAATTTTTAGTCTCTGCAGATATTCAAGAAGTCTCCTATATAGTTACCATGCAATACACTTTTGTCACAAACACATCCTAAATTAAACAAAACTTTAAAGAGGCTTTGTGCTTCCACAATATATGATACCATAACTACATTAATTCTTCACGAAACTTGAATATAGGATTACAGGGTAAACCCTCAAACACATGCCGTGTTATAATATATTCCATCATAAAGAATCCATTTTTCTTCGGTAATCCATGTAATTGAACAACTAATTCATTTTAAATGACATCAGCCCAATGAATCATACAATTATTTTTGTATGTCTCATAAAACACATAGAAAATACATTTTGAAACATGTGAGGTACTTTCTATCAGTACTACATGGGAAAAGAGCCAACATAAATCCCTAAATGATTGCCTAAACAAAGAAATATCTAAAAGAGAAAGATCAAAAGTAACCTCAAATGTTCCATAAATGAATTCCCATGCAATGTCAATTACGCGTGCTTTTGGCTCCACGAAACTATCTGCAACGGACAACTCTAAAGACTTGCTCAATTCCAGTAACTTGAATAACAATCTAAATGCATTAGGATTTAGAGAAACCTTTTATCACTCCTAGATTAATTTCCCGCTTTTTGAAATCAAAATTAGTTGTTCAAAGATAAACAATTTCTCTAAAATCAATGGTCTCTAGAACACACCCAGCATTCGCTAATCCAATACTCCAATCTTGTTACCTCTTTTCTCTTCCATTGACATATTCACATATCTCTCATAAGTTCTCAACTATTCAAAGCTATCATCGATCTTAGAAAGTGAGTTAACCGTATCACTGCAAATAGCCTCTTTCCCCCACCCCCAACACATTTTTCATTTGCAGCAAAAAAAATACTTTTTAAATGAATAACCCATTCAAATCTCGTTTCACTTTACAAATCTCCGTTTTCTTCACAAACACTAGTTGTTACTATTACTTGTGTGAAAATTGTTACACACGACACATTGAATAAATAACAATTAAAGATACAAAAGAAAACATATATGACTATAATAGGAAAAAAAATCGAAATTCCAAAAGCATCTTGTGCATTTACATTGCACTTTTCTTCCACTTCAATATCATTGATATATGTGCCATAAGAAATAAAAAATTATAATATACAATAACAGACGTTGTCTACCGAACCGATAAATTCACCCAAATGGCTAAAAGTCACCACAATATGATTTTCTTTAGCTTTTTTTTTTAATAAAAAATTGACAGCTCAAGTGTTTGAATTAGTTTTTGTAATATTGGAAATAGATTCAATATCATCAAAAACATCATTGGCAAATTTGCTGATACAACCAAAATTGATTGCAAACCATTTTTTTTTAATCTGGTGTTTTTTTTTTTAAAACCTACTTACAGCTGTTAACGTTTAGGATATTTGGTGCCCCAAATATTCTTGATGGTGTTGAATCCATTTCCATGGTAAAAAAATGATTCAAACACTATCATGATTGTATTTTTTCAAATTATTTTCACCGAATTCTGTCGAGAATTTCACTGTTTGGGTGAAATTGTGTCCTTCATACAGAACGTCATCAATAATAGCTATAAATAGTAAAGTGAACAAGTACATTCACAAATAAATAGTATGCCAACATGTATTCAACTAATTTGTACAATAAATTGACTTGACAGCTAGCCCCAATACTTTATAAAATTGAACCAAATTTTATTTAAAAATAACACGACATAACTATTTCTCAACAAATTTGACACGTCTATACGATCCAGTGAAAACCTTATTCCAAACAGAAAAATTTAATTTTAAACTTTGTGATTTTTGGTGAGGCAAAAATAATTTTATTACTAAAAGTTAATAGTTGTTAATAGTTGTAACTTAAAGTTATTTTCTCTCAAATTAAGAGAGTAAAAAAACTATCAATATAGCCACAAATAGTAAATTTACGTTCTATGGGGAATCGAGTTAACATTTGGTTCCCCACTACTTTGTAAAACCGAACCAAATTTGATCTATGAATGAATTGACATACTCATTTCTTGCAAAATTTGACAAGTAGTCACAAAATAAATTTAATTTAAACTATATAATTTTTGCAGAGGTGAAAATAATTTGATTACTAAAAACATAAACTTTAATTCACAATATAACGAGAACAACTGTTAAAAGCAATTTGTAAACTAGAAATAACGAATATTTTCTTGATTAAATATTTTTTAGTATTATGTAATATTAGTTTAAGTCTCCTTTTAATGCATCTCAGCAAGTATTGCTTTGTGATAAAACATATGTGTGGAAAAAAAATGGGAAACGTTCATACCTTGTGCGTATTAATATACACGACAAGTTAAGTGTTTTCTCTTAATAAGAGAACATACATCAGAATGATTAAAAATAAATAAAAAACCAATGACTTTGAATAAACTGCACAAGTCAAGGAATGAAAACTAACAATATGACATATACTTTCAACATAACACAAATACATATACTATTAATAGCTTCAAAACTAATACACACTGAATATTTAGTAATCGAATACACCAAAGCTAATTACAATCCACTGACATAATATCATCTTTATATGATGTACCCTATAAAACAAGTTCAAATTAATTGTAATCATGATAATCAACTAAGAAACTGCCAAATGCGAGCATGAAACCAATAAAGGTGAATTAGTTTAAAAGCTTGTAGTATTGTAGAGAAAACCAAAGCTAAGCACAATATACTAATTTAATAAGAAAATTATACGTGTCATAAGAAATACACATTTACCGTACAAAACAAGTTCAAACTAGCATCAATCAAGATCATAAGCTAAGAATCTACCAAATGTAAACAAGAAATCGACAAAGGTGAATCGGTTTAGAAGCTTGCAATATTGCACAACTTAAGTATTTTTGCACTACTGCTATTGTCCACAATGTAATAAAAATTCCATTGGGACACTATTGAAGATGCAAGCTCATCTTCAAAGATAATAGTTTTTGAAAAGTAACAAAATCTTGGATAATACGCTGAGCTCTTAAATGCAATTTGCAAAGGGAAATTGCTACACGATCTGTTGTTTTTTCTATCACTACAGATATTGTATTTCCCTCACTATACTAGCTATTTGAAATGTTTGTAGTCTCATTTCACTAGAAATCACCACCTTCCACTATTTTGCGTCTGAAACACGGTACAAAGATCAATTCACCATCTAGTTTTTTAGTCTTCTCGATGTTTTTCCTCTAATTAATATAAAATAGGGCTACAGGTAAATACAAGTCATCTTAGCATTCAATTCACTAACTCTACACTTGCTCAAGCATTCAGAAAACCACATAAGAAGCAAAACATCAAATCTAGAAACATGGTTTTCATATACTTTCTACCTAACACAAATGCATATGTACAGAACTGCAGAGAAAATCCATTTGTGCGCAAAAGTCTCTCACACACAACCACCTCTGCATAGCTTCATTTTCAAAACTACTTCGAGACTCAACAATGCCCTTCCATTAGTCATTAACATTTGAAACTGAAATTAATAAATGTGGGTCAAAAATATTATGGGTAGGAAGCATTCATTACAAAATAAATGTTGGATAAAGCATTTTTATCTACACACACTCTCTTCTAACAACACAGTCAATTGTGTAGAAAAAGCTCTCAATCTTTCATTGTATGCACTTCCGCACTCCATAGAATCGATTAATAATAAAAATAAGCACTGCCCTTGTGCACAATCTACTAATATCAAAACCCATTACAAATAAAAAATCCCTCTACACTTCCCTCATTCCGCATAAATTATGCACATGCATTTATTCTCTGCATAACCTCTGTACATGAACAACCACCTCTTCGCAACTACTTTTGCACTGTATAATGCCCTCATTCATTGACATTTGAAACTAATATTAATTAATGATCATACATTTTGAAATACATCCCTAAATAAGAATTAAAAATGGGATTTGTATATTTATTATTTTAATAAAATTTTCATAAAACTTTCGCATAACATCCACACATGCACAACCTACTATGCACAACACCATCCGCACAACTACTTACACACTCAATAACTCCCTTCAATCATTCATTGATATTTGAAACTCCACACATGCTACCTCCGAACAGCCAGCTTCGCACAACCACCTTCACACAGTTCCTTTCGCACGACTAGTTCCATAGTTGCGAAAAACATTCCTAAATAATAATTAAAAAATAGACTTGTATATTTATTATTTTAACAAACCTTGCACAAAGCCTTCCACACATTTGTTTTACCGCACAACACTTTTTCTTCACATAGATTGAAAACACAGTTTATTTAGCACCCTGTTCTATGCAAAAAAGCCTCAATTCTCTAGCACATACTCCTTAATAATGTCAATTACAAATTTGTTCAGCCCCCCTCCCCCTGGTACCAATGCAAAAAACCTACAACCACATAATTCTCGCATCATTTACCAAACCACGAACATAATAATGCCCTACAACCACATGTCACACGGATTGAAAACATGATACTAGCTTTTATAGTCCAATGATAGGATAATTGTTAAAAAAATGATACTAGCTCCCTCTCCACCCCCGTTAGTGTCAGGGAAACTCTATGGAAAAGGCCTCAGTTCTCCCACACTTACTCCATCCTCCACACAGTAAAGTTCCGCACAATGAAACCGTACCAATTACCTCATCATTCATCAGTATCACAACACTCACTATGCAAAGGACCCCAATTTTCCTGCACATACTTCATCCTCCACACAAGGAAACATAATAATATTAATTCGACATTTTTTTAGCCCCCTGGCAGGCATTGCAAACAACTTGCAACCACATCAATTCTCACATCATTGAAGGGAGCACTAACATGATAGTGTCCTACAACAACATCAATTCTCACATCATTAAGGAAAGTGCTAACATAACAGTGACAGTGTCTAGAGCACTCACCAACACAAT
Source organism: Pinus tabuliformis (assembly GCA_031772625.1). Lineage (NCBI taxonomy): Eukaryota > Viridiplantae > Streptophyta > Pinopsida > Pinales > Pinaceae > Pinus > Pinus tabuliformis. Next base: position 586,033,028 of record CM062819.1, on the reverse strand, counting down.
GACCACTCACAAAATTATTTTAATTTTAAAATGAATTATTAGGCATTAGAAAAAAAAAATGAAAATAAAACACCCTCCACCATGGGAATAAAGTGCCATCAAACTTTCATAGCCAATCTGAAATTATAAATAACATTTATTGAAATTCTGAAAATTATTTTTGAATTTATGCAAAAATATAAATATTAATACTATAGAAATAATTTTTACATTACAAAACAAAATCATTTTATTTATCACTTAACAAACATATCTAAATACTTTCATTAATACATTCAACTTGATGAAATCATATATATATTTTTAGGTTTTTCTTTTACAATTATATTTTAATTACATTTATTTTATTTATTTCTTTGTAGTTATATTTAATTCTATTTCTTTTATTATATTATTCTATTTCTCTTTTTAAAATTATTTCAAATTAAAAATAAATATACATTTAATTTAAAAAGATATACAGAAAATTAATATAATTTTTTATTTTATTTATATATTAATTTTAAAAAGTAAAATTAATATTATAAAAATAATATATGCTCCCATATAATAAAATTATAACATCAAAAAAAAAACAAATAATCGTTTAAGTCCTCTCCACCACACCCAAGATTTCTATTGTGGATCCATAATTACACCTCTTCATAATTACATGATCAGACAAATAGTTACATCTCAGTCACATTTGTACCATCACAACACCCAAGCTTTATGCTTTGCTTCCATAATTACACCTCTTCTCCATAATTCCACTACTTGATGGATAGTTACAAATCATCCTCCTTTGTACCATCTTCACCATGGTCTTTGATCTCTGATGTTTATTTTCTTATTCACATATCTTGTTCTTATGATGAACCACATTAAGTAGTTTAAAATGGGTAGACCCAAAAAGTTTGAATGTGATTTAGCGAAAGTATTCTCATGAGTAATACACATCATGTGTCATGTAGTGGGGATGATCTGTTGTCTTGGGTTAGAAGCTTAGGCTATGACATGTTTTTCTATAATACAATTATCTATCTTGATTTCTAAAATTCAATTTACACATCATGTTGAGCTAGTGTAGGTTGTGTTGTGGGGATGGTCTATTGTCTTCCTCCTCATTGGGGTTAAAATCTTAGGCTATTATCTATCTTGATTCCTAAGATTCAATTTACACATCATGTCAAGCTAGTGTAGGTCGTGTGGTGGGGATGGTCTATTGTCTTCCTCCTCTTTGTTGTTACAAGCTCGGACTATGACATATTTATCTGTAATGTCATTATCTATCTTGATTCCTCAAAATAACATGTAGATATTATTTGTGAGTTATTTATCTTGATTCCTTAGATTCCTCAAAATAACATATAAATGTTATTTGTGTACATAGCTAATACTAAATCAATACAATAAACCACATTTAAAAAAAAACAAAAATAACAACATGTTATTTGGATACTTAACTAATACCAAATCAGTATAGTGAACCATATAAAATAAAACTAACTATATAATCATGACTCTATTAGTTGACAGGCGAAGGAATTATTACACCACCTCAATAAAATAAAATAACTTTGCTCATTGCTGAGACTTCGGGGTTTCAGTTAATTGCACATCGTTTCATCCTTCCAATAATTAAAGAAGGATTTGACTTTATATTTTTTTTATTAACAAATACATATTTTTAATTATTAAATCAATTGAATTAAAAATGATACATGAGTCTTATAAATCACATGCTTTTTATATTAAAATTTCATAGTACAAACAGACTCCTCTTCTATATCTTAGAATTTGACAATTTGAAAGCAATTGAATCTCACGAGCAATCACCTGTCCCTCTTCTCTACCATAGAATTTCATAATTTATAAGTAGTCTGATCTCAGGAGGAATCACCTGTAAATTACGACAGCCTTTGAGATTCAGATACTTGAGATCTTTGAGTTCTATAATTTTAGATGGCAAGGATTCCAAATGATGACATCCACTGGGATCCAGAAATTTGAGCTTTTTGAGATCTCTCATTTCACATGGCAATGATCTTAATCTTTTACATCCACTGAGATGTAAAAATTGAAGATTTGAAAGATTGCCAATGCCTGAATGCACATATTCAATTTGAGTATAGTTCAGACCAAGAAATTCAAGTTGTTTCAATTGCCCCAATGATTTTGGCAATAATTGTAGCACCGTCTAACTTAAACATAACATCCTTAGAGAGACGAGGTTAAGCAAAAATGCTTCCAGAATATCTTTTAATTCACTTTGGGTTAGAACTAGGCTGACCAATTTTGGACATCTCAATTCCTTATCTGGTCGAGATGTAATATTGCAACCAAAAAGGAAGAGCCTCTTGCAATTATCGTGAGTCTCGATGGGAAAAGGGCGTCGATGTTGGGGCAATGTTGACCTTACATGGATACAAAATTCTCCTCTCTCTCTCTCTGCCACATAAATTGCCATGTCATGTGCAACATCGTGAACTCCAAATGTAAAGCCCTAATAACTAGATCAACCAATTGCTCACAACTGGAATAAGGAACGATCTGAAAGTAACTTTATGTAGTTGTAAGCAGTATCCATTAGGGTTTCCACATATTTTCTCTTTACTATACCTTCTGCAGTCCACATGTGTGATATAATGTGCACCGAAGTGTAGCAAATCCAATCTCCCAAACCAGAAAATGGGTGATTTGCAAGAATTTAACAACCTCCCAAACTAGAAAATGGGCGATTTACAAGAATTTAACATCTCAAAGTAGAAAATCGGGTGATTTGCAATAATTTAACCTCCAAAATCCAGGCAAATCGTGCCAAATGAGTTTTGCATGGTTTAGCCGCCATTTTTTTGGGGGCTAAAATGAAAAAAATAATTATATTTTAGATAAAAGTTGAGCTAACTATATCAAATGGGTGTTTTATAAAAATTTCGCACCTCTAAAATGAAAAACTCCTTAAATTTCACCCTTGGGCTAAAATTTATTAGTATTATTTAGTATTTTTTGAGAAATTTACTAGTATTCCATTACCGAGTGCTTTCTATGTTTACATTTAGTTTAGTATTTTATGGCTATTTTAGACTTAAACATAATGTCAATGTCATTGTCATATGATGAATTTACTTTTTATCGTTTTTGAAAAGTTGATGTGCATTGCATAATTTCAATTGTCAAATGATGAATTTATTAATTTAATTTAGATGTACCTTTCATCATGCCATATGATGAATTTAGAAGGAACATTGCATAATGTCAAATGATGGATTCAATTTAGTAATTTACTTTTAGATTTGCAATGTGGAAATGTCAAATGATAATAGTATAATATGTAATTATGATGATATTTAGTCTTTATATGTATATTTCATAATTATTAAGATTTTCTATTTGGTTATTCACATATTTTTGGGATTTTATTTCTTTATTTTTATATGTTAAAATTTTAATAATTTATAATTTTATAATTTTTATGACTATGATGTGTCCCCATTTCCCCGAAAAATCCCTAGAATTTGGGGTTGCTTATATACTCCCCCCTTGTGCGTATCCTCGCTCCCGCATTTCCTCTTCCCGGAAACTCGGTGGAACATTGCAAATATATGTCAAAAGTAATTATAATCGTTTGTTTTTAGATTTAATTTAAAAAATGTTATAAAATAAAATATGTATAAATTATTTTGATTGTGAAATGAGTTACGTTTTTTTGATAAGTCGTGGTATTGACCCATGGTATTATAGCAAAGCATGTTTAGAACTTAATAATATATGTGGTAAAGTAGTCATCAACATACATTAAACAATACATTAAATAGTTCATATATGTTAGTTTTGTTGGTCTGACCCAATGGGGATTTGAACATTAAATATTGTGGTTTACATTACTTTATACATTGCAATGGCCAATTAAACTATCCCCCATAGGCATTAAATACTCCATAGTAATAATTTTGTTTTTGAAGTTTAACTATGCAAATTTAAATTTTTACCCTTATATAAGTTTATTATTAATCTTCTTATATATTAATTGTGGATATTAATATTTTTATAATAATTTTCAATAAAATCTAATAATAATGTTGACATCATCACTACATCGGTATTATAATTTATTTATTTACTCTGTGGTAACTTTCTATTAACTATAAAAAGTTACATACGTAGATGCACATAGTGCATTCCCAAGTTGCACCACTCAAAAAGTTGGTGCCCATAAAATCAAAGCCAAAAAAACTAAAAAAGAAAAGAAAATTAGAGCTAATAAAAATGTCTTAGTCACCCTTTTCTCCCTTTCTTCTTTTCTACATTATGCCATCCTCCTTGAACATGAGTGGTTGTTACAATAATTAGTTGGTTCTCTTCTGTCTGCATCGGGTGTTCCTTATCTAAGTCTGAACTCCCAAATGTATAACGACGCTTGAATCCTATTATCTCCTTCTCCTTCAGCATTTCTTGGCCCAAGTGACCTTTTTCTCTTGGATTTTGTGAAGCTGATCCTCCCGTTCCCTGCTAACTCAATTCTTTGTTCACTAAAGATGTATGTGGATTTGGGATTTCCTTAATGATAGGGGGTCCGAAGTCCTCCTCTTCCTCTTCTTCGTCGAGTTATGGTGTTGGGAAATTCCATCTCTTTGGCTTTTTGATAGGTTTATTTTTCCTCTTAGGGTCTTTCTTTTCCAAAGGATATGTGGTTTGTAGATGTCCAATTTGAAGACATAGACGACATCTAAATGGAGTGTTCTTATAATCTAAGAACTGGGTCTAGCTCTAGTTGTCGTCTGTCAAAAAGATACGATCAGGTAGTCCTTTACTAAGGTCTACCTCTAGACATATCCCAGAAAAATTATAAATTGATTCTTCAGTTATTTGTGTATCCATCTTGATATATCTCCCCAACATGTTGTTGATTCCTATAGTAATTTTGGGTGCCAGAAATGAAGGGGTAAGTTATCAATCTTGCCCATACCAATGTTTTAGAGACTGTCATTGTATTAGCATCAAAATTTGGGAACCATCGGGTGATAAAGAATCCCACATTTCCCTAGAACTAATGACCCTCATGTAAAACCTAATCTCTAATCTCTAATGATCCAGATTTTACCATGAAGAAATCCTTTGAGCATAAGTGAATCTCACAATTTACCATCCAGTTCGTAAAGATCCACTGGAAAAGATCCACGGGTTTTGGCAAAAAACCTTTGAACCTAAAAATGATTGCTTGGTATTGATATGTTGTACAAATATTATTGATCTCTGCTAGATCTACTGTCATTTCCAGAATATCATTCATCTGCTCTATAATATAGGGCCCAAGAATATGGAATTCTCTTTGTCCTAACTAATTAGTTAAGAATATTAATTTATTAACTACCAACCTAGATCCAACTTAACTCCATATCTACCAAGCACCGAGAGAGATCAAATATATTTTCAATCAAAAAAAGGTTTGTACCTCACAGAGATTTGATCCCTCTTAGTGTTTGGTAGATTCAGAGTTAAGATGGATCTAGGTTGGTATAGACTATTTTAGCCCATTGTAATGGTTTAGATGAGATAATGCAATATACTTACAAGTTGTAACAATTTTTTAGCTTATCTCTCTCTATCAAGAAAGTATTCATAACTCTTGAGATTATTCTAGACATGCATGAGTCTTTGGATAGTTCATGCTAGGGACTTTCCAAATGCCCACACCAAGTATTATGTTTGACTCAACCTTGTACATTTCACATGTAACCGAAACAAACTTAATGATATTTAATTTCTTGAGGCCTCATTGAACTTTAGCATAAGAGAATCTAACAATTAAACTAACCATTGAGGCTCCCAAACTTATCCTAGAATGTAACAATTTTTTAGTTTATCTCACCCTATGAAGAAAGCATTGATAACTCTCAAGATTATTCTAGACATGCATGAGTTTTGGATAGTTCATACTAAAGATGTTCCAAATGTACACAATTTTTTTTTATGTTTGACTCAACTTTGTACATTTCACATGTAACCCCAAAAAACTTAACGAGATTCAATTTCTTAAAGCCTTATTGAACTTTAGCGTAAGAGAATCTAACAATTAAACTAACCATTGAGGCTACCAAAATTTCCCTAGAATAACAACAACCCAAAGCTCACAACCTTATAGAATCACTAAAGTGATAAAGATATCAAAGATATAAATAAAATGAATAGGAAAAGAATCCCACTTGTGACAACAGATGAACTTTGTATTCAATAAATAAAAACATATCTTCTTATATTTATTAAAGGGGAGAAGGAATGATGGTATGTACTTCTTTGTTTTAATTTATTGTTAATATTAGTAAAATATATCTAAATCATAATATAATTGACATAAATATTAATTACAATAATATTTTTTCTTTTCTTAATGATCATTTTGAAAAAAACATTAAATTTACTTTTGTAAATTCAATCTCATCTACTTTTGTAAATTCAATGTCATCATTTTCTATATGTTTAATGAAATCATTTTTTTATTTAAATTTTCTTTAAAAAGACAATCTCAAAAACAAAATAAATCACACAAATAATTAATGAGATTATTTTATAAACCAATATGTTCAATTCTCTCCTATTTTACTTATAACACCCTCTCACTCCTATAGGCTTTAAGTTTTTAACTTGATTCATGAGGATTTGACAATTATAACTATTTTAAGATTATTACTTTAATATATAATAAATTATGTATAATTAAAATAAAAAATATATATATTTTATAAGAAAATAATATAATATTAAGTAATTATTAAAATACTCAATTTATTTTATTGGCATCAAACTACATAATAAAATTTTATTAATAAAAATTATGATCATAGCCTCAAATTAAAATTTCATTCTACACGAAGACTCCTCTTCTTTAATGTAGAATTTGACAATCTGAGAGCATTATACTTTTAAGGGGAATCACCTCCGACGAATCCTAAGATCCAGATATTTGAAATCATTGATTTCTACGATTCCACGTGGCAATGCTTTTCAAATGACGACATCTCCCGAGATTCAGAAAATTGAGAATTTTTAGAGCTCTCATTTCACATTGCCATGATGGTAAGTTTATACATCCCTTGACATGTAAAAATCGAAGGTTTTAAAGATTGCGAATGCCTCAATGCACATCTACAATTTCAGTGTAATTCACACAAAGAAATTCAAGTTGCTTTATTTGCCACAATGATTCTGAAAATAATTGTAGCCCGTGTTACCGAGATCTAACACCCTTAGAGACAGGAGGTTAAGGAAAAATGCTTCCGGAGGTTAAGGAAAAATGCTTCCGGAATCACTTCCAAGTCAAAATCGTGTCCTAGAAAAAGTGGTCAGTAAAAGTGGTTGGAAGTGGTCAGTAAAAGTCGTTGGAATTAGTCAGTAAAAGTGGTTGGAATAATTGTAACCCCTGTTACTTAAACCTAACACCCTAAGAGACAGGAGGTTAAGGAAAAATGCTTCCGGAGAGACGTCACTACTATAAAGGTAGAGCCTCTTGCAATTACCTCAAATGTCGATGTGCGGGAAAAGGGCGTCTGTGTCTGGGCAATGTTGACCTGCCATGGATACACAATTTTCCAAAACAACTGGAATAAGGAGCAATCTGCAACTAGCTTTACATAGTTGTGAGCATTATCCATTAAAGTGTCTACATATTTGTTCTTTAGAGGAGACATGTCAATAATTGCACATAGTTTTTATCTTTTCAATAATTTTAAAGGGAGTTGTTTCAATTTTAATTTTTTTTTGTAGAAGCAGTGTTTGAATTTTGTTTTTAATAATGGAAATGGATTCAGCACCATCAAAATCACTTAAAAAATCTAAAAAATTGAAGTTTAACCACTATAACTTAGATTTACAAAAATCCTGGTCAGATTTTCTCAAAATATAACTGAAATTTCCATTACTTTCAGGGCAAAAAAAAACTAATAAAAAAGTCTCATTAGACTACCGCTAATCAAAAAAATTTGATTTTATAATGGTTATTAACAAATACATATTTTTAATTAATCAATTAAATTAAGAATGATATGTAAATCTTATAAATTATAAAAATTATATATAAAAATATAATTGAAAATATATTTATTTATATAAAGAATGTATTTTGAACAATAAAATTTTATTAACAAAAAAATTACGATCACATCCTTTTTATATTAAAATTTCCAGTACAAGCACGAACGCCAAAATTTGAGAGCAATTTAATGTCACGAGGAATCACCTGTCCCTCTTCTCTACCGCAGAATTTCACAATTTGTAAGCAGTCTGATCTCAGGAGGAATCACCTGTAACTTACGACAGCCCTTGAGATTCAGATATTTGAGCTCTTTGAGTTCTGCGATTTCAGATGGCAATGATTCTAAATTATGACATCCGCTGAGATCCAGAAATTTGAGATTTTTGAGATCTCTCATTTCACATGGCAATGATTTTAACCTCTTACATCCACTGAGATGTAAAAACTGAAGGTTTGAAAGATTGCCAATGCCTGAATGCACATATTCAATTTGAGTATAGTTCAGATCAAGATATTCAAGTTGTTTCAATTGCCACAATGATTTTGGCAATAGTTGTAGCCCCGTGTTACTTAAACATAACACCCTCAGAAAGACGAGCTCAAGCAAAAATGCTTCCGGAATCTCCTTTAATTCAAGGTTGTGTCCTAGAAATAGGCTGACCAATTTTGGACATCTCAATTCCTTGTTTGGTAGAGACGTAATATTGGTATCAAGAAGGGAGAGCCTCCCGCAATTATCGCGACTCTCGATGTCGCGAAAAAGAGCGTCAACATTGGGGCAATGTTGACCTGCCATGGATACAAAATTCTCCTCTCTCTCTGCCACATAAATTGCCATGTCGCGGGTAACATCGTGAAGTCCAAACGTAAAGCCCCAATAAGTGGATCCACCAACTGCTCGCATCTGGATTAAGGAACGATCTGCAAGTAACTTTACATAGCTCTGCGCAGTATCCATTAAGGAGTCCACATCTTTGCTCTTTACTATACCTTCTGCGATCCAGATGTGCGATATCATGTGCACCGGAATGTACCTGTCCTCTGGAGCAACCACACAATACAGAAAACAGGTTTTCAAATGAGCATGGGGTAAACTATCGTAACTCCATCTCAATCGCTGATACAGATCTCGATCAATGCGAGGATGAGTAATTGGAAAATTTGAATCCACAGTCTGAATCTGCCTTAAAGCAAGGTTCCACTCATTTACAGCCCGGTTGCCAATCATTGCTGACGCTATGACATTTATAGCCAAGGGCAACCCTTTACACTCCTCCGCGAAGACTCTAGCAATATGCTCTATCTCGTCAGGCACATGCCCGTCTTTGAAAGCTACTTTGCAAAACAATTCCCAGGCTTCCTCTCTTGGCAGTGGCTGTATTTGCATGGACTGGTCTGCATTCATTTCTGGAATCAGATCTCTATTTCGAGTAGAGAATACAACTTTGCTCCCTTTGTTCTCGCCAAATTCCACGCCCAATTCTTTGAGAGTGACTGCGCTCCACAAATCGTCTAAAATTAGGAAAAATTTCTTCGTCCTCAGATGTGCCGACAGCTTCATCTTCCGCGAATCAACATCATTATAAGAATAGGCACTGAGGTCTAAATTGATTGCAGAAGCCATACGACTCTGCAACTCCAGAATGGAAAATTGGGCAACCGCAACCCAAATCACATGATCAAAAACACCACTTACCTTGTAGGTGTTGTAGACCTTTTTTAGCAACGCTGTTTTGCCAACCCCACCCATCCCATATACAGCAAATATCCGATCGCGGGGGGCCTCTGTAAGCCACCTCTCAAGTCGTATTTCAGCAGATCTAATTTCCAACCCTACCAGTCCGGTGTCTTGTTCATCTTGAAGCAGTAGATTCGCCTGTTGTGGCGCCGCGGACGCAATCTGTTGAGCACTGTGAAACACAGAGAAGTCGGTCTGAAGATTGTGAAAGAGCTCATAAAAGTTGTCTTCCACTTACGGATTTCTGTAGAAAGTTTAGGCTTGCAAAGGAGGCGACTGATACACCGCTGCCGCCTTCGAGAGCAATCGATCAACTCTCTTGCTTTTCCAACTGCGTCTTGCATCCTTAGCAGACAATTTTGCAGAGATTGAGGGGGCGTCTTTTGCCGATCTTGAAATTGATCTCTAACATCGAGTAAGAGAGTCTTCATACGATTTAACTGCCCTTCAAGAAGCTGACGGTTCTCATCCAACTGAATAACATCGTCCATTTGTCGGATGAGTGCAGAAATAGCGCTACTGACCGTATTGGCCGCCACTTCAGTGATAATAGCAGCCATTGCCAATTTTTTGGCTTCGCAACAGAAGAATAGCGGGTCTGAAGGGGCTAGAGACAATCATATATAAACACGAACTTGCAATGAGATACAGCCCTGGTTAGGCAGTCATTAGTCATTATTGAAAATGCAAGCTGACTTGACTTATTATAAATCATATATAAATATAAACATACAGAGGATTAGTATATTAGTAAAATCAACAATGGGATACACAGTCATCAGACGTCATTGCTGGTTAAATATCCTTCAATCCTTTCCATAAATATGGAATTAGAATTTATAGATTTTCATCTCATAAATGTAAGAAAGGTATAACCTACTTTATATAAAATTTGAAAATAAATCTTTAATAATAACAATTTAAAACAAATAAAAAAGTAATATCAATATTTAATTTTTAAAATTTTAATAATTTTGTTACCTGACTTTTTTTTTCAAATGTGTAACCCAATTTTTTTTATAAATATTAATAATATTTAATTAAAATGAAATACTATATATTTATATGTATTGTTTATTAAGTCACGCGAGTATAATATTTAATTAAATTAAAATATTATATATTTATATATAGTTTATTAAGTTATGTGAGTGTCCAGATGATTAGTATATTTAATTTGGTTTGAGTAGTTATTATTGAGGTTCTCACACTTTTGTTATTCATAATGTAGAAACTAATGTGGTTTATCCTTGAGAAATCAATTGATCTCAAAGAATAAATAGTAGGGATGCATCATTGTTCAGATAACATGGATGCATCATTGTTTAGGGTTAGCCGTTGGTGAAATCATTACTGAGGAAAGAAAAAATTATTTAAGAATACGTGATAAAGAGATGTTTGTTAAATTATTTAGTATTTAGTTAGAAACCATCTATTATGTAATAATTAAATATTTTATATCGATATTATAAATTATTTATCAATTTATATAATAATATTATGTAAGAATAACTAATTTATATAATATTATTTGTTAGGGTTGACCTATTCAATATACATTTGGTTGAAAACTCGATTAATTATCAATTTATATAATAATATTAAAAAAATAAAAGAGATAAATATTTTCCAAGCATTTAATTGGACCATAATTTGAAGGTCTTATTGTAGCCTTTTTACAATAAAATGCCATGTGGATAATTGCCTCATATTTTTTTGCCATAATTTTTAAATGCAGTTGCAATATTTATGCCATGATTTTTAGATATTTGTGGAATAAATTTTCATTATTAAGCTTCATAGGAAAACCATCTAAAATTAAATTCTTCGAAAATAGCTCATACTCACATAAATGACATATTTACCATCAAGTATTTGTATAAAAGATAGATAGGACCAAGATGTAAATATATATACTTACCAAGAGTAACTTCCCACCCTTATTTATGTGCCTTTCAACACTTTAACAAGTAGGAGACTTAGTTGTGGTTACTACCTACCAAAAAAGTCTGCAAGTTCTTTCCCCTTCACAGACAATTAATTTTTCCACTCAATATATTAATTTGCAAATTTTCTAAAAGCATAATTTCCACTTGAGTAGCAGGGACTACCCTACCCTGGACCACTTTCTCTTACATAGACTTTCTATAATATGCATACACTATTAGAATATTCATAATATCATCCATTAAAAATTACAAATAGGTACTATTTTTTTATGTCTCCTCTTTAACGAGCATTCTTCATTAAATTAGTCCTTTATCATTATTTGCCTTTGTTGTCCTTTTTCTTCATCTTTAATAGTTATTTGGTCTTCTTCCTTCTTGATCTTCTCTGCTATCATCTTGTACCTACATAAATATTAGTTGAAGTACATATGAAAGAATCACCATCTACTAGAATAAATGGGTTGTCAGTCGTTATATCCACTAGTTCTCTAGAAAACTTATTCTCATACATGCTTCATCAACCATTCTTCCATCAAAATTTGCATACATATCCCTCTTACTCTATATCACCACTCTCATTTTCATCATCCTCAATCTCCTGGGTTCCTGACTCAATTGTAACCTTGATGTCGATGCTCCTACATCATACTCCCTAGGAAAAAAAATCTTCATAGACACACATCCATGGGTCCTCTATCTCTTGCAAATTTTTTCCTCATAGTTATCTTTTCTTTTTCATATCCTCAATCATAATTTTATTCCTACACAAGACCCTTTTTCTTTAATTGAAATCTACCTAATTGCCTCCTCACTAAGGTCGACGACTCTGTTAGGTGTAGACTACATCAAATCAATGGTTCTACCAACATATAGTTTCTCTCTTAATGATCTGAGATCCTCTTTTAGTTTATGCTTACCACAATAACACATGATGAAAAGTCTTTTACATTAGTGCCTTTTTACCTCGAACATTATCGACTCGGGCACACACAAGTTCAAAAGTTTTTAATCTCTAACCAATATCATTATAAAATGACATTATCCAATAACTGTTTCTTAGGGATGTATTCCTTCAAGTATTTATTATATATACCTCTCAACCCACACACAAAATACTTTTATTTATAACTCACTTCGTTTTCTTCTTCACTGTTAACCATGCTTCAATTTCTTTTATTTTTTTTCCATCTTTTGTCACTTCATCCTTTTGCTTTCCTACATCATTATCCACTTTTCTTTCCTATTTTTCCATATGTGATTTGTAAATTTTTGTGGACATTCCACTCAACAATTCATTACAACAAATCTAACAAATTGTACTTAAAAATCTGAAATCTACACCACAAGGGTTTATTTCTCTTTACATTTTTAGATATCTAAATTATTGATTATTGTGTATGCATGCTAATTATAATTAGGAAAAAAATAGAGAACAATGAAATAAAAATTCATAAACTGTGATTAACACAAAATATATCTTGGGAAACCCTTTTGGGAGAAAACCTAGTTGGAAGTTGAGGTAGCTTTGCTCTCTTTATCTGAATAGAAAATGGTTGCAAGTACAAAGAAGGCATGTGGCTTGTGGGCTACCACAACACAAAAATAATATATGCATGCTCTCTCCCTATCCCTCTTAGTTATTCTATTTGTCTATGCAACAAAATGCACTTGAAAAGAATGGAACCCCTTTTCCTCCTAGTGGCCCATTTATAACATAACCTAATAGCCAAGTAGTAGTTAGGTTTGACTCCTTTAAATCTTAACCAGAGTTACAATATGGACTATTCTAGAGTCTTATTCATCATTATCACGTGCCTAGCATATCTTCCATGAGTAAATGGGGATGACGTGGAATCCCCTCAAATTATGTTCGTGAAAACAAGAAGGTCAACTTTCGAGTGGCATAAATTTTCCATATGGACTCCAGCCAAGATGATTCTTGCTTTGTTGGAAAGGTATTTGTGTGTACAATAGGAGAAAAGAGTGTAGCACCAATGTGTCAAAGTTTTACCCCCTAAAAAACACTCTTTGATGCCTCAAAATGCTCTGAGAAGATTTTAGGCCCTAATTTCCCAAATTGGGTCTCGCAAATAAAAATGGTCCTATCAGATGATTCCTCCACTTTTTCCATGCTAAAATAATTGATGTGGATGAAAAACAATATAATTATCAAATATGAATCACTCCCATTTTTTGAGAATTTTAGTCCTAAAATGCTTCCAGTGAATGAGGTGAGGAAATTTATCCTCCACCGTCTCTCATGTGTGCCATTTAGCTTTGGCTAGAAATTGTCCTTTCAACCCAATCTGTTAAAGTTCATTTTGTCCCTATCTTGTAGTTTTAAGCCTTTTTTGCAAAACTATATCTCCTGTCATCTATAACTTACTTGGGGGTTGTAAGTACTGTAGTGGCTAGTAATATATATGGATTATTGTCTCCTTACCCATTAGATAATGCTTCCACTTCTTCATAGATTGCACCATTTCATAAACCTCCTTATCAAAAGTAGGGTAGTTAACAACTGCCCCATGAACTAATTTAGAATGGTAGCATACAAGCCTTCCCCCCACATCAATATCGCTCCCATAACATACTCACCAGGATCTATCTCCACTTGAGAGGGCTTATCCAAGTTTGGTAGTGCAAGAACTAGTGCTTGACTAATCTTCTTCTTTAACTCATCAAATGCCCTTTGTTTACCCTTTCCCCACTAGAAACTCTTGCCACTTATTAGTATGGCATGGAGTAATGTTGTTAACACTAAAAATGAGGCTATGAATTTTCTCAAGTATTGTGTCACCCCAACAAAACTCCTAACCTCAAAAACATTAGTAGGCACGAACCATTTTATGATGGCCTCCATCTTGGCAGGATCTATTTTTGTCTCTCCTCCACCCATCACATACCCTATATACACCAGATACTACTGTGAAAACTCACACTTCTTGATATTTTCTAGAAATTGGTGCTTATTTAATGTCTCCAACACCTGCGTCAAAGGTGAGATGTGCTCATCCTAGGTAGCACTATATACCAGTATATATTCCAAATATAAAATAACAAATGAATCTATAAAATTGTGCATCATATCATTCATTACCGTCATAAACATAGTTGGTACATTGCATAGGCCAAATGGCTTGACTACCCACTCATACAAACCTTGCCTGGTTTTGAAGGCGTTATTCCAAGTATCTTATTCTCTGACTCAAAATTATTGATATCTACACTTTAAGTCCACCTTGGTGAAGTATTTCACTTACTACAACTAATTCAACAAATCATCAATCTTGGGTAGGGGGTACCTATTCTTGAGTGTGATTTTATTCAATGCAATGTAATTAATACACATCCACCAAGTACCATTCTTTTTGGAACTATGATGATGGTTGACCCACATGGTGGTGTACTTAGTCGAATGACACCCCATTCTAGTAGTTTTTTCAATTGTTTCTTCACCTCACTTGCTTCTATAACAAACTAACTGTACAACCCAATGTTTAGTGAGGGAGCCGTTGAAATATTTGGATCTTATGCTCTGCTTCCCTATTGGGTGGTAGCCCTTTAGGCTCCTAGAACACATCCCTGTAAGCCTATAGTAACTCCGCCAGTTGTTTTTTATGTTTCTTAGTACACCCCTCTAAGGATGCATTTGCACTTGTTAACTCTTTTACAAGACGATTCTCTCTTAAAAACAATAAAACAAACTTCTTTCCAGAAATGATCATTTTCTTGACTTGGTTGGCATTTGCTGGTGAAAATTTTAACTTTCCTTTGTGCACATTTATGGTGAATGATTTTCCATCATTGGTGAGCTGGTATTGTTGGTTGTGCACATGAATATTGCATATTACATGTACATGTAGGGACTTCCAAACACCACTCCACATACATCAAAGGGAACTACATCTAATTCTACCTCATTAATAAAATAAACACAGATAACTAATATAATTTTGCATTGTCTTGTTACCTTTAACCATGCTTCCTTATTTACTAATCCTAATTCTTGGATGACCACAAACTTCCAATGAAAATTTATATACTAGCTTTACTGAAATGAGATTTGCGTGTGATCTTGAGTGAAAGAGCATAATATGTATCTTCCTTACTTGTATCTTTATGTGGAAGAGTTTGGTCATTTCTTTCTCTTCCTTTTGCTAAAGGCCATTGAGTTTTCTATAATTTCAAAAATGAGTCCTCTAGATACATTAGAACCAAAAGTTAATACACTTACATTCTAAAAGCACAGATGGATCATCTCAATGCACTAGAACACCAAATTAATAAGCTTACATGCTAGGAAGTAAGCTCTTTAGGTGAACAATATGATGAATTATCTTCCAAACATCATGGCCAACCCCACAATAATTTTCAAAAAAGGAGTCCAGAACAACAACATTCAATTTCCAATGGTTTAAAGCATGTTTTCAGCATAAAAAACCAACATTATTCCCAATACTTTCTTGAGTTTTGCTAAATTTATTTTTTCTTCTTTGATTTTGTTTAACTGTAATGTGTATACATTCTCTCAAATAACGTATTTAAACCAAACACTATTAATATTTTTTATCTTACTATATAAAATTTATATTAAAGTATTTTTTGCTACAAAATATAGAATTTAAAATTTTTTAAGGAGGGTGGATATCCTTTGGCTATATGTATATATATTATATAAGAAATATAACTTTAGTTATTATTAAAATATTTATATATAATGAATAAAATATTTATATTTATATTTTAATATATATTTTATTTTATTTTTAATATATATACAATATGTAGATTTTCCTATTAATCAATTGTGTGTATCTTTGTATTTATATATTTTCCCTGTGCCATAATGTTTTTAGCCCCTTTAGAGGCAAGATCCTTCTATTGCGATAATTGAAGATGATTCTCTCTTTTTGGTAGTGATACTACATCTCTGCCAACAAAGGAGTTGAGATATCCAAAACTGGTGACTCTAACTTTGGTATGCAAATTTTAATTGGAAGTGATTTTGAAAGCATTCTTCCTTAACCTTGTGTCTCTCAAGATGTTATATTTAGGTGACACAGGGCTACAATTATTGCCAAGATCATTGTGGAAACTAAAACAATTTGAATTTTAGTCCTTATTTTTTCTCGTTGCTAAGGAAAATAGGTAAGGGCTAACCACCAAGGGTGCAATTTGTGGAGAGTGGTTGTTGAGGGAGGGAAGGTCGAACAATGAAGCCTAGCCTACTCGGACTCTTATTCCTACATCTTGGCCCAAATTTCTCGATTGTGTCCTCATCCTCTATTGTTGTTGTTGTCGTCGTCATGTGGAAGCTCTATATTGGTTGGGGTTCAGGACTTCGTTGCAGTTCTGCTCGGTGTGTCTTCTGCTACTCGAGGTCACCACTACCCTATTTCTAGTTACTGTCAATGTAGATGGGACAGTTGTGTGGTGAACCTTGTCTACTTAACTCTCCTGTTCATGCCTCTTGGCCTGCCTTTCTCGACTATGCCCCTTCCTTTGCAATTGTCGTCTATGTCGCCATGTGGAAGTTTTGTCCATGTCAGGGTTCAGGACTTCACTACGGTTTTGCTTATTATGTCTTTACTTCTCAAGATCATTACCACCCTATTTCTGGTTTTCGTCGTTGTAGATTTCTTTGGTGAAAGTTCGTCGATATGACTATTGGGTCGTGGCCATGGGATTTGTCGAGTCTTGTCACTTGTTTTTCGTTATCACATCCCTATGTTGGGTGTTGATCCTACGAGATATTTTATGGGTGTATTATCCCTAGTTCTACCTCCGGTGTTGGTTGTTGGGGTTTAAACATTTTTTATTTGTGGGTCGGCCACCTTTTCACATCATTTATAGCTCCCACTTGGGATTTTTGTAGGCCTGCATTCCTTGGGGTTTTAGTTGGTCGGGCGTGCGTGCCCAAAATTTTTAAATCTCTTTGTGATGTGCTATGGTGCTCGTTGACCCTAGGGTTTTATACAATGAATCCTCTTCTTCATATCTTGTTGGTTGGAGCATCTTCCAGTGGTGCTAGAATGATGTGTGG
The DNA here is from genome assembly GCA_031772625.1 of Pinus tabuliformis. Lineage (NCBI taxonomy): Eukaryota > Viridiplantae > Streptophyta > Pinopsida > Pinales > Pinaceae > Pinus > Pinus tabuliformis. Next base: position 586,015,284 of record CM062819.1, on the reverse strand, counting down.
ATGGTCATTGTTGTGGTATATATTGTGCTCCTTTTGGGGTTTCTTTGAGGGGTTTGTGAACCCTATATCTTGTTATCAATCATATGTAACTATTATTATACTAGAACATATGTTATATGCATGCTTATCTAAACATCTTTTTAACTAATAGAAAGTTGTTAGTTTTTTCTTTCCTTAAGAAAAAACAAAACAAAAAACAAAAGCAAGTTGAATTTCTTAGTTGAATTATACTAAAGTTGGTGATGTGCACTCAAGCATTGACAATATTTTAAACAATTAGTTTTTACACATAAAGGGATGTAAATGGTTAAAATCATTTCCATGTGAGATTAGAGATCTCAAAAATCTCATATTTTTGGATCTCAATGGATGTTGTCATTTAGAACCATTGCCATATGAAATCACAAAACTCAAAGATCTCAAATATATGGATTTTAAGGGTTATTGTAAGTTATAGGTTATTCCTCCTAACATCAAAATGCTTTCAAATTTCACAATAGAAAAGAGTGTGTTTGAACTAAGAAATTTTAATATAAGAAGTATTTTATCATATTTTTTGTTATTGAAAATTTATTATATTAGTATAGATATATCTTAATTACAGATTTAGCATGTTGCAAGTGGAATAAATCTCTTCAGGTGCAATCCTCTTTTAAAATATAAAATATGAAAAAAATTGTGTCCCTCTTAGTATTTTATAGATCCCAATGAATTTGGTTCTCTCTCTATATCTAGAATGTGTATTTTTTCATTGTTTAAATTGTATTTTTGAATGTTATATTAAAATTGTTAGTCTAAAAAAATTTATTGGATTTCACAAAAAATATCTATATACCTAAAAAATATCAAAATGAAAAATAGTGACACTACTTCAAAAAATTTACTGTTAAAATTTATTTTTTGTTGTTGTTTTATAGGACATATACAAAAAAAATGTAAACAATATATAATATATACATAGTTGAGATCAAAATATTTTGCATAGCATGTGTATTGAGACATTTTATCTATAGACTACATTGTCCACATTAAGTATTTTTGTTATTAATATATTTTTAAGTATATGTCAATATTACTTGATCTGGGATATTAAAATATTTTATGAGTAAACAACATTAAATTTGTTTATTATTATAAATATTTTTAAATGTTACATATTATTTTTATATTAAGAATTGAATGAATTACACCTCCTTATTATTCTTATTAGGAAGTATTTGATATTTTTTATTTTATTTTCCAGCTTTTAATTACTTTTTTTCTTTAGACATTGAATATTTTATTATGTACAACATTATAATATTTTCTTTCGATATATATATAATTGATATCTACATAAATTTGTTAACATAGATCTTCAAATAATTTATTTAAATCCTTCCATGAAATATTTTAGAAATGTGTGACCTTCAAATATTTTATTCACACTTCTTTTTACTTCTAATTATTTTATTTCTTTTTAAAGTTAGATAAGAAATTATGTTAAGTAATATGGAAATATTTTATTTATGACTAAGTGTGAGTGAAATAATTTACCACATTGAGTTGTAATATTAACAAAAGATTGAGTGAGAATAGTGAGGGTGGGATTATTGATGCTTTGTAATGCTTTTAATTAAAACTAATTAAACATGTGTACTCATTTTAGTTTTCTATTACAGTTGACATTGCTTTCCTATATAGAGAATATTTTATTTTTATCTTGAGCAATAAAATTTTGGGCATTTAGTATAGACTCACTTAAAAACATAACATAGTTACTCTATTCTAGAGTGTTAATAATATGTTAACTTACAAGAAAACCTCGGTAGGGAAAATAACAACTATTCCACCTAAAAACTCAAGCTAAATTCAATTAACTTTCCATATAGATAAATAAATTATATAAATATTTTGTTAAGTTTAAATTAACTATACTTATTATATTTAATTTAAAAAAATTTATTGATTAAAAAAATCAATTTTTAAATAGAAAATATAAATTCAAGTTTGAACAAAAACAATAGTCAAATTATTGTGCCCGAAAACGCGTCCTTATTCCACGAAGGACAACAAAAGATGTAGTTATACCTCCCTTTCTGTGATTATTGGAGGGATGAGAAGAAAAGAAATTAGTGACCAAAACCCCAAAAGTCTCTGCGTGCTGAGACATAACGGAGGCTTGGGAAGGGTAGGTCAAAGTTGTAATTATCTACGGAGACTCGAGAGTTTCGGCGGGGAGGACACAAAGTCTCGGCGTGGTGAAGACGAAGCAGAGGCATGGGAGGAGATGTAATCACTGATGGAGAACTGAAAGTTTGGGCGTCGTGGAGGCGGGGCGGACACAAATATAACGAGAAGGATGTGTGGAGGGTTTTCTATTTTCACTGTTTGTATTATTGGCCAGAAGGAAAGTCAAGATAAATCGTGCGGAGGTTGGTTCTTAATGGAGGGTTTTCTTTATTTTCTTTCTGCTCTAACCAAGAATCTAAGAAAAAGTCAATATATAGAGACAGTCTCTATTGTTAAGATAAACTTTAAAATTAAAGAAAAATTCAATCTTTATTTTCTTTCCGCTCCAACCAAGAATCTAAGAAAAAGTCAATATATAGAGACAGTCTCTATTGTTAAGATAAACTTTAAAATTAAAGAAAAATTCAATAAAGTCAAGATAAATAGTACAAAGGTCGCCCATGAAAGTTTGAGACAAAAAAAATACATAATTTTCTTTTAATTATTTTATTATATTCAATTTTAATAAGAAATATTATTTTAATGTTTTCTTTTTTCTTGAATTTTGATTATAATTTTTTTTTCCTAATTTGTATTAATACAATTATTAAATTTATTCTAATAAATATTTTAATATTTTCTATATTTAATTCTTATAATATTATAAATGAATTATATATATATAACTGCAATAAATAAAAATCGATTCTTAATGACTAGTTTATAATTAAATATTATTTTAATTAATTTAATAATTAATTAACTAACCACTAATTTTTTATTTTTAATCTTTTTAAGATTATTAATTTTATTTAATTCTTATCATATTATAAATTAATTAATTTAGTGAATATATATATATAAAATGAATAAAAACTAATTTTTAATGACTAGTTTATAACTAAATATTATTTTATTTATCTTAATAATTATTTCTTAATAACTAATTTAGAATTAAATATTATTTTATTTGATTTAATAATTAATTTACTAATAGCTAATTCATAATGGCTATTTAATTTAATAACTAATTCTTAACAACTAGTTTATAACTATATATTATTTTATTTGATTTAATAATTAATTTACTAATAGTTAATTCATAATACCTAGTTTTGGATCCTTATGTATCCTTGCTATTTAATCTTTAAGATTTACTAATTTTTTCACCTTTGTCTAGATAATGAACCATATTAATTGGTTCAAAAGACCAAATCCTAATAATATGATTAATTTCAAAAACATTTTTATTTACAATATAAATCACAAAAATCTAAAATCTAACCAAAAAAATCAATTATTATTTGTAACCCAATGAAAAAAAAAACAAAAAAAACAAAAAAACAAAAAAATTGTAATTATTCTTTGCCCAATAAAAATTTGAAAAAGGTAAGGGCATATGTGCTTAAGATCTTTGATATCTGTAATATGTTGGAGGTGATTCGTCCTGAAATTATAATTCTCCCAAATTGTCAAATTCTACAATAAAGAAGAGGAGTCTTCGTGTACAATGAAACAATGAATTTTTAATATAAACCTGTGATCATACTTTTATTAATACAATTTTATTAGGGAAAATAAATATTCAAATTAATAAAGGTTTTTATGCGAATTAAATATAAAGTTTTTTAAGAATTTCTAATTAAATATAATCATATTTTTATTATTTTTATTAAATATTATTTATTTATTACAAAATATTATTTAAATGGTTATATATATTTTTATGGATATCATTTTTATATTAAAATAACAAAAAAATATTTAAATAATATTAATATTATTTAAAAAATTATAATAAAAATTATTAATGGTGAATAATTTATTATATATTAAAACAATAATTTTAAGATATTTGTACCTTAAGAGGGTGGTGAACTTGGCAAACATCATATTATGAAGTATTATGTAAAGCATGAAATTCATAAGATTTAAGGTTCAAATCCCCATAATCAACCCCATTAGTGATGACATGGTGTTTTGTTAAGGCAATTCATGGTGAAAATGCCACTGGTTCAAAACCTCGTGGGTAAATATCTAGGGTGTTATATTAAGGAACTTCATGGTGAAAATGTCATGAGTTCAAAACCTTATGGACGAAGATCCAATGATATTGAGGGCTAGTGTGGCATGGTCTAGGTGTGATCCTCGGGTGATTTTGATGGCCTAGATGCTCTTAGGTCGTGGCTACTCAAGCAACAAGTTAGGTCACTGGTTCGAAACTACGTGGGTAAAAATTCAGCCATGCTAATGGTCGGTGTGGCCTAGGCTAGTTGCAATCCCAGGGTGATTTTGACAACTTAAATGCCCTTAGTGTTGGAAAATGTAACTAATTTGTTTCTTCATAATTGTCATTTGACTCATGTATCTATCAAATGGAGAAAGAAAATGATGTAAGAACAAAAGAAAATGTTAATTTTGTAAAAGCATGGGTTTCATTGTCAATTTTTTTTTATCATTAGGTCTCTTAGGGTTACATGAGTCAAAGTGTCCTTTTCATAATGTAAAAGACCCTTCCGGGCATTTGTATCAGGAAAAGAAAAAGTATTTTGTATTTGGAAGTGTCTAGAATGATCCCAAGGCCAAGTCGGCCAACCAGGAAGAAGTCAACCCAAAGAGGGCTAATGGAGCCTCTTTGAAGGGCTATCAAAAGAAGAGATTTGACCTCATTTAAATAGAATAAGAAAGCACCTGTTAGGCTTGATCTGCAATTGGAGTGTTATGCACGTGACCTGCAAGAATAACATAGTGCTAAAAATACGAAACAATAATGCCAAAAACACAAAAATATAACATGAATTGAAACAAGCTGCAAAGATATTTTACTGCTTAGAAGTAGGATACAATGTTCACTTGCCTTTTCGAGGGGGCAACCTCCAACAGAGTAGAGCTCAATTACAATAAAATTTGATGATTCTTCCCATGCTATCTAAGCCTATTTATAGCTTGATGACATCTAAAACCCTAACTACTGGTGATCCCTTGCATAATACAGGTTAGCCACTTTATATATTAACTATGGCCCATTTATAACTAATAGTGGTCCCTTCTCTATAATACGAGTGAACCACTTACACTTATTATTAATGTGGATAATCACTTACAAGATTTATTGACTCAACTAACTAACTATGACTCTCACAAGGCCCCTTGAGCTTATTACATAATGAAATGGGTTAGGGTTGAACCCTAACATGCCCTAACCCATCAAGAGAAGCTTTTTCCTCAAGGCTGAAGCTATGCAAACTACTGAAGAATAATGGTTGGTTCCCATGTTGCATCTTATAGAGAGGTGTCTTTCCACTTGATGAAGACCTCCTTAATCATGTGGTCATGAAGATGTCTTTCGCAAGTGTCGAGGACCTATTTAGGTCAGAGCCAAAGTCAACCTTCCTCATCCAATTATGGCAGACTTGTTTGAAGTCTGCAATTGTTCCCCACAACTTTCTTGAGGCAGAACACATGGAATATTGGGTGGATTTTTGAAGTAGTCATCAGGGCAAGTTTATAAGTGACTCCTCCTATACACTGAAGTACTTGATAAGGCCCATAGAATTTTGGGGCTAGTTTTTGGAAAACCTTTTCTTTAAGAGAGGTTTGATTCTAAGGTTAGAGTCGCAGGAACACCTAGTTACCTACTTGAAATGACCTCTCTAAATAGTGTGAGTTGGCTTATTGCTTCATTCAATTTTGAGCTTGATGTAGGTTATCTTTGAGATGAGCGATCATGGTGGCATGGTTCTGTAGGAGCTTATCAGCTGCCTATACTTTGGAAGATCTAGGGATATAAGATGCTGGTGAAAGTGGGAGTTGTCCATACACTGCCACATATGGAATTATCTTGGTGGCTTCATGATAGCTAGTATTATACAACCATTCAGTTAAAGGCATCCGTTGTACCCATTGATGTTGCTTGTCTGAAGTGAAGCATCAGAGATAGGTCTCCAAACATTTTGTGATTGCTTATGTTTGATCACCAATTTAGGGATGATCAGTTATACTCTGTTGGAGTTGTGTGCCCTGTAGCTTGAAAAGTTCTTGCCAAAAATTGATGGTGAAAATTGGGTCTCATTCAAACATAATGGAATTCGGCATGCCATGCAGTTTGAATATTTGTTCCATGAAAACCTAAGCTGCCAATGTTGGGGTAAATGGGTGCGGTAGAGCACCAACATGAGCATATTTGGAAAATATGTCAACAACCACCATGATGACTTATTTGTTGCTTGACTTTGGGAGACCTGTAATGAAATCCATGGAAACATCTGTCTAGACAGAAGCAGGGAGTGGCATGGGTTGTAAGGTTCCTAGTAGCTTGATCATTTCCCCTTTGTTGTGTTCTCATACTTCACATTCAACTACAAAAGTAAGAATGTCATGCTTCACGCTGGCCCAAAAGAAAGAACGTTGTGCTCATGCATAAGTCTTCAAAAAGCTTGAATGTAATGCAATTGGAGAGGATTGAAACTCTTCTAAGATGTGGGTTTTGAGGGTGGAGGTCGGGGATAACACTATCTGATCCTAACAATAAAGAACTTCATCCTTCCAAGAGTAATCCTTTGATGACTTAGGATCTTCTCATAATATGTTAATGAGATGGGATAAAGAGGAGATGGAAGAACCATTCATGACAAGTTGCTTATATCCTATCTAGTATGGGTAGAGAGAGTGATAATAGGGTGCCCTCTTCCTTAAATTGGCATGATAAGGCATCGACCACTACATTGTCACACCCCTTCTTGCCAATTATCTCATAATCATATCCCAACATTTTTGTGAACCATTTATTTTGTTGTGGCGATGATAGGCACTGCTCTAGGAAATATTTTAGGCTATGATGGTCATTGCAAATTTAGAAATGACACCCCCATAAATATGGTATGCAAGTGTCTACTGCATGTAACATGACCATCATTTGTTTCTCATATGTAGATTGACCCAGATGTTCTTGACTAAGTTGTCGACTAGTGAAAGCCAATGGTCTACATTCTTGCATTAATACTGCACTAATGCCCTTACCTGACACATTACATTCAATCACAAAAGGTTTTGTGAAGCTTGGAAGGGCCAATGCTGTAGTGGAGCACATGGCTTGTTTGAGAGTAAAGAAGGCCTACTGAGTTGTGTCAGTTTAGAGAAATGATTTTTTCTTGAGAATATTAGTGAGGGGTCAGGCAATGTGTCTATAATGGCTAACAAATTTGTGATAGTAGTCTGTGAGACCCAATTAGAGGACATTTCAACCCAAAAATAGCCACCTAAGAAAAAATTATGAAACTAATAAAATAATTCCATGTAGACAAATTTTTAATATATCATTTTTATTATTTTACTTTTGTCAAAATTACCCAAGTAAATGTCACGTTTATCAAAATAGCTTTTATCAAAATAACTGTAATATATTTTATATTTAAATTAATGTATTAGCACAAGATTTAATAAAATTTATATTGAAAAAAATAAATTTAAAATTTAAATTAAATTTAAATTTAACTTTAAATTACCCAAATTTAAATTAAAAAATCAAATTTAATATTTACATTAAATTTGAATTTGAATTTAAATCACCCAAATAAATGTCACTTTTATCAAAATAACAATATATATATTTTATATTTAATTAATACAATTTAAATTAAAAAAAAGTTAAATTTAAAGTTAAATTTAAATTACCCAAATAAATGCACTTATATATATATATATATATATATAGAGAGAGAGAGAGAGAGAGAGAGAGAGAGAGAGAGAGATTTTTAATGAAAGGTAAAATATGGGTTGAGAGTGTTTTTTAATGACGCATAACTAATTTAAATTTTAAACTTACTTTTTTAATATATATATATATTAAAAAAGTAAATTTAAAATTTAAATTAGTTATGTGTCATTAAAAAACACTCTCAACCCGTATTTTACCCTTCATTAAAAATATTCTCAATATTATAAATTTGATAGAATAAGATAAAAATTTTACCTTTAATGTTTAATGTAGTTTTTGGTCACTTAGGCACCGTTCACACTTAAATTAGGTAAATTATATTATTAAAAAATTTGTCAGTTCATAGTCACAGATGTATCTCTTTTGAATTTTAAACGATTTTGATTGGCTTACATAGTATGACATGAAAATTCAATGTTAATTATTTAAAATCAAATTTCTTCTAATTGGCAAGAATCTCCTCAAACTCTTCAAGGCTTTTGGTTGGGGCCAATCTTTCATTTCCTGAATATTTTTCGAATTAGCCCTCACTCCTTCATGGTTCACAATGTGCCCCAAATGCTCTACTTCTTCCATGCCAAAGGAACACTTGTATAATTTGACAAATAATTTGTGATCTTGGAGTAGTTGCAATACCTGGTCAACATGCTGAAGGTCTGTGTCCCATGTTATGTGGTAGATGAGAATGCCTTCAAAAAATAACAAGACAAATTTTCTAATATATGGTTTCAGAAAGTGGTTCATGAGGCTCTGAAAAGTGGATGGGGCATTATAGAGATCAAATGGCATGACCATAAATTCATAATGTCCTTCATGATTTTGGAAGGTTGTCTTGAGAATGTCACTTCCTTCATCTGTATTTGGTGATAGCCTAAGCATAGGTTCAACTTGGTAAAAAATTTGGCACTGTGCAATTCATCAAGCAGATCATCAACTACTGAAATAGGAAATTTGTCCTTGATAGTGAGCTTGTTGAGGGCCCTAAAGTTTGGACACGCATGTCATTCGCTGTCTTTCTTTAAAATCATGACCACTTGAGATGGATAATGGCTGATGTTGGAACAAATAACACTAGCTTCGAGGAATTCCTTAATGATTTTTTCAATTTTATTCTTTTGTACAAAAAGATATCGATAGGGGCGGACATTTGGCGGTTGGGTACTGTTAAAATTGGCAACTAGGGCCAAACTCCATGTGGGTCATATTATTTATGGCAACTGATATTTTTATTGGATCCCTCTCATTGAGAGGTGTAGGATTGATCTAAAAGATCATCCGATTTCGATAAGTATTTATGAAGTTATGAATTTATTTATGTTATGGACAAATTGTTAGGTTGGCCAGCAACTTATGTAGGCTCAGAAGTCCAACAATCATGTCTATTCAACCTCTACATTTTAGTATAAATAGAAGAGGACTTCAAGTCATTTCTATACACACTTGGATCTCTTCCTCTCTCTACTTTTCTTTGGGTTTTAGTAGGAGGAGATATCCTAAGGAAAAGCTGGAAAAGCTGCAAAAGTCAGAACTGCAGGAAAAACCGGAAAAGCCAGAACTACCGGAAAAGTCGGAAAAGCTGGAACTTCTGGAAAACCCGGAACTACCGAAAAAGCCAGAACTGCCGAAAAAGCTGGAAACGCCAGAAATACCAGAAATACCAGAAAAGCTGGAAAAGCCGGAAATGTCGGCACTGTCGGAACTGCTAGAAAAGCTGGAACTTCCAGAAAAGCCAGACCTACCGGGAACTGCCGAAACAGCCGGATCATCTGTCTCCAAAGGAAGGCAGCATGATGTATGAGATCATGGGAAGCATAATAAGTAGCATGACGATATGAGCATGGGCAGCATAATGATACATGATGATATGAGTATGGGCAACATGATGTATGAGATCATGGGCAGCATAATAAGTAGCATGATGATATGAGCATGGGCAGCATAATGATGAATGAGATCATGAGCATGGGCAGCTTGATGATGAATAATACCATGGAAGATGCAGCATGAAGATGAGAGCAGCACAGTCATCAAGGTTCAACACATGTGACAGTATAGCAAGGTGTCACACAGTAATGTGCAGCAAATAGACGAGATGCAGCACTATGATAGTTGAATGAGTCACCTTAGAGAATCAGTTGAAGTAATATGTCTTCAACTGATCTCATGTCGATATCAAAATTCAAAGTGATTAACTTCTATTGTAAATGTACTATCTCTTTTACTTTCTCTGATGAACTTTGAAGAACATAAAAGAAGAATTAATCAAGGGTTTCCCCACATTGGGGTTTGTCCCTGGCTAGCGCCACATCTTGTGTCCTCTTGTCTTGGCTTATCTTCTGCGATTTATATTTATGTTCTATCTGTAGTTTACTTTATGCTGATGTGATTGCTAATGTGGAAAAGAAATTGAAATAAATTTCTTTAGCATAGAACATACCTAAAATTAACATGGTATCAGAGCTGAGGTGAAGACAATGCCCAAGAAAGAGTGAAAGACCAATCACCAAAGACAATAGGGACAAGACAAAAGGATCAATGAGTTCCACATCTCTCTTCTAAGTTTGCTAAGGGTGAAGTGGAAGCATGGAATATTATCAGAATGGCACAGTGGAAGATCACTTCATTGGGAAGTTCAGATCTAAGGGTGGAAGGAAAGATAGATGCCTTGGTTGCAATAAGTTCGGCCATCATGCAAAGCAGTGTCCGAATAGTAGAGACACATCTCTTGATGAAGATAAAAATCATTCCAGGGACATCTTCAATGATCAGAGGAATGATAAGTAATGCAAGTCATCAAGGAAATGGTCGACTCTTCAAAGAAAGCAAGGAACCCTAGAATCTCTTTTATGTACTTGATCGCAAGAACAACCTGGTGTCCATCTCGGAAATGGAAGTTTGAGGTTTCAGGGTGGCACTCATCGATGGAAAGGTATGTGTTTGAAAATAGATTTTTCAAATATTTTTTTAGAGTTCAGGGTTGTATCAAGTCCACTGGCGACCATGTCCATTAACTCAACACCGGAGGTCTGTGAGTCAGATAGTGACCGGGATGCCTGAATTCAAAAAGAGCATGAAGGTACATGTCTGAGATGTACCGAAGGAAAATCTTACAAGTGGACCATTCCCCTCATGTAGGAGGTCCACAAGTTTAGAACAACCGGTGGAGTTTGAGATTCATGAATGGGAATCTCATGCATACGGGTGGAAGAAAGCCCTCTATGGCTTGAAGCAAAACACCCCAGGTGTAGTATGAGAGGATTGATAGCTATTTGATGAAGCTGAGATTCACTAGGAGTGAAACGGATCCAAACCATCCGAAGGTTGTGGATGATAGACCTCTCATACCAGCACCTTATGAGGATGACCTAGTTCTAACAAGTGCAGACCCTCTCATTTGCAGAAGTAAGAGGGAGTTGGATTCCAGATGTGGAATGGTGAACTGCAAGCCTGTGACTACCTCGAGGATCCTAACTTTCAAAAGTTATATGGTAGTGATGTCGGACCAGATTTGGGAAATGCCACTGAATCTCATAAAATCATTCGCGTTAATGTTCTTGGTGAACTTCTGCCTCGACATATATTTTGAAGTTAGCATGGTGAGCTCATATTTGGTTGAACCTCACTGGATTGGTGCCAAGAATCTTCTAAGATGTCTTCAAGCCACAATCTCTCATGGATTGAGATACACTGTTGGAAATATGAAACTACATGATTATTCGAATGATGATTGGGCAGGCAGTGTGGAGGATCACTAGAGCACTTCTTAGTGTTGTTTCTCTTTGGATTCTACTTCGATATCATGGATGAGTATGAAGTAGAATTCGGTTGTTATAAGCACCATTGAGACCAGATACATATCTACGAGTATGATCTTGTATGAACCTGCTTGGTTGGGGAAGCTCTTCAAGTGAGTTATTTGTACCACTGCGATTCTCCATGACAAGCAGAGGTGGGATTCAATTATTGAGGAATCCCGTATTCGACGATTTCTCCAGCAGATAGACATCAGATACTACCTTATCTAGGGTATGGTAAGTTTATGAGTAAGGAAGCTCCATCGCTATGAGATGATGTACAGGTCGCTACACTTTGTCTAAGCCCTGGGGGAAAGATCAAATCTGTGATTTTCCCAAACAACTTGGAGTCATCAAGAGACCCTTGTATAAGGGTCCTGCATGTTGTATGCATTGAGCTCTGGGAGCTCTGGGGGCTTGTGGTTCTTACTGGAGCAACATACGACCACAGGGTGACTCACCCTCCCTTGGTGGTGTGCACTGGGATGGGATGATTTCCTCTCCTGTGGACAGGATGATTCGCTTTCCTGTGGACAAGATGATTCGCTCTCTTGTGGGACAAGATGATTCACTCTCTTGTGGGACAGGATGATTCGCTCTCCTATGGACAGGATGATTCGCTTTCCCGTGAACAAGATGATTCGCTTTCTTGTGGGACAAGATGATTCGCTCTCTTGTGGGATAGGATGATTCACTCTCCTGTGTAGCAGGATGATTAATTCTCCTGTGAGGTCTAGATGATGTGTTCTCCATGATGATTTTGTAGCAGGATGATTAATTCTCCTATGAGGTCTGGATGTGTGTTATCCATGAATATTGTGTAGTAGGATGATTAATTCTCCTGTGAGGTCTGGATGATGTGTTCTCCGTGATGATTGTGTAGCAGGATGATTAGTTCTCATGTGAGGTATGGATGATGTGTTCTCCATGAAGATTGTGTAGTAGGATGATTAGTTCTCCTGTGAGGCCTGGATGATGTGTTCTCCATGGTGATTGTGTAGCAAGATGATTAGTTCTCCTGTGAGTACAAGATTGATTAAGTTCTCTTATCGAGGCATCCTACCCATCTAGTCTGGGACTCATGGGAAGTACCTCTCATCTGATCAATGAGCAGGGAAATGATGATAGGGACCATAGTAGTACCGATGGATGCATCACTGTATCTACCATACTCCCTATGCTAGGATGACCTTCATTGATCTGGGATCAATGATACTGGTCTGGGAACAGTGGTAGGAGTTGTACCCACTATGACACTGACTTCGGGTCGGTTGAGGACTGGTCTGGGACTATTGGTACATACTTTGAGACTAACTTTGAGTCAGTAGAGTACTGGTCTGGGACCAGTGGTAGGAGTTGTAGCTACTATGACACTGACTTTAGGTTGGTTGAGGAGTGGTCTGGGACTAGTGGTACACACTTTGAGACTGACTTCGGGCCAGTGGAGAATGGTATGACACATTCTCGATTAATTCTTCTTCTTCATAGTTCAGCAGAGCTAAGCTAAGAAAAGTAGAGCCAACAGAGATGAGCAAAGCTAAGCAGAGAAGAGCAGAGCCAGTAGAGCAGAGCTACTAGAGCCAGCAAAGCAGAGCAGAGCCAGCAAAGCTGAGTAGAGCTAGTAGAGCTAAGTAGAGCTAGCAGAGCTAAGCAGAGCTAAGCAAAGCTAAGCAAAGCAGTGCAGGGCACTGATGGTAGAGATAGTATAGTTGGACATATGGATCAGCTGATGGAGTTCTCCCTAGTTGAGAGGGAGTGTTAAAATTGGAAACCAGGGCCAAACTCCATGTGTGTCATATTATTTATGGCAGCTGATATTTTTATTGGGTCCCTCTCATTGAGAGGTGTAGGATCGATCTAAAAGATCATCTGATTTTGACAAGTATTTATGAAGTTATGAATTTATTTATGTTATAGACAAATTGTTAAGTCGGGCAACAACTTATGTAGGCTTAGAAGCCCAACAGTCATGTCTATTCAACCTCTATGTTTTAGTATAAATAGAAGAGGACTTCAAGGCATTTCTATACACACTTGGATCTCTTCCTCTCTATAGTCGTCTTTGGGTTTTAGTAGGAGGAGTGATCCTAAGGAAAAATGAAAAATCCGGAAAATCCGGAACTACTGGAAAAGCCGGAAAAGCAGGAAAAGCCGGAACTGCTGGAAAAGCCAAAGAAGCCGGAACTGCCAGAAAATACGAAACTGCCAGAAAAGTCGGAACTGCCAGAAATGTCGGAAATGCCAGAAAATCCAAAAATACCGGAAAATCCAAAAAAGTCAGAAAAGTCAAAAAAGCCGGAAAAGCCGAAAAAGCTAAAAATGTTAGAACTGTCGGAATTGTCGAAAAAGCCGAAACTGCTGGAAAAGCCAGAACTACCAAGAACTGCCGAAATAGCTGGAGCATCTGTATTCGAAGGAAGGCAAAATGATGTATGAGATCATGGGTAGCATAATAAGAAGCATGATGATATGAGCATGGGTAGCATAATGATGCATGATGATATGAGTATGGGCAGCATGATGTATGAGATCATGGGTAGCATAATAAGTAACATGATGATATGAGCATGGGAAGCATAATGATGAATGAGATCATGAGCATGGGCAGCTTGATGATGAATAAGACCATGGAAGTTGCAGCATGATGAACAGCATTAAGATGAGAGAAGCTCAGTCATCAAGGTTCAACACATGTGACAGTATAGCAAGGTGTCACACGATAATGTGCAGCAAATAGATGAGATGCAACACTATGATAGGTGAATGAGTCACCTTAGAGAATCAATTGAAGCAATATGTCTTCAATTGATCTCATGTTGATATCAAAAGTCAAAGTGATTAACTTCTATTGTAAATGTACTATCTCTCTCACTTTCTTTGTCGAACTTTGAAGAACATAAAAGAAGAATTGATCAAGGGTTTCCCCACATTAGGGTTTGTCCCTAGCTAGCGCCACATCTTGTGTCCTCTTGTCTTGGCTTGTCTTCTGAGATTTATATTTATGTTCTATCTGTAGTTTACTTTATGCTGATGTGATTGCTAATGTGGAAAAGAAATTGAAATAAATTGCTCTAGCATAGAACATACCTAAAATTAACAAATAATTTGTGATCTTGGAGCAGTTGCAATACCTGGTCAACATGCCGAAGGTCTGTGTCCCATGTTATGTGGTAAATGAGAATGTCTTCAAAAAATAACAAGACAAATTTTCTAATATATGGTTTTAGAAAGTGGTTCATGAGGCTCTGAAAAGTGGATGGGGCATTATAGAGATCAAATGGCATGACCATAAATTCATAATGTCCTTCACAATTTCGGAAGGTTGTCTTGGGAATGTCACTTCCTTCATTTGTATTTGGTGATAGCCTAAGCATAGGTTCAACTTGGTAAAAAATTTGGCACCGTGCAATTCATCAAGCAGATCATCAACTACTGAAATAGGAAATTTGTCCTTGATAGCGAGCTTGTTGAGGGCCCTAAAGTTTGGACACATGCATCATTCAACATCTTTCTTTAAAATAATGACCACTTGAGATGGATAATGGTTGATGTTGGAACGAATAACACTAGCTTCGAGGACTTCCTTGATGATTTTTTCAATTTTATTCTTTTGTACAAAAAGATATCGATAGGGGCGGACATTTGGTGGTTGGGTACTCAAGAGAAAAGGGATGTTATGATCATGTTCACCTCTAGCGCGTGGGAGTTTCTTAGGTTTGTAAAAGACCCGCTGGTGGTGATCTGATACTTGTTGCATATCGAATGAATTTTAGGAGGAGTGGATTCAATGGTATGGATGGCATTAAATTGTGTTACTATCCCATGAAAACTGCTTTTTAAAATCTTCTCCATTCGATGCAAGCTAATGATAGTAGGAACACCTACCTAGAGTCCCCGCAATGTATAAGTGTGGTCGTTCTGCTTAAAGCTCACATATAACTCATGGAATTCGATTATGATAGGGACTAGTGTGCGAAGCCATATAGCACCAAGGACATTGTCACAACCACCCATTTCGATGGCAAACATCTGGGTTTTGAGGTGATAATCCCCCATCTGAAGCTTAATATTTTCATAGCATTCTTCACATTTCATGGTCCCCCCATCAGCGATAAATCCTTGGAAATTAGATACCGCCCTGACAAAACAATGAACGACTTCTACTACTCTCTTATAGACAAAGTTATGTGTGCTACCACTATCAATCAACACCACCACTAGCTGATGATTAATAAAACCTCGAATTTTGAGAGTTTGGGGAGAAGAAATGTTGGTCAAGGCATGGAGTGAGATAACTGGCTCATCTGGCATATTTGTAGTATCAGTGTCCAAGGTTGTTTGGGTTTCACCGTCTTCCTCCTCAAGAATTTCAGTGGATGTAGCTTCATCAGAAAATTTGTTTTCAGTAGTGTCAATTTGAAAGAATTTGGTTCCTTCCATTTATGTCCCAAGGAGTATTTGTCATCACAGTAGTAGTAGAGTCCTTATTTCCTTCTTTGAGCAATTTATTTTGGCAACAACTTTTTTACCTAAACTGTTTGGGTGGGGCTCATAGTTGGGGTGGGACGTGCCCATGTAATGAAATTTGGACAATTGGAATGGGAATTTAAAGTGACTTCTACATCTAAGGCCTTTTTGTATGCTTCCAACCAAGTAGTTGGGTGATGCATTCAAACATGGGCTTAGATGGGTTTCTTTAGACCACTGATGAAACATTCCAAGTAAAAGGCATCTCTTAGTCCTTCAGTCCTGATGGACAATTGTTCGAAGGTTGCAATGTAGTCACATACTGTACCCATTTTCCTGAGCTTATTGAGATGAAATAGAAAGTAATATTCCTGATCAAAGTGGTCCCAAATGTCTTTTGAGAACATGTTCCAAATTTGCCTCCCTAGATAGCATTTTTGATGCCACTACCACCACTACCATCTCTCTTGGTCCAAGTAAATATCTCCCACATGTATTTTTGTGTCATCATCCCAGATATTACTATGGTGGAAATATTGTTCCATTTGTGCCACCCATACTGTCAAGTTAGAGGCATCAAATTTGTACATGTCTAGCTTGGGTGTCTGGTGGCTCAAATATTGGTGACCTCCATGAAAATGAATGTGATGGTTGGATTCTCCTTCTATGTGGGAATCAACATTGTGTTATCCCCTCTTGGGTTAGTGATATGTCCTCAAGTATTATTGTACTACTATTGTGATTCTATCATTAAAGGATGTCTCGAAGTCATTGATTTTTTTCTCGAGGGCTTCGACTTTCTTTACATCTATAACTTGAGACCTGGTATTGTGCATACACTAGCCCTGGTCAAATTTTGAAATTACTTAAGAGTAGTATGGTTGGAAAGAGGGCAAGCTTAGAATTCTAGTGATGTGGCTCACTTTAAGTTGTGTCGGGAAAAAATTGGGACCGCATGAAAATTGGGGGACTTATAGGTGAATGGTAGCATTGCGATCAACTAATCATCTTGAATTTTATGGGTTAGGTCTCTTGCAAGTGTCCCATGATGAGCCTAGAAAAAATCTTTTACTCTGAAAGGAGTTTTACTCCTAGTTGATCAATACTACAGTGATTGAAATCCAAAATTATTGATACTGCCAAAATCCTACGAAAATCGGGGTTAGATTGTAGTAGCCGAAACCCCAAAGTCTTGATACTAAAGTGTCTAAAATCATCACTACACAAAGATTCTAATATGAGTTGTGAAAACCCAAACTGTTGAATCTAATATGTACAATGGCGACAAAACCCCAATTTCTATATCTCACATGTATAGTAATGGTTGAACCCTAGTTGTTGGATCTAAGCTGGACGAAAAGTGGGGGGGGGGGGATCTTCATATAATTGAAGGAACTATGGTCACATAGGATTTTCATATGCTACATATCACGATATACATAGGGGTCTAATAGTAGTACTTGCCCCAATATTTTAGAGCACCAACTAAGGAGGAGCGACTGTACCCTTAGTTGTATTACCTGACTACCCTTCTATGCGTGCGAGTAATATCCCTAAGTGTTATCCTCAGTGTATTGTGGTAGAAATATGGTCGATGACTTGTCTAAGGTTAGGTTTCAAGTACCCTAGAGGGGGCTTCTGATATACCCAAGGGTATGTGAAAGTGTAGTTTGTGCATGGTTTTAGTCCGTGTGTGGTTCTGTCTAATGCACTACTACTTGAAGTGGTAAACAAAGGAGTTACAAGGTAGTCCAACAAGCATGACAACCTATTATAGTTCCTAAGTGCATGCCTCCCCAAATATATCGGTTTATGTGATCAACAACAAATCTTGTGGTTTAAATATGTCGGAACACGTCTCTAGCCTAAAAAGAAAAAGAAAAAATGCCAAAATTGGAGGTACAACTAGCACTACAAAGTGCTCTAATAACACTCCTTATGCACTTGACCTATGAGAATAATAGAATGCTAGAAATATGAAACAATATTTCCAAAAACACATAAATATCATATTAATTGAGACAAGGATATTTTATTATTCATAAGAATACTACAATGTTCACTTGCCTCTTTGAGGGAGAAACCTCCAACAGAGCATAGCTCAATTACAATAAAAATCGATGATTCTTCCCATGTTATATAAGACTTTTTGTAGCTTGATGACATCCAAAACCCTAAATACTCATGGTCCCTTGCATAATATGGGTTAACCACTTTATTTATTAACTATGGCTTGTTTTTAACTAATTGTGGTCCCTTTTCTATAATGTGGGTCACCCACTTACAATTATTATTAATGCGAATAATTGCTTATGGGTTTTATTGAATCAAATAACTAACTATGACTATGATGAGGCCCCTTGGGATTATTACATAAATAAATGGGTTAGGGTTAGAACCTAACAAGGATACATGTGAGAGTCTTAAGAAGGGTAGAAGAGCCTAGCAATGAAGGAGTCAAGCTCTATTATGTTCAAAAATCTATATTATCTATGTAGCAGCTTACACATGTGAGAGGGCTAGGTTTATGGTCATGTAATAGGTCTAAAAAATTTAGGAAGGTTTTGCAGACTTTTTATGATGAGATGTAAAGGCTATTCTTCTTTAGTTGCATTACAAAAGGATGAAGGTTAGTTGGCTTGGTTCTTGGTGGCAGCCTTGGTCTAAGATTTTGTCTTGGAAGTCTCCATTGAAGTTGATTCTACAAGAAGAGAAGTTCTTTATGGGTTTCCCCTTTGAGGGCTTTTTCCCTAGTTTGGAGCCTATATCTTGTGTTCATTTTTGTATGGTTGTGATTTTTATTTTTTTGGCATTTATTTCATGATAAAAACATAAACATAATCAAGAACAATAAGAATGTAATATCACAAGTAAATTTCATGTAAGGAAAATCAAATAAATGTTGCGCTCAAGGATTTTCCAACATGGTTTTAAAGCTAAGGTCAA
This sequence comes from Pinus tabuliformis, assembly GCA_031772625.1. Classification (NCBI taxonomy): domain Eukaryota; kingdom Viridiplantae; phylum Streptophyta; class Pinopsida; order Pinales; family Pinaceae; genus Pinus; species Pinus tabuliformis. The sequence goes on along the minus strand of CM062819.1, from coordinate 585,996,150 downwards.
GAGAATGGGCAACTAGAAGATCACAAGAAGAGTTTTTGCAATGCTCCGAAAGCCAAAATAAGAGATTGTTTGTGAATTCCTTGAAGGCCAAACAAACCACGACAAGTGCATACATCATTAGAGAATACAATCTAAAACAATCGCATATTAGAGGAGGAAAAGAAAGTAAGGTAGAAAGACATCTTAGCGTATTTTTGAGGTTTTTGATTTGCACAATACGAAGAGGAAAATAGTCAAGTTTTAAAGGGTTAATCTCGACACCTTTATATGAAGAAAAACTTGAAATAATAAGGTTGTAGTCTTTTAAGCTATTTCATGAGCATCTGAGACCTGGTTTGCATACTAATTTTTTATTACAACAATTGGTGAGAAGGTCGCAATGCTCAGATTGGAATCTAAAATTACTGAGGTATCTAGAAGGGATGCATAAGCTCATTTCAAGAGGTCTGGGCTACACAAAAAGAGACTCATTTTAGGTCAAGAGTTCCTGGAGTATAACATAGAGAAAGGGGATAAAGTAGGAGGATTTTTCTTGATTTTGGAGATGTAATATGGCCAAATTAGGGTAGACCTATAGAAGGTATAAGTTCCCTAATAGGAGAAAAAAATCCTTAGTGTGTCATGCTCATATCAAAGTTGGTTTGAATTTCTAAAAGAAGCATGTTGCTTTCCTTCCAAGGTGAATAAGTGATAGAATGAAAGTTCGAAGTTGGAAAAAGGATCCTAGCCTAGTTTTGGAAAGTTGTTATAGTGAGTATGAACCTCTAGAACTAGTCCAAATTTCCATGCAAGAAGTTTGTGGGTTCCGAGGTGATTATAGAAGAAGTTATCTCATATATTGAAAAAGGTTATTTTGGGAAGATCTATGATAACATTGAAAGCAAATTTCTCAAAGAATTGATTTGAGAGGTACAAATATCTATGAAGAAAAGTCTGATCTCCTGTGGTAACTATTGGGAGGGTCAAATAGGCCTAAAAAAGGTGTTGAAAGTGTCTTCTAGGGTAGCAAGTTGCATAGGCTTTTAGAGAGAAGGAGGCCACTAATTTATGAAGGAGGTTTGGCCATAAATGGAGGGATGACATGGGAAATAAGTTTTCCCTAATTATTAATTATACTTCAAAAGGTATGCATAATAATTTGTAAGGTATTTATATTTGTTTTATGGATAAAGGGTCTTGAATGCATTAGGGTTTGGGTTGCATGTTTTGAATATTTTTTTATTTATAGGGATTGTGAAACCTAGATATGTCTTGGATAAGAAAACCCTAGTTAAGTGAAAAACCCTAACCCTAATCAGATTTTCCCCTCATATAAACCGTAGCTTTTGACATGTAGGGTTTGCAAAAAGAATCTAAGACTTGGTAAAACCCAACGAGGGTGGAATTTGATAGAGTCTAGGATATGACATAAAAACCCTAGGGTCAATGTTTCTAAGGGAAATATCAAGGAATTTAGGGTTTGTACTTGAGAACCCTAGAATTCTACTCTTTGAGAAAACCATGGAAACCTTAGATTGACAAAATAAATGTCATGCTCTTGTATTTGTACATTTTGCTTGGTTGTACTTGCTATTAAAAATTGCAAGTAAAAGAAAGATGAGAAGGAGGAAATAAGAAAATAAATTATCGTACTTGATGATGACTCCTTGGAGATGGCGAGCATGATTGAAGTAGGGAATTGTAAGGACCTTGAAGGAATTGATGCTAACAAGTTCAAAGGAGTAAGCATGCATCATTGTATTTTGTAGAAGGAACTTGACTAAGTATGGTATCATAGATGGAAGCATGTGATAGTATCATATTTAAAGTCTACTTGTTTAAATTTCTTGAAATAAATCATCTATTCCTTTAAGAATAAAAATCGTCAGAGCCATTCTACATAAGTGTTCATCCATTAACTGTTTAACATTATGTTAGAGGAAGAGAATTTTGTAAGGTGGATTCTCAAGATCCTATAAGAACCATTATTATGGAGGTTCTTGGAAAAAAAACATTATGACAAGGATTAGTATATATTCCATATTTTCTGGAAACAATACTTTGGAAAGGATGAAGGAATGCATTTGGTCAAGTTGCAAGCTCATTGTAGGATACAAATAACTAGATGATTTTGTGAAAGATTAAGAATGCATGTTTAAAGTATCCTTTGGGTAGGATTCATATAATACTATAAGAAAGGTTGGTCATATGCATAGTGAGTGTTTCATTTGGATATATGATGCCTAAGATGATAAATTTTACTTACTCTAGAATGTATAAAATGCTAATACTTTCTTGCTAGAATATATTTATTAATGATCAACATCTAGTACAATATCCAAAAGAAAATGGTAACCTAGTAATCAAGGTCGATCCTTGGGCACTATGATGCACGAAGGAATATTTGAGTGGAGATGGACCATGAGGATGTTTATGATAAGAAAGTTGTCATGATGAGGTAAGTTTGATGTTAATATTTTTTTTGGTTATCTAGTTAACATATTATTTTGCTACTTGGAAATATGTTGCATGAATACATGATGACAGTTAAGGGAAGTTCAATAGTATGGAGAATGTTAATGGAAGCTCAATATTTGATACCTGGAAACTATAAAATATGTACTCATCATGGGATTGAAAGGTAGCAGTGCAAGAACATAACCTGAAGGTCAAAGAAGATCACTTTCATGAGGAAGCTATAATGAACTTGAATTTTAGGAAGGCTCAATATAATGCCTTTAGTGATGATGACAA